>CM071926.1:22048925-22566442 GCA_016081115.2 Rehmannia glutinosa | reverse complement strand
GAAGCTGCAAGGACCATGTTAGTCAAGTTGGATTGCCTAAGAAATTTTGGGTTGAAGCTATTAACACAAAGATGCTATACTCAAAATAGATGCATGATCAACAGGATTGACCAAGACTCCTATGAGATTTGGACGGGGAGAAAGCCAAATATTGGATATTTCAGGATATTTGGATGTAAATGTTTCACCCATAACAATGGCAAATATAATTTGAAGGCTTTTGATGCTTAAAGGCGATGAAGGTATATTTTGGGATACTGGTGAGAGCAAAGCCTATAGAGTCTTGAACAAAGAGGACTATGGTCACAAAAGAGTCTATCCATGTGGTGTTTGATGAACCTAATGCAAATGGAGAAGGCCTTGAAGAGTTAGGCGATAATTTGAATCGACCAACTATCTGAAGAGTCCATATGTTGAAGATGAAGTGAGAGCAAGCAACCCAGGATGAAGATGAGATAGTTGAATCTCAAAGACATTTGGAAAGTCTACATTTGAATGAATATGAAAGAGCTGTTCAAGACAACTTAGTCATGAGGCGGTTGAATCCAGCAGACTTACTCCAACCTGATGTGAGATGGCCGAGAGACCATCCACCGAATTAGTTATTGGAGATATTAGAGATGACATAAGAACCAGATCGAGCACAACATGAATCTATGTTTACTTGTTTTATTTCTAGATAGAGCCTAAACATGTGTCTCAAGCATTGGAGGATACACATTGGATTGAGGCCATGCAAGAAGAAGAGTGAATCGAGTTTGAAAGAAGCAAAGTATGGGAATTGGTGCAGAGGCCAACCCATCAAAATGTAATTGGCACAAATGGGTTTTGAAACAAGATGAATGAGGAAGAATCTGTTGTGAGAAACAAAGCCGATTGGTAGCAAAAGGATATTGCCAAGAAGAGGGCATAGATTTTGATGAAACCTTTGCTCTGTTGCAAGATTAGAAGCAATAAGGATGTTTCTTGCCTATGCTACACATAAGAACTTCTTTGTGTATCAAATGGATGTGAAGAGTGCTTTTCTAAATGGATTGCTAGAGGAAGAAGTTTACGTTGAACAACTTCCAGGTTTTGAGCAGAAAACTATTGGAGATAAGGTATACAAGCTCAAGAAAACCTTATATGGATTATAACAAGCACCAAGAGCATGGTATGATACATTGTCTCAATTTCTAACCGACAATGGATTTACTAAGGGCAAAATTGACAGAACACTCTTGAGAATTCAAGATGGAGAGAGTATCGCTTGTTCAAATATATGTGATGACATCATTTTTGATCCACAAACAAAGAGTTTGTGTGATAAGTTCTCAAACCTCATCAAAGGTAAATTTGAAATGAGCATGATGGGAGAGTGACTTTCTTCCTAGGACTTCAAGTCAAGCAAATGAAGGACGGAACCTTCATAAGTAAAACAAAATATACCGAGAGACTTGATGAAGAAATTTGGTATGGAAGAGAAGTCTTACGTGAAAATTCCAATGAACACATCGGTCAAGATGGACATGGATGCGGATGGCAAAGTCAGTAGATCAAACCATATATAGAGCACTCATTGGATCATTGATCTATCTAACAAGCAAGTAGACCGGATATCACTGTGCGGTAGGTGTATGTGCAAGATTTGAATCTGCGCAAAGGAGAGCCACATGATTGCGGCTAAGAGAATCTTAAGGTATTTGAAGGGATGCCAGGGAAGTTGGCTTATGGTATCCAAAGGAAGGAGGATTCAAGCTAATTGGTTACTCGGACTCGGACTATGTTGGATGCGAGTTGACGGAAGAGTACTTGCCAGGTACATGTTAAATGCTTGGAAATAGATTGGTTTCTTGGTTGAGTAAAAAACAAAACTCAATTGCCACATCTAAAAGCGAAGCGGAGTACATAGTTGCGGGCATCTGTTGTGCCCAAATCTTATGGATGAGACAAAGGTGAGAGATTATGATATTGAAGAAAGAGAGATTCCAATTATGTGTGATAACACTAGTGCTATTGCAATCACTCAAAATCTGTGTTGCATTCAAGAACAAAGCACATTGATGCGAGATATCATTTCATAAGAGATCATGTTGAAAAGAAAGACATCACATTGGAATACATCTCAACCGATAAACAGTTGGTGATATATTCACTAAGCCTCTATGTGAATCAAGATTCGAAGAGCTCAAGAATGAGCTAGGGTTAATTGAGTGAGTTGAAACTAAGAAGACTCAATCACAGAGAAAAGAAGATGAGAAAATAAGAACAGAGCAAGTTTCACACTTGAGACCTTTGAAAGCTTGATCTTATCGAGAAGTTAGGTAGGCGGTTGAGCTAAGTGACAAAAACACGATCGTTTTAAATGAGCGGGAATGTTTTTAAGGATAGCGTAAGCATAATAATGATGGTTCTGATAAAAGCTACACAATAAGCATATGATTGGATATAAATGTTCTTTGCATTTAATGCGGGAAATTAAATGCGGTTTTGACGTCTTAATCGAGTAGTTGATTTCGATTAAAAATTCAAAATCTGAAGACATGTACTTTTATAACCTTTATATATGGAATTTTACTCTTCTCTCACTTTACGGAAACTATTCATCTTCAAACACATCAAACCTCTTCTCTCCGAAACCCTAAGTTCTCTCAAGAAAGTTTCAAACTTTTCAATTGGTAAAAATCTCCAAAAATGGCACCAAAGTTAGACTATTTTAAGCTCTCGAAGCAAATCCACTCAAGTTCTTGGTGGATTTCGATGGAATGATAAAACAGTCTTTGATGAGACCCTAGTTCTACGAAAATAGCGGAGATGTTAGAAAAGTCCGGTCTCAAAACTTTTCGACCATGGAGTATTCCCCGTACCTACCTTGAGGAGGTAGCAATGTTTTATGTTAACACGTATGCGGGGACGAAGGAATCAAGTCTTCTTTCCACAACAAGGACATAAAAATCGGTGCGAAGGACCTTGTGAAAGCTCTTTGTTGCCTTCGGAAGGCATGAAGAAAATACATAAAGTGATGTCGACAGCTCTGCATGGAAGGAAGTGGCCAAACCCGAGTGTCTTTGCTAAAGTAGTTTACACAACAAACAAGAACTTGTTGAAGGACGACTATAACAAATTAATGGATGTCATCTTGAAATTTGTCGACATGAAGTTTAGCGACTTCAACCCGGTATCCAAGACAAAAGCGATCGTCATGGCTGCGATCATGCAAGGAAAAGAAAGTCAATCGGGCTGAGTTTGTCCACAACAGACTGCGTAACGTGATGAACAAGACCTTTAAGGAGGATGGGTCATTTGGATGCTCACTACGATATGGCCTTGTGATTGGCCATTTCTTTGGAAGTGAAGGGTATTGCTATTCGACATGGCAAGCCCTTCCATGTAAACAATAAAATGTTCGGGGCAAACCTCTCCCGGTGCCCAAAAGAGAGCCCATGCGAAGAAAAAGCGATACAAGTGAGGGGGAATCGGCTAACCCCGAAGACACAATCGCTACCCCTCCCCGAAGAAGAATGTTGCCTCTGCGAGCTTAGACAAAGAAACTTGCCCTACAACTAAGAAAAAAAAGCACTGCCCCCTGCAGTAGAGTCCCCTGCCCGAGCGGCCGAGGCTCTTGCCTCTGCGGCAGACCGAGAAGGAACCCTCAATTCCTTCTACATCGTGAAGAAGAAAGAAGCGCCAAATCAAGGAAGATGGCTCCTTCTAAGAAGAGTACTCAAGCCCCCACTCTGACGAATCTTTGAATCGGGACAGAAGTCCCTTTGGTTCGTCCAAAAAAGCCGCGAGTCGAGAAGCGAGGGTAACCCACTGTCGATCACTCATTTGGTAAGCCGGTGGGGAAGCTCTCTCCACCACGCGGGGTTTGAGATTGTTGTGGAAGACTCAACTTATAAGCAAGGAGCGAAGTCGAGAAAGAACATGAACCTCAGTAGAATGACATTTGAAGCTCGGATAGTTGAGTCCTGTCCCAAGCGGAAGTGTGTCACCGCTTTGGAGGCCAATGACATCTGTTATTACAGTCGAGACACATGATGGTGATGCCCAGGAGTTAACACTTTGGGCACATAAAGTGCAATCCAAGGAGTTGAGACTCCTATGGATGCCATGGTCGAAAAACCTAAGACAGTTGTGACTATCGAAGGGAATGTAGAAGACCCTAAGACGTTGAGATCTGTTGAAGGAACACTAAAAGCCTCGCGCAGCGACGTTGAGTCTGGGGTATTGAAGGCCGAAGGAGGTTGAGACTTCCACGGGTTTACATGTCAAGAAGCACAAAACATTCCTCCTCCGGGCCAAAACGATGCAGAAAAAGAGATAAGCACACTTCATGATTCCCGGAAAACTTAGACACATCCTTTTTGGGATCGGAAGATGAATCGACTCTACTCCAATCATAGATGATGTTCAAAAATCTCGAGCCACGTCGGTGAAAAGACGGCTCTATGAGATTTAACTTTGATGATGAGCCAACCCACAAGTCTCATCATCATCCGATGACGTGATGATGCGGTAGAGGAACATGTAATTCATTTAGAAAAATCCACTTGAGACCGAGGAAGTTAAGTTAAGACAATCGATTTCCTCGGTCGGGAAACACATCACCACAGGCTCCCACAATAAGCAAAGAGGTTCCCTACCTCGACCAAAACCCAAGGATGTAGAATATGTAGATCGACAAGAAAGGCTTGATCTATTGGGTGGATATGACCAATTAGCCAACCTAGAAGTGGAAAGGAAGAATCTTTGAGGCAATAAAGAGACAAGAAGAAGAAAACGAAAGGCAAACACGTGAATGGATCGCGAGGAAGCAAAGGGATAATACTTCCAAACGGGCCTATGAAAAGAAGAAAAAGGAAGAAGGCAGAAAAGAAGAAAAGAAGGGAAGAAGAAGAGAAGAAAAGAAAAGAGAGTGATGACGACGAAGAGCGCAAGAGAGTGAAGAATAAAGAGGAAGGAAGCGGCGAAGGTGTTGAAGTGTTTCTTTGCAAACCCCTTCATGAATATTACTATTGTAAATACATTCATGTAAGTCGTCGAAATATACTTAGTGAATTTATGTAATTTTTCACTCTGTATGTATTTTTGTATCTTAGCTTAGATATGTATATTGCTCGATAAAGAATGCTCACGATACAAAAATGTAAACATACGTGAAAAGGACAAGAATGTTGTGATCAATAAATCGATCTATTCTAAGCATACATTTTTTGTTCTTGCATTGTCTATATGTATCTTTCTTGATTATGTTTTGTTCAATGTTTTTAAGTTTTGGCATAATCAAAAAGGGGGAAATTGTTAGGAAATTTATTTTATAGATTTTGATGATACCATGTAAAACTTAAACTAGAAAGTTGGCACCCCATTTTCGTGTAATTTGTATTGTAATAGATATATTTGAGAGAGAGTCAAGTCAGTCGCCTATGCCAAGAAATACAAGAAGTCAATCAAGGCGATTTGAAGAATCACCAGTATATCAACCGAGTATGACCAATAAGAAAGTCAAGAACTCGATCAAGGAGTATCGGTGAGGAACAAGCGTGAGAAGAGTCGGTCAAGTCAACTTAAGGAAGCCAAGTCTCAAGTTGAAGTGACGGTTGAGTCATCCAATGACTGGAGCCGACTTTAGTCACCTGGGATTAAAAGACATCATCAAGTCAAGACAATTTGAGTTAGATCCGCTGATGAAAGTCAAGAATGTTACTCGAATAGTAACATGCCAAAGTTGTCGTAAGTAAAGTGTTAGTCCGATTATGTGCAAAAGGAATAAACCAATGGGAAACAATGCACCATGAATTAGATAAATCGCAATGCCGCAAGACATTTAATACGAGGAAATGTCAACATCAAGGATCGCAACAAGACAAGCTAACGAATCAAAGTGACATTTGAAATTAGCCTATCACTTCAATGGGCAAAATTTCAAATGTGCACTATAAAAGGCTTAGAAATCCATTGAGAAAAGGTAACTGAACCACGAACAAGCAAGCATTATTCAAGCATCTAACCCGCAAATTCTCAAGTATATTCAAGCAAAATCCTCAAGCCTAAAACTCGAAGGAAATCAATCCAACACTAAGTCGTGAAGGAAAGACAACTTCAAACCTGTTGAAGAGGATACTTTTGAATAATCAAAAGGGGTCTACTTTCCAAGGAGAATTGTAGGAAGGTTCAAGGTCGAACCAAGATCAAGTTATTGGAGGGCTTCGTGATCAAATCCAAGAGCTTGAGAAGTGAGTTGAAAGTAAAGCAGTGCCCTGTGAAGAAGCCGAGTCGCAATAGAAGCCCAATTTGTGTGATCAAGGTGGCTCTAGATTATTCACCACATTGTAAAGCGATATGTTACATAGTGAAATCCTCCGGGAGTTGGAGAAAAGAGGACTAGAAGAATTACCCCATCTTCAAACCTCTATAAAAACATTTGTCATTTACTTTCTTGCATACTTACATCAAATCATTGTTAGAATCAAATTTGCTATCAAACTGATTAATAACTAAGTGCTAAAAACTAAGTGTTTAAAACAAGCTAAAATCAATTAAGGGTGTTAAGTCTTCCGATGATAAAACCAAACCAGCCAAGTTAAGTTTAGGTTAAGCGGTGAGTTATTCTATCAACGGCTCTATCGAGCCGATTGAGTGCCTAACTTAGTGAGTAACCAACTTAGCTATCCCTCAAGGACATAGTTGTTTGAGTCAACTCGTTATATTTTTAAAAGAATAAAATCAAAAATTTGGTAAGGTTTATTCAACCTCCCCTTCTAAACCTTACTCACACCCCTTGGGACCTACAAGCTTGGTTCTTCTACAATTGTTGTCTCCGACCTTACCGATGATGACTCGCCGTAAGTTTATGCGTATGTTTGCTTTTTTACACTTTTAGTTGATTATTTGTTCGATTCTTCGTATGGCCATTGTCACTTTCATTGTTGGGGTTATTTTGCTTAGATATGTATCGTCTTGTGGTGTATGCCATGGTTAATCTCGTTGTTTTGATCATCATCCCGCAAATCAGCTTTCGTGTGCCATAACGTTCCATATATTGATGTGATTACTTTGACTTCATTTTCAACTAAAAGTCGTTAAGGTAGTTCTAGTGTAGGATTGCACTTTGTCAAAATTGTTGAATTGGTTTTAATAAATTGGGTTTTGACCCAATTTTGACCAATTATTTAAGTGGATTCTTTATTGAAGTATGAAATAAATGAGATAAACGTCATCTACGTAGCGGGTAGATGAGTTTTGCATTTTGAATTTCTCAAAACCATTGTCGGTTGAATGAGAAATAAATGCATAAAGTTAGCCACTTAAAATGTTTTTATATATGGAATATAAAGGGTGGGAATATGGAAAGCCATATCCCACATAAGAAACATATTAAATGATTGACTAGTTAATAAAGAGCTTCACCACTAATAAAAGTAATCAAGTGGAACTCCTTATGGTACACCCTAGTGGACCAAGTCAATTTTGACTAGCCTTTGGCTAGCTCAAAAAAGGCACCGAGGGGGTGTGCGGAGCACCGTCCGAGCCGAGCAGTCGGGCCGGGCCGGGCTGCGCATGTTGCACATACTCGCATTGGGCGCTTTAGAGGCGCACTTTGCACTTCGCACGCACGCATCGTCTTGAGGAGATTTGAGGAGCCTTAAAGTTTTGGAAAATCGAACTAGGGTTGATCGATGGCTCGGTGGCGTGGCGGGGTAGCTCAGTGGAAGTGACTTGGCGAATCGTACTAGTGGCGACACGTGGTGCGATTGGATGCGTCTGCTCGTTCGCTCCAGAGGACGGATCGGACATGTCGTCCCGGTGTGCGTGAGGTGTATGCCAAAGGGTGTGTTCCTTGAGCCAGATGCGATCCGGACCATCGATTGAAGCGATTTACCACAGGGCGCGTCGGCGGTCAAGGCGATCCGGACTGGGGTTGCACCCGATCGAAGAGAAACCAGGAGCTCTATATAAACTAGCCCCTAGAATAATTTCAACACATCGAGAAAATTTGAATTTCTTGCTTCTTCTTCATTCTCGCATTAGTCCATAAAAAGAGTGTTCAAAAACATCTAAGTGTTCGTTGTGCTTGCGATTTGTAGTGCAACTATCGCAAGTGTTTGTCATTGTATCTTGGGAGACAATTGCCGCATACCATAGGCACCGTGAGTGGGCAATCTTGTCTTATAGAGAAAGAGTCCAACTATTGCCTCGACATACACCATCAAAAAAGTATTTCCAACAATTTAAGACAAGATTATCGTGTATATCAAATGGTTTCGATGTCCTTGAAGACCAGGAGAGAATTCCGAGAGAAGTTTGGGGGTTGATTTCAAAAGATGGCAAGAAAATGTTGTTCTATCTTTCGAATCAACCTTGCTCTTTCTCTTACGGAGAATGCCCCAAGCGTGGGGAAGAGAAAAGCGATAAGGAGAAGAGAATGGCGTTCGATGCTTGGAGTCAAGGCGACTTCTGTGTCGGAACTACGTTCTCAACGGACTAGACAACACATTGTATAAAAAGAGCTGTGGAGTTCTTTAGAGAAAAAGTATAAGACGGAAGATCTTGGCACAAAGAAATTTATTGTCGGCAAATTCCCGGAGTTCAAGATGGTTGACACCAAGGCGGTGATCAGCCAGGTTCAAGAAAATCAACTCATTTCGCGCGATATAATTGCGAAGGGATGGTTGTGAGTGAATCCTTTCAAGTAGATGCTATTATCGAAGCTTCGCCTCTATGGAAGGATTTTAAAAATTACCGAAGCATAAAGCGGAAGGAGATGGGGCTTGAAGATTTAATTGTCGATTGCGAATTGAAGAAGACAATTGCAATTCGAAGAAATTAAATCGGCAAGCTTCCAATGGAGGCAAAGGCAAACTTGGTGGAGCCAAATGCTAGCAAGAAGAAGAGAAAGCACCGGGAAATAGTCGGGAAATAGGGGAAGGCTAAAAAGTTCAAATGGGGCTTCAATCGTGGAAAGCCGAATCACAAGGCTAAAGATTGTCATCTTCCTAAGAAATCCAATCGAACAGTGCATGTGACCGAGGAAAAATCCGTGCCAATTGATATGTCCGAGCTTGATCTCTCGTCATTGTGTATGAAGGCAACAAGTGCTACATGGTTGAGAACCCAAGAGAATGGTGGGTGGACACAAAGTGCTACACGCCACATATGCTCCGACAAAGACATGTTTTTCAACGTATACTCCTATCAACGGAAGGAAGTTATACATGGTGAATCATGCAACATCCGAAATTGTCGGTCTCGGCAAGGTGGTCTTTGGAGATGACCTCGGGCAAGGAGTGACCCTCGTTGATGTCCTTTATGTTCGGACATTCGGGAAGAACTTAGTGTCGGGATCGTTGTTGGTCAAGCGGGGTTTAAATTAGTATTTGAAGCTCAAAAGTTTGTACTTATCAAAAATGGACAGATTCATAGGGCTTTCAAAGTTTGGAGTACATTCATTACATTCATCTTGAACAGTCCATTATCTAACTTTAAAATAGATTCACATCACAAGTGTGAAATCTGTGTTGAGAAAAAATGGCCAAAACACCATTCCACTCGGTGGAAAGAGAAAGCAGAACCTCTAGAGTTAATTCACAAAGTGATATATGTGATTTAAAGTTTGTGCAAACTAGAGGTGGGAAAAAGTATTTTATTACTTTTATCGATGATTGCACAAGATCTTGTTATGTATATCTTTTAAGAAGTAAAGATGAGGCCTTGAAGCTTTTAAAAGCTATAAGAATGAGGTTGAAAATCAACTTAGCAAATGAATTAAGATAATTCAAGTGATAGAGTGGAGAATATGGAGCTCATTTTGATGAATTTTGCTCGGATTCTGGTATTATTCATCAAATGACAGCTCTTATTCACCACAATCAAACGGGATTCCGAACGCAAAAACCGAACTCTAAAAGATACGATGAATGCTTTGTTGATAAATTCTGGTTTACCTTAGAATTTGTGAGGGGAAGCAATTCTCTCGCCTAACCATATTCTTAACAAAATACCACACAAAAATAAATATAAAACTCCTCATGAGTTATGGGGGTGTTTGGCTAAAGTAGAAATACCTAAGCCAAAACAAGTCAAGATAGGGCCTAAAACAATCGATTGCATTTTCATTGGATATGCAAATAACAATGAGTGCATATCGATTTTTAGTGCACAAATCAGCAATTCGGATGTACAGAAGGTACAATTATTGAGTCAAGGAAATCTTGTATTTTTGAAGATATGTTTTCTTGTCATGAAAGAAAAGAAGCTAGTTCTAGCAAAAGAACACGTGTTGGGCTTTGAAAAAGATCCCGCCTGCAATGGGCTTTAAAAGAGGCACGAGGCGCGGCCGCGATTCGAACTCGTGAGCGTTGAATTACGCAGTTTAAGGAGAGCTTAAATGATTTGATTTGGACTACCTATACCAACAGATGCATCTTCTTTTCCTGGTGCCCATTACATAGAAACTACGAGGTTAAGCGTGCTTGGCCTGGGTAGACATGGGATGGGTGACCCCCTGGAAAGTTTTCCATGGTGCGGCGTGAGTGAGGACAAAGCATACTAGAAAATACTCGTGTTATTTTGTGGGGACGATCGTCATTCCGAGTAGTGCTAGAGATCCAACAAGCGGTATCGGAGCGAGTCATGAGTTCGAATTCCCTTGGAAGCACGCTACGATGGAGGTTGCCAGGAGCGGTGGGGCGAGATGCGGCACACCGAGGTGTAGACGGACGAAGTGAAGGGTAGGTTTCAGTGGCCGGAATTAAGGTAAAAACGGGGAAATCGAAGGTGTAGGTCTTTGGGTGGACCGAATCAAGAGTAGGTTACGAGATGGCGAAACTTAGGTAAAACAGACTAGAATCGAAGGTGTAGGTTCTTTGGGTGGACCAAAACGAAGAGTAGGTTGTGAGATGGCTGAACCGAGGTAAATAGACCGGAACCGAAGGTGTAGGTTCTGCGTGGGCCTTGACCGAGAGGTCGGGCGTGACGCGACGCTGAATCAAGAAGTTGGCGTTAAAAGCGAGGATGTTTGGTAGCAATGGAGGTTGCCAAGCACCGAGTGAGATCTTTGCGAGTCTTTGGGAGGGGATTGTTGGTGGGCTTTGGTCCAAAGATCCGCCCGCAATGGGCTTTAAAAGAGCGCGAGGCGTGGCCCGTGATTCGAACTCATGAGCGCTGGATTGCTGATTAAAGGAGAGCTTAAAGGATTTGATTTGGACTACCTATACCAACAAATGCATCTTCTTTTCGGTGCCCATTACATAGAAACTCGAGGTTAGCGTGCTTGGCCCGGAGTAGACATGGGATGGGTGACCCCGAGAAGTTTTTTCGAGTGCGCGTGAGTGAGGACAAAGCGTGCTAGAAAAGACTCGTGTTAGTTTTTGAGGGGATCGTCAATCCTAGTAGCGCTAGAGATCCAACAACACGTGATCTGCCGATCTTGATCATCAAAGTGATGAAGAACCGAGACGCAGATAAAGGGGCAAAACAACTAAGTCTTTTGGTCCAGGTTTTCTAACTTATGTGTTAGAAAATGAACCAAGGACAATTGGTGAAGCATTGTCGATCCGAAGCTTCATTACGGAAAGAAGCTATTAATAGTGAGATAGATTCCTTTATGCAAAATCATACTTGGGAGTTGGTAGATATCCCTCAGGAAATAAGCTTATAGGATGCAAGTGGATCCTTAAAAGGAAATATAAAACTGATGGAACTATAGATAAGTACAAGGCCAGGTTAGTAGGCGAGGATTTAAACAAAGAGAAGGCCTTGGTTTCTTTGATACATATTCATTTGTGACAAGAATCACGTCTATTAGAGTTCTCATTGCTATTGCGGCGTTGCATAACCTTGAGATACACCAAATAGATGTGAAAAACGACTTTTCTAAATGGTGAATTAGAAGAGGAAATCTACTTGGAACAACCCAAAGGGTTTTTTTCTCCGGGCGGGGAAAGAAGGTGTGCAAACTCGTTAAGTCATTGTATGGCCTTAAGCAAGCTCGAAACAATGGCACGAAAAATTTTGAACTATCTTTGTCAAATGGTTTCAAAATTAACGAGTGTGATAAATGTGTTTACATTAAAGACACACCTAATGCTTATGTAATTGTCTGTCTTGCGGCATGTTAATTAAGGGTAGTAATCATGATATAATCATGAATACTAAGAAAGTGTTAATCAAACATTTTGATATGAAAGATATGGGTATAGATGTTATTCGGGAATTAAGATCTCTAAAACATCGATGGACTTGTTTTATCACAAATCTCATTATATTGAGACAAGATTTAAGTTCAATGCTTATGACAATGATCCTCGGCTAAAACGCTTTGTTGATTTAAGCTTACACTTAGCTAAAAATCAAGGCGAGCATGTATCTCAACTAGAATATTCTCGGATTATTGGCGTCTAATGTATGTAACAAAGCGCACACGTCCGGATATTGCCTACGTAGTTAATAAACCGAGTAGATTCACGAGTAATCCCTGTAAATGACCATTGTAAGGCATTAATAAGGGTTCTTAGGTATCTAAGACTCACCTTGAATTATGAATTACATTACTCGAGATATCCATTTGTATTAGAAGATCTTGTGATGCTAATTGGATATCCGACTCAAAAGATTCCAAGTCCACTAGTGGTTATGTTTTTTACCATTAGTGGTGGGAGCGGTGTCATGGAAATCCTCTAAACAAACGTGTATAGCTCGATCCACGATGGAATCGAGTTTATAGCATTGGATAAAGTGGTGAAGAAGCGGAATGACTTCGCAACTTTTTAGAGGATATTCCTTGTTGGCCTAAGCGGTGGCGCAATCATGATACATTGTGATAGTCGTCGGCTATAGGAAGGACTCAAAATAGTATGTACAACGGTAAGTCTCGACATATACGTCGAAGACATAACACCAATAAAGGCGAGTTGATCTCAAATGGGGTTATTACAATCGATTACGTGAAATCGAAAAAAACCTAGCGGATCCATTAACTAAAGGTTTGAATAGAGATCAAGTATATCGCTTATCGAAAGGAATGGGCTTAAAATCCACAAAATAAGAGTGCTCATAGCGGTAACCCAACCTTGTGAATTGGAGATCCCAAAACCTTGGTTCAATGGGACAACTAAGTTATGAATATTAAGATAAACACTTGGAGCATTTTCTGACTCATTCTTATCCAAGTGGAGAAACCCTGAATGTGGTGAGGTCAAGTTATAAACTTTTAATGATTTCTATACTTTAAAGAAGTGGAGTATGGCGGGATACTCTTAATAGGAGATCACCTATATAAGTGTGAAGATGGGCCGCTTCAACGAAACACTTATGAATCCAAGATGTTGTCCAGGGCCAAAATGGACACAACCGTGAGAACCAAATGGTGTTAGGAAAGATATTGTGTGGATCTTTGTTGTTTTGGTTTACATAAACGGCTAAACAGATTCAAGACATCGTGTCACATGCGGACCCTAGTAAACCGATAGCATTCCACTAAGGAAGGTTCAAAGCCACAAGCCACCTCTCCGATGCAATAGCTTTCCGTTTGAACTCTCTTAGTGTCTGCATACTCATATGCATTTATTTTCATTCATGTGGGGGATTGTTGGAATTGGTTTTAATAAATTGGGTTTTGACCCGATTTTGACCAATTATTTAAGTGGATTCATTTATTCAAGTATGAAATAAATGAGAAAAACGTCATCTATGCCGCGGGTAGATGAGTTTAGCATTTTGAATTTCTCAAAATCAATGTCGGGTGAATGAGAAATAAATGCATAAAGTTGGCCACTTAAAATATTTTTATATATGGAATATAAAGGGTGGTAATATGGAAAGCCATATCCCGCATAAGAAACATATTAAATATTTGACTAGTTAATAAAGAGCTTCACCACTAATAAGGAGTAATCAAGTGGAACTCCTTATGGTACACCCTAGTGGACCAAGTCAATTTTGACTAGCATTTGGCTAGCTCAAAAAGCACCAGGACGGTGCGGAGCAATCGTCCCGAGCTGAGTCGAGTCGAGGGCTTGGGCCCACGCACATCGCACATAGTCGCATTGGGCGCTTTAGAGGCGCACTTTGTAAGTCGCACGTACACATCGTCGCAAAGGAGCTTTGAGGAGCCTTAAAGTTTTGGAAAATTGAATCGGGGTTCATTCTAGTGGCTCGGTGATGGGCAAGGCGGCTTAGGTGGCGATGACTTGGCGAGAATCGCACGAGTAGCGACACGTGGCGCAAATTGATGCGTCTGTTTGTCACGACGGGGCACCGTGATCGACATGTCATCCGGTGTGAGGTCTATGCCAAAGGGTGTGTTCCTTCGCAGATGCGATCAAGACCATCGATCGAATTTGTTTACCACAGGCGCGATCCGACGGTCAAGTATGATTCGGACGATGGTTGCACCTAGTCGAAGAGGCACCAGGAGCTCTAAATAAACCACCCCTTAATTATTTCAACACATCGAAAATTTTGAATTTCTTGCTTCTTCTTCATTCCGCATTAGTCCATAAAAAAGATAGTTCAAAAACATCTAAGTATTCGTTGTGCTTGCGATTTGTAGTGCAACTATCGCAAGTGTTTGTCGTTGTATCTTGGGAGACAATTGCCGATACCGTACGCACCGTGAGCGGGGCAATCTTATCTTAAAGAGATAGAGTCCAACTCTTGCCTTGACATCATTTCAGATCGAAACTCGCTAGATTTTTCAGCCATTCGATATACACCATCAAGTATTTCCAACAAAAAATACCCAAAAGCCCTTGACAACAAGTTTTTGAAGGCAAAAGAATAAGTTGCCCTGGTGCAAATATAAAAGAAAGTTGATTGATTTAAGCTTAGGAAGTAGTATAGTCTTCTAAAAAAAATAGTGGAGGTATAGTCTTCTAAGAAAATGTGAGCCTGGTAATGGGATTGTTTTGCTTTTTAGTTGGTCAAAAGGGTAAAAGAAAGAAAATGAGAGAGGTTGTGACAATTTCACCAAATCCAATGCGTGTTGTTTAATGGACTTGTTTCAACTCATCTAATGTGTAGAGTATTGAATATGGAACTCGGAACATTGTAAAGCATATAGAATTTCGGTTGATCTATCAATGCATTGAGAATGTTGGAAGAGGATTGTGGAGTGAGTAGGAGATGTAAAGCTTCTTAAAGCTTAACCATGTTTTTGAGACGATTTAGGCTGGTTTTTATGTTCGATGGTGACTGTTTCATATACAATATCTTCCCATTACGATTATTGAAACTGGACGAAAATTATATGTACTTTTCTCCTTCTCAAAGCGATCTCTTTGCTGACTTTTTCCGTAAAAAGTGAGGTGTTATGCAAGTTCATGTGGAGGAGGTGCCCTGGTTCTCTTTCAACAACTTAATTATGTTCGTCTTCTTTCATGTTTGATTTTTAATATCATCCAAAGCCATCATTTGCTTTGGCAAACCTAATCGAATATTGAGCTTAATGAGCCATGTGAAGGAGCATCGTGAAATCGTCTAGCTAATTTCTTGTTGTAGTTGTTATACGGAATTAAATAAGAGTCACGCTTTATTTTGATTTTTTAACATTTTGCAAGCAATTATTTTCTTTCTATGCTTGAATTCCGGTCCTTGCTTCCTCGGTAGAAATTAATGAAGTTGCGTTGAGGGTGGTGTCGGTTTAAAAAGTTAATCGCATTAGGAGATGAAAGGTAGTAAATCATTTTCTTGTGCAATTAATTTGTTGTTTGCAATTTTTTTGGTGCTTGTGTTATGAAGGGCTGATTTTTAGAAATTAATGTGTATAGATTATTTTTATTGATCATTGCATAATATGACAAAGTGTTTCGCTCTCTGGTCTCCATATTCGTGGACTAGCCCATCCGCTTCCGGATATCATAAAGTTACTTGAGGAAAATCATAGGCTTTATAATCAAGTATAGGATCTAAAGGGTATAATTATTGTTTCTTATTCTTGTTGTAATGATAGGAGCTCGAATGATAGGAGCAATGTTGATCATTTGGATTTTGTTGCCTTTAGTTGAATGTATATAGCCTTTCTTTGGTTGACATAATTGGATTATGAATTTGTAGTTGCTTTATCGAAAGCAAACTTTGCTATAAGTACTTTTTGTTGGATAGTGGATCTTCGTGACTTTAGTATTAATGCATTTTTTGTTGATTGGTGGAATTAAATTTCATTTAATCGGTAGTGAATTTACGATGGTTGCTCGAATCGGATTTCATTATGAATTGCTTATTGATATGGATTTTTGCGGCTTTAATTTGTATTATATGTAGAGCCTACACATTTTATTTCATACAAAAGACACCGGTTTTGAGTCGGTGTCTTTAAATAAAATGGCATCGGTTTAAAACCGGTGTGTAAAACCAATTTCTATTCATCAAAAGACACCGATTTCAAACCGTTGTCAAATACATACACTTTTAAATAGGCTAATTTCCTGGTTTAGCAAAAAGCAAAATTCAATAGCCACCTCTGCACTGGTGACCAGAATACATAGTTGCAAAGGCATTTGTTGTGCCCAAGTTTTATGGATGAGACAAAGTGAGAGACTATGAAGTTGAAGAAAAGGAAATTCCAATCATGTGTGATAACACAAGTGCAATTGCAATCACTCACCTGTGTTTCACTCAAGAACAAAGCATATCGATGTCGAGATATCACTTCATAAGAGACCATGTTGAAAAGAAGGACATCACCTTGGAATATATTTCAAGCGATAAGCGGTTGTCGACATATTCACAAAACCATTATGTGAGTCAAGATTTGAAGAACTCAAGAATGAGTTAGGGTTAATTGAGTTGAGTTGACACTGTAAGACTCAAAGAAAAGAGATGAAACATGAAAAAAAAGAGTGAATTCGTAATTCAACTAAGTGAATCGTCGTATCGGAAAAGTCAGTGCATCGAGTTAGGTGACAATTTGAGTCACTAGGAAGCGATGAGAAGAAGGATTGATCGGCTAAGGAGTAAAGCTGAGTCATTTATGAGCAAAGTGACAAAAACGCGGTCGTTTTTACTAAGCGGGAATGTTTTTAATAATGACGTAAAGATAATTATGGCGTCTACAGGCAAAAGCCGCACACAAGCTTATGATTGGATATAAATGCTTTGCCGCATTAAATGCGAGAAATTAAATGTAAATCGGCGTGCAAGATCTAAGCCGTTGATTTTGATCAAATTTCAAAAAACCACCCCACGTCCTTTCACAAACCATACTTAAACCATTTCGTCCGTTTCTCTCTCACTTCACAAAAACTGTTCGATCTCTCTCTCGAAAGCAAAAGCAAATTTTTTCTCAAAACCCTATCAATCCTCGGTTCATTCTTTCAAGTTTTGTTTGGTAAAACATCTCGAAATGGCATCCACACAGGGTCTCTTGTGGATTTCGATGGTATGGTTAAACAAGGTCCGACGACACCCTCGTGAAGAAGATTCGATAAGCGGGAAAAATCTGGATTAAAACCATTTTTGACGATGGAGTTCCCTATGACCTACGTAGAAGAGGTCGCACGAGTTCTATGTGAGCGAGGTTCACGATGAGGGCATCAAGTCCTCTGTTCATGGAAAGGAGTTCACCATTACGCCAGGATCTGGCGAACACTGCTTATTGCCGGTGGAAGAAGTGTCGGAAATTTATGAAGGCGATGTCGACCTAGCTGCTTTGCTTGGAAGGAGGTAGCCAAGTCCGACTGTCTTTGCGAAAGTAGTCTATCTGACTAATAAGAGGTCTGCTGAAAGAGGACTACGAGAAATTGCTAGACATTGTTGCCAAATGCAGAGAGACATCAAATTTGGCGGCTTTGACTTGTTGTCTAAAGCTAAGATGGTCGTAATGGTTGCGATCCTTGAAGAAAAGAAGGTAAATTGGGTTGAGTTTGTCTACAATAGACTCGCCAGAATCTTTCGGGAACAAATCCTTCAAGGAGGATTGAGCGTTTGGAGGTTCCTAGGATACCGCCCGGTGATGATTAAATGGTGATGGAAGTAAAAGTCCCTCTTCGACATGGAAAGGCGTTCCATGTGAACAAGAGGATGTTTCGATCAAACCTCTCTCGGGCGCACTGAGAAGAGAGTACGCCAAGAAGGCTGATCACAGTGAGGGGAATCGAGTTGACCTTGAAGATACAAGCTGTCTTCTCTCCTCCAAGAAGAAGGCTGCCCCTGCGGTACTAAAAGACCGCTGCCCTATGGCAAAGAAAGAAAAAGAAATCTGCTCGCCCCTGCGGCCGAGTCAGTCACTGCCCGCGGCCGTGTCTCCCGCCCTGCAACCGCAATGGAGAAGGAACCATTAATCCCTTCTCCGGTGATCAAGAAGAAGATGTTGCCACAACAAGGAATGGAGTCAGCTCTAAGACATCTGCGAAGGCATTCACCTTCAATGAACCAGGAGGAAGTGGAGCGGATATCCCTCGGTAAAAACAAAGAAGAAGAAGACTTTCCAAGCTCTCAGGAGCTTGAAAAACGATTAGTCTGTCACTCGGTTGGAGAAGATACCCAAGAAGGCTGGAGAAGTAGAGTCTCAGTGATCGATGAAATGGCCAGTCTCTGTTGAGGCCGATCAGTAGAGGCAAGTCGAGGACCCAGATTGTAACGTAAGCAGTGAGAACAAAGAATGGCATTTGAGACAACCGAATCACCTATTGTGAGGTTGTTTCTCCACTTATAACAGAGGCTCGAGGGTGTCGGCGGCGAAAGTACGCTACCCTTAATCCGGAAATGAGGGCGGAAGAGAATGATGAAGGCGATGTAATCATGTACTCTCCATTGTATCCAGACATCCAAAATCGGAAATGAGAGTGGAGAAAATGGAAGTTGAGCCTATCCAGTGCGGTTTGAAAGTCGAGTTCATTCTTTGAGGAAGAAGAATTCTTGAGGTTTCTTGAGGTGGACACGGTGCTGCAAGCCTCGAGCGAGGATAATTGCATCAATATCCGCATATTGGAAAAGAAAACGAATGGGCTAGAAGCGGTGAGGACGCAGAGGCACGTGAAGGCTAGCATACGCTCTCTCGGCACCACCGATCATACACACCCTCACCTTGATGTCCTATCGAGAAAGTGATGAGGATCGGACCTGTTCTTTGCCATAGAAGAGTTGCAAATGCAAAGCAAGCAATGCAAGAATCGAGAATCCTTCATGAACAAAGAATGATGGAGGGACCAGGAGAGTCATGGAGATAGACCCTATGGGAGTGGTGCAAAGCATATTGCTTTGTTGTCGCTACCACCACTTCCCAACTCATTTGGAGGAAGGTGTTAAGGAGCGGGCGAATGGATGAAACCAGGAGTGTGGGGACCCCGGTCGAGCCAACCCCTAATGAAGGTGTCTTACCACCGTGTTGCATACTCAATGGGAACAACCGGGAGTCGGAGACGAGTGACCCCATTCCAAGTCACTCGGTGGTGTGCCGAGGTGAGGGGGAAACTCCTCCCCGCTGCGGCAAGGTCGGAGGATCTTTGCGGTGACTCACAATGAATCTCGGAGGCGAAGTGGAGAAGGAACAACCACGAGAACACAAATCAAGTTGTCATCAACGTGGCTCGCAACGATTGAGATCTTAGAATTGAGGTGCCAAGCGCTCTTGAGGCCAATGACGCTTTGCTGATGCGATCGAGGCACTGAGGAAGGAACGCCTGGGAGTTAACATTCAGCCAATGAAAGTGCAGTCCATGGAGTTGAGACTCCAATGGATGCCACCTCGAGAAGACCCCAAGACAGGTGACACTTTGTTGAAAGGGATGTCCAAAGCCATTTTGCGATTGAAGCTGCGCAGGAGGTAATGAAGGCCAACGGGAGGTTGAGACTTTACGAGGTAGAGAAACGAGAAGCACAATCCATCGAGAAAAGAAGATAAGTGCTCTTCCACGATTCCCAGGATCTGATGTAACCTTTTCGGGATCGGAAGAGCGATGAAGGTGAGTCATCTCCGTGGATGATCCAAAAGACTCGGTGAGGATGTTCCAACCACGAGTAAGTCGACCTCAAGACTACTCGCCAAACATTCAACTTTGATGATG
The DNA here is from genome assembly GCA_016081115.2 of Rehmannia glutinosa. Classification (NCBI taxonomy): domain Eukaryota; kingdom Viridiplantae; phylum Streptophyta; class Magnoliopsida; order Lamiales; family Orobanchaceae; genus Rehmannia; species Rehmannia glutinosa. Next base: position 22,546,457 of record CM071926.1, on the reverse strand, counting down.
AGCCACCAATGGAAATCTCATCATCGTCCGATGACGCTCGATAAGGCCGAGGACCGATGTAAACTCATTTGGAAAAAAAACCGGTGAGACCGACGAAGGCTGTTGAGGCTGAGGCTCGGCAAAAGAAGGTTGACTTCAATGACCCACGGTGAAAGCTGAGTCAGTCTGCGCGAGGCTCCCAAGTGCCGCAGAGTTCGACTCCACAAGGGACTTCACGAGCACCAATTATCATTGAATAGATTCAGTTGCCCATGATGATCCTTTTGTAGAATCATTTCCTTTCTCTTTGGCGGTACCCGAGCCTCCCCGAAGAATCGGCTAGATATCGCGGCGCTTCCACAGACGACCTTGTTATTCCTCGGATACCATTGTTCCGGTGACTATAGCGTTGACGCTACTTGCCGCGTCACCGCCTTGAAGGAGACATTCTTGATTCGGGGAAGTTTTCAAAGCCTTATTTCTTTGAGGTTGAAAAGATGGAGAGGCACCAGGCCTCACTTTGGATGAAATTTGGATAACAAAGACGCCAACCTTCTGGCGATTGTGTGGCATCATAGTCGAGGATCAGGGAGTGGTGGCAACATCGGCAAACAATGCGTGTGGAACAAGCTCGCTCAGGACTTTGTTCAACAAGTTGTTAGTCGGCGGGTGAGAATGCGATGCAAAGACAAAATTGCAAGAGCACATTGAACAAATGCATGAATTTCATACTACGAGAGATAAGTCATTTGCATGAAAATAATAAGAACGAGCTCTGCGCGTGGAAGAGAATATGGATCGAAAATTCAGTCTCCTCATGGTGAGATGAAGTTGGTAGCAAGTGAATCCAACGCCACCCGCTACGAGTTCCGTGCAAGATACTCCCGCATCGATTGACGAACTCGACTATCGCCAGACTAGACTTCTTGCTTGCTAGCTTGTTTTGTGGGTTCCTCTCTCCTTTTATGATGCCAAAAAGGGGGAAGAGGAATACCTAAAAAATGAAGGGATCGAGTCGAGAAGGAGGAAGCAAACTGTGAAAGGAAAGAAAAGCGGTGAGAAGTAATAAGAGAGAAGAAAGGGAAGTCTGTTGAGGGGAAGGTTCGAAAGATGTGACCTTGATGATTGCTAAAACCCTCAACAAGGTCTTGTCACGGTGATATTATCATCAAACTCCCGGTGACTCGCCACTCCAACACTCTGTTGTACCTATGGCTGAAAAAGAAAAAACGATTGAAGCGAGGGATGAAGGAAGTGGAAGGAAGGATGGATGCCCGAGTTATGGATATTACGGAAACAACATGGAGGCATTCCAAAGACGAGAGACACCTATGCCATTTAAGATGCCGGAACCGAGCCAAGATCGGTTGATGAATTCAAGACGCTCGCATCGAAGGATACTTCGCAAATATGTCCACGGCTCAAGCGTGGGATTTGTCTTGGGAAAAGGGTCTCACACTAAGTGAAGAAGGACGGGGAGCGGACTACGCGGTCACTCTCCGGGTCACTCTGCTAGTCACTCATTGGGAAAAAAAGACCCCAATACAAGACACGCCGAGAGGAAGATGAAGAGGAAGAAGCGAGAGATGGAGGAAGAGGTTTGGACCTAGACCTCTGCCCAAAAACATTGAGTATATAGATCCAGGCAAGAAAGGAGGGATGTATTGGGGCTGGGTTTGTGAAGTAGCCAACTTTGCAAGTGGCTAAGAATAATGATGAGTATATGAAGAGAATTGAAGAGGAAAATAAAAGACAAACTCAACTATGGGAGGAAAGGCAAAAAGCGAGAAGAGATGAAGGCGCCCGAGGAAGGGCGTATGAAAGAAAGAAGTCTGCTTGAAGATGAGAAAAAGAGAAGAAGGTCAGAAGATGACAGAGTGAAGAAGATGAAAGAAGGAGGCAGCGAAGGAGATGAAGTGTTGTTGTCCACCCCTTCGTGTATTTTACTATGTAAATACATTTTTATGTAAGTCTTCTGTACATTGAATAAAATTGTACAATTTCTATACTTGTGGAGATATAGAACAGCCATGGTTACGTTAAGGTCCATTTAAACTCGATACATTTTCTTTTGATTCAAGCTCGATACACTCTGTAAATGCTTGACTATGTAAAGAACAAGAATGTTATGATCAATAAAAGATCGATTCTAAGCATACATTCTGTGATTCTACATTTCCTGTATGTATCTTTCTTTGTTTAATTATTGATGTATGTTTTAAGTTTTGGCATCATCAAAAGGGAAATTGTTGGGAAATTATTTTGTAGATTTTGATGAATGCCATGTAAAACTTAGAATAGGAAGTTGGCACCCCATTTTGTTGTAAATTGAATTGTAATAGATAGGGCTGGTCGAGCTGAGTTAAGTCAGCTATGCCTGAACATGCAAGAAAACAACTGGAGATAAGAAGGAAGACTCCGCTGCGAGGCAGCTGAGTGTGGCAAAGAAGAGAAGACAGGAACTCGACTGAAGGTGCAGCTGAGATGCAGCTGAGTAATGTATCAGTCAAGTCAACTCAAGATAGCCATGTCTCAAGTTGAAATGACAGAAGAGTCATCCAATGATTGGAAGCTGACTCGAAGTCACCTGGGGAAGTCAAGGAAATGCAGTCAAGTCGAGATAACTGAAAGAGATCCGTTGCACAGAAATCAAGAGAATTACTTAAACAAGTAATACTCCCATACTGTCTTTCTTGAAGTGCTCAGTCCCAGAAGCGTGCAAGAGGAATAAACCAATGGGAAGCACTGCACTTGGGTCAGAACTCTGAAAAGCTGAAGAATCATTCATACGAGGAAGTGGCAATTTCAAGGACTGCAACAAGACAAGCCAACGACCACAAGTGACTTTCAAAAATAAGCTATCTCTTCAACGGGCAGATTTTTGAAAGATCACTATAAAAGGCTGAGGAATCACTCCTGAGAGAAGGTTACCTGAACCAAAAACATTCAAGCAAACATTTTGAACTGTAACAAAAAATATTCTCAAGTCATTCAAGATTATCCTCAAGCCTACATTACGAAGGAAATCAATCCAACACTCACCCGTGAAGGAAAGATAACTTCAATCAGTTGAAGAGGAAATTTTTAAGAATCAAGGGGTCTACATTCCACGGAGGATTGTAGGAAGGTTCAAGGTCAAACCAGTCTCAAGTTTTGGAGGGCCGTGATCAAATCCAAGAAGCTTGAGCAAGTGGTTGTAGTAGCAAGATTGCGCCTGTGAAGAAAGCCGAGTCGTGCGAGAAGCTTGTGTGTGACCAAGGCATCTCGGACCGAGTCCCAAAGGATCAAGTCGGTTGTGTGATCAAGACTTGTATACGGGACATTAACCACTCGTATATTGATCAATACTTAGTGGATTCCTCCAGGAGTTGGAGAAGAGAGGAGTTGAAGAATTACCCCATCTTGAACCTCTATAAAAACTTATTGTGTCATTTACATTTCAAAGCACTTTAATTTACGCATCTTATTTTTATATCTCTTTGATAAATTTGTTATCCAATTGATAATCAACGAGTGCTAAAATCAAGTATTAAAACTAACTTAACCAAATTCAAGGGTGTTAAGTCTTCCAGTTTTGAAAAGAAATCACAATTGAGTTAAGTCCTTAGTCAAAAGCAATTTGAGTTATTCTATCAACGATTGATCAAGTGCGTTGAGTGACTAACTCTGGCGATTAACTAACTTAGTTGTCCATCAAGGACACAAATTTGTGAAGTATTAACTCGAATATTTAAAAGGACTAATTTGAAAAGTTGGTAAGGTTTATTCAAACCCCCTTCTAAACCTTACACTCACACCCCTTGGGACCTACAAATTCCTTTGTGCATAGTCAAACTCAAGAGTGATTTTGCAAAAAGGATCTTCAAATAATGAAGCATCCAAAAAAACCCAAAACACCAAATGTTGCACACATCCATTCCAAAGCACAACCAAAATCATGCGGCCTTGGATATAAAGGCAAAGGAGAGCGGCCGATTAAGTATGCGGAGAGGACATCGAGAAGAAATTCACCGAGTTTCTTATCAAACTTCAAGCAGAAAATACTTTGTGAAAAGCAAACAGAGCTACCAAAAGCCCCATAAATTCGATCGAGAGAAATACCTATGATGGGAATGGTAGAAAATATCCAAACTATCTTTGATTGGAATAATGTGAAACATAAGCAAAGAACTATGGAATATAAGCCAAAATGGCAAAGACCCAAACCTCGGAAAGGTCATTCCAAAGGTAAAGAGCTTTTATCAACACACATATACACCCAAGCACTACACTCAGAAATATCACAACTATCCCAAGAAAGTAGTTGCTAAAACAAACACACAGGCATACTGCAAAAGAGAGACAATTTGTAAGATCCTAAAACCGCTAAGCAATTTGCTAATGTGCACTATGATTAAGATCTTGATAGATGGCAACCACATGAAGTCGGACCATTTGGCTATAAGTTGGTTGGAGCATCTTACAACACTAATCCTCAGGACCCGGACAAGTATGGGTACCTAAAAACTGATTTTCTTGATTGCGGTTCAAGGAATGTGATTGCCAAGGAACCTGGTACATGGATAGTGGCTATTCCGGACATATGACAGGGGAACAAGAAAAATATGTCAAGATTCAAGGAGATTAGAGGTGAAAAAGTTATATTTGGAGAAATGAAGCTCGGGGAGATTAAAGGCACATGATCCATCAAGAAAAATGGATTGGAAATCACGGATGTTGCTTATGTTTAAGGTCTCAACTTCAACTTATTAAGTATCGCCAACTCTATGACAAAGGCTACAATTGAAAGATGTTGAATCAAATGAAATAGTCTGCAACGATCAAGGCAAAAAGAATATGTATGTGGTAGATTGGTATCTTTGCTATACCAAGCACATGTCTACTAGCAAAGAGCGGTAGAATCAAGTTGGTTGTGGCATAAGAAGTGAGTCATCCGAACTTCAAAACAATCAACAAGCTTGCAAGGAGTCATCTTGTAGAAGAATTGCCGGACTCATTTGTACAAGAAAAGAAAGTGTATGTGATGCATGTCAAATGGGAAAGCAAATCAAATGTTCATTCAAGGATAAGACAAGTCCTTCTTCGACAAGGATAATACATCTCATTGCATATGGATTTATTTGGTCGATTCACGCCTTGACTAGCATAAGTGGAAATAAACACACCTTAGTGGTGGTGGATGATTATTCAAGATATACATGGACAATCTTCACGTGTAAAAAGAAGGAAACTTTGCAGAAGTTACCTCAAATTTCTTGAAAAAGAGTTCAAAATGAGAAGAGTCAAACCATTATCAAAATAAGATCGATAGGGGAACTCGGTTTGTTAATGGGATAATAACTTAGTATTGTTTTGAAAATGGTATTGCTCATGAATTCTTTAGCTGCAAGGACTCCCAATGAGAATGGAGTTTGAAAGAAGAAACAAAACTCTCAAGGAAGTTGCAAGGACCATGTTAGTGAAGTTGGATTACTAAGAGATTTTTGGTGAAGCCATAAATCTGACATGCTATACTCAAAATAGATGCATGATTAACGGTCAATTGACCAAGACCCCTATGAGATTAGGGATAAGGAGAAAGCAAATGTTGATACTTAAGGATATTTGGATGTAAATGTTTCATCCATAATAATGACAAAGACAATTTGAAGGCTTTTGATGCTAAAGTGATGAAGGTATCTTTTTGGGATACTCGGTGAGAGTAAAGCCTATAGAGTCTTGAACAAGAGGACTATGGTCACGAAGAGTCTATCCATATGATTTTTGATGAAACTAATGTGAGTGGAGAAGACCTTGAAGAGTTAGGCGATAAGCTAAATCGCCCAACTATCGAAAAGTCTTATGTGGAAGGCTGAAGTGAGAGCACTCAACCACGATGAAGATGAGATAGATGAATCTCAATGACATTTGGGAAGGTCTGATTGAATGAAGATAAAAGAGCATTCAACACAACTTAGTTGCGAGACGACTAAATCCGGCTAACTTACTCTAACTTTGATGTGAGATGGCTAAGAGACCATTCACCGAGAGATAGTTATTGAGATGTTAGAGATGGCATAAGAACCAGATCGAGAGCACATGAAGCTATGTTCACTTGTTTTATTTCGAGATAGAGCTTAAAGATGTGTCGAGATCGGGCCATGCAAGAAGAGTGAATCGGTTTGAAAGAAATAAAGTATGAGAATTAGTTCAAAGGCCAACCCATCAAAATGTTATTGGTACAAAATGGGTTTTTAGAAACAAGATGAATGAGGAAGGATCTCATTAGAGAAACAAAGCAAGATAGGTAGCCAAAAGGTATTTCCAAGAAGAGGGTATAACTTTTGATGAAACCTTTGCTCTGTTGCAAGGTTGGAAGCAATAAGGATGTTTTTTGCTTATGTTGCACATAAGAACTTCTTTGTATATCAAATGGATGTTAAGAATGCATTTCTAAATTGATTATTAGAGGAAGAAGTCTATGTTGAACAACCTCCAGGTTTTGAGCGTAAAACTATTGGAAATAAGGTCTACAAGCTCAAGAAACCATTATATGGATTGAAACAAGCACCAATAGCATGGTATGATACATTGTCTCAATTTCCAAGCGATAATGGATTCAACAAAGGCAATGTTGATAGAATACTATTCAGGATTCAAGATGGAGAGAGTATCTTGCTTGTCCAAATATATGTGGATGACATAATTTTTGGTTCCACAAACAAAGAGTGTGTGACTAGTTCTCAAACCTCATGCAAGGAAAATTTGAGATGAGCATGATGGGAGAGTGACTTTCTTCATAGTACTTCAAGTTAAACAATTGAAGGATGGAACCTTCATAAGCCAAACAAAATATACGGAGAGATTTAATGAAGAAATTTGGTATGGAAGAGAAGTCTTCGTGAAAATTCAATGAATACTTGATCAAGATGGACATGGATGCAAATGGCAAAGTTGTTGATCAAACTAGATATAGAGCCCTCATTGGATCTTTTCTCTATCTAACGACAAGAGGCCGGACATCACAATTCTTTGTAGGTGTATGTGCAAGATTTCAATCGCACCAAAAGGAGAGCCACATGATTTGAAGCTAGAGAATCTAAGATATTTGAAGGGATGCAGGAAGTCACTTATGGTATCCAAAGGAAGGAGGATTCAAGCTGATTGGATACTCGGTACATGTCAAATGCTTGGAAATATGTTGGTTTCTTGGTTGAGCAAGAAACAAAATTCAATAGCTACATCCACGGTGAAGCAGAGTACATGGTTGCGGCGGCATTTGTTGTGCCCAAGTCTTATGGATGGGAGAGCAACCAGAGATTATGACATTGAAGAAAAGAGATTCCAATTATGTGTGATAACACTAGTGCTATTACAATCACTCAAAATTGAGTGTTGCATTCAAGAACAAAGCACATTGATGTCGGATATCATTTTATAAGAGATCATGTTAAAAATAAAGACATCACCTTGGAATACATCTCAATTGATAAGTAGTTAGGTGATATATTCACAAAGCCATTATGTGAATCAAGATTTGAATAGCTCAAAGAATGAGTTCGGGGTAATTGGCTGAGTTAGGAAACTTAGAAGACTCAATAAGGTGAGAAAGAAGATGAGAAAATGGAAAAAGAGCAAGTTTCACATTTGATCAAGTGAAAGCTTGACCCGGTCGGGAAGTTAGTCAGTATCAAGTTAAGCGACAAGTGAGTTACATCATGAGAAGAGAGAATCGAGTTGAGTCACTTTGAATATAAGTTGAATCATTTATGAGCTAAGTGACAAAAACGTTATCGTTTTAATTGAGCGGGAATGTTTTTAAGGATGATGTCGGCGTAATAATAATTGTCGACAAAGTCATGACAAGAAACCATATGATTGGATATAAATGTTGTTGCATTTAATATGGGGAATTTTGAAGCTCTAATCTTGACCGTTGATCTCGATCAAAAATTCAAACTCCGAAAGACGTCCTTTCACATTCCTTACATACTATACTTCATCTTTCTCTCTTCTCACCCGAACTATTCATCTTGACAAAAGAAAAGGCATTTTCTCCGAAACCAAGTGCAAACCTAGTTCTTTCAAGCAAGATTTCTCGCATTTTAAATGGTAGAAACTTTTGAAAATGGCCCCAACTCATGATTACGCAAAGCTCTCCAAGCAAATCCACACTTTGGTTCTTTTGTGGATTTCAAATGGATGATCAAATAGGGTGTTGATGAATCCCTGGTCAAAAAGATAGTGAAAAAGCTGGAGAAGTCCGCTGAAGGACTTCTTGTCAATGCATTTCACTCATACGTGTCTCGGGAGGAGGTCTCCCTGTTTTTATGTTAACGCAGAGGTCTTTGGGCGATGAAATCCGATCATCAATCTACGACAAGGTCATCAAACTCTTTGTGAAAGACCTTGTTGAGCATCGTTGTTTGCCCTTGCAGAGGGTTGAAGGACATCGGCCGAGAAGGATATCAACTTAGTTGCTACTTGAGAAGAAGTTGTCAAGCCAGGAGTATGCGTGAAGGTTGTTTATACTGACAAGAAAAAAATCTTTGACGGATGACTAACATAAGTGATGGACGTCGTCTCAAAATGTGTGGACATGAAGTTTGGAAGCTTTAATCGCTTGTCAAAGACTAAGATGATCGTGATGGCCGATCATGCAAGAGAAGAAAGTCAATGGGCTAAGTTTGTTTACTGACCGAATTTGCTGTAGAATGTCTTTGCCCTACAAAGGAGGATGGGTCCTTTGGTTGTTCCTAGGTTATGGCACGGTGATTGGCCATCCGATGGAGGCAAAGGAATTTCTCTCCGCCATGGGAAGCCCTTTCATGCCAACAAGTGAATTTTTAAGGCAAACCTTTAGGAGCACAGAAGAAGGCTCATGCCGAAAAGGCGATACTAGTGAGGAGGAATCGGTGATCCGCCATTATCAAGAAGAGCTGCGGTATTCAAGCCAATATCCGAAGAGAGGCTGCGGTATCCAAGCCGGCCGTGCCCCAAAACAAAAAAGCGAGATGCTCCCGGCAAAGAAAGTCTAAAGCTCCGCCCATGCGGTAAGTCACATGCCCATGCGGCCGACCCTCCGCCTCGGCGACCAAGTTAGAGGAGGAACCCAAAATTCCTTCCCCTATCATGAAGAAGAGGAGAAGGGCGCAAGTCAAAAAAGGTAGGTGCCTCTAAGAAAAGTCCAAAAGTTTTCACGTTCTCGACGAGCCTGAAGTGGTGGAGGAACCCGAGATCCGGTGGTTCTATCCAAGAAAAGACGGATGTACAAGCGATCCGAGCTTGAGAAGATAGCTTAATCGGCCACCTAGCCAAAGAAGAAAAGTGAGACTACCGATGCTCGGGAGGAAGCGAGTCTCGAAGTTGTTGCGAACCCGAAAAAGACTATTGATGTTGATCGTGAGAGAACCGAAGACCCAATCGTGCGGCAAACAAGCGAGGAAATGGAAGCAATCGAGACAATAGAACACGTGCAAGAAAAGGTTGTCTCACCTCTCGGACAGACGCCAGGCTCTTGAGTGCGAAGAGGAGCTAGGCCCATTAGCCCCTATTCAGAGACAGGAGATGAAGGCGATGATGATGATGATCTAATCATGTATTCTCTGTCTACCCCGACATTCAAAGGCAATTAAGAGAATGGATGACATGGATGTTGGATCATTCAATGCAACAGATTCACTCGTCCCGAGTTCATCGAGAAGGAAGAAGAGCTTCTCCGATTCCTTGGTCTATCAAATATTCAATCGGCTCTAAATGAGGAAAAATGCTTGGACATTCTCCGTATAATTAAGATGGATGAAAAGGAGAAAGCCTTGCGAGGAAGCGGATCCCTAGAGAAATCAAGATACGCGCTCATATCGGGACTCATGAGCATATCTATGAGTCCACCGATAGTGATGATGATACCGATCCACCTACTCTAGCAGAGAAATCGAAGCGCAACTGGCTTTGCGGGGATCGAGCCATGCACGAGCAAAATCTTCTAGAAGGTCCGGGAGAGTCCTCCCAAACTCTTCTGGCGATCCTTTAGGAGTGCGCAGCCATTGCAATGGACATAGTTGCAACCACATCCCCGTGCGTCAAAAGGATGGCTCCAAGGAATTGGCAATGAAGTCGGGAATTCGGGCACCCAAGCCAAGCCAACCCCTGAAGAAGGTGTTAACACACCGCCCTACGGCTCAACACTCAAAGGAAAGTGACCCCACTATCATTCACTCAATTTGGTGAGCCAATTGAGGGGGTAACTCTCTCCACCACGAGTAGGGTTGGAGGTTGATGTGGAGACCAATCAATGCGATTAGGAGGCAAATAAAATGAACTTATAGAAGAGCAGAGTGGCATTTACGGCTCAGGCAGTGTATTTATGTCTCGGTTGAAATGCCAACTGCATTGAAAACGACAATATTTATTTGTTGCCCACGGTGATGCAAAGGATGATGAAACCCGGGAGTTAACATCGGGCTCGAAAGTGCAATCCAAGGAGTTGATACTCGTTGGATGCCACGGTCAAGACACTAAGATAGTTGCATCTATCGAAGGGATTGTAGAAGACCCTAAGACGTTGAGATCGTCGAAGGAAATGTAGAAGGCCTGCAGCTAGATTGAGATTCTTTGGGGTGTTGAAGGCCTAAGGGAGGTTGAGACTTCCCAGGTAAAAATGGAAGTGATAAGAATATTCCTCAAGTGGAAGGAGGCTGCTGGAAGAAGGAAATTAGCGCCCATCACGATTCCCGGGAACATATTGATACCTTATTTTTGGGATTGGAGGATGAAGTTGAGTCCACTCACCATGAAAATCCAAGGACGGACACAAGCGAGGATGTTCTCATCACTCGAGCTAAGTCGATGAAAAGATGGCTCGCATGAGATTCAACTTTGATGATGAGCCAACACCTCGAGGCCTCATCATCTTCCGAGGACGCGATGATACAACTAAGGACAAGATTATTCATTTAGAAGAACATGAGACCGAGGAAGTGTTAAGATAGTTGAGGCTCGGTCGGTTGGGCAAACAATCTTAATCGCCCGGTGAAAACCGAGTCAACTCTCTGACTCCCCATTTGAGAGTAATGACTCATGCTCAACCACATGCTCTCGCAATTTGCGCACCACTAGTGGCGATGAAGTCGCCGCATCCGAGGCACAAAGAGTTGAATCATCGCAGGCACCACAAAATCAAGAAATCCCATTTGTGCGCGATGATGTATTTGAAGATATGTTCCCATTCTCGAAGAATCGCCCGATATAGAAGAAGAATCAGAGCGGAGTTAAGAAAATATACGTGCGGGGAAGAAGGGCGGTCATTCCCATAGACACGATTGTGCGGTGAGACTTTAACTTTGACGAGTGGTCAAATTGAATCCACCTTACGGTGAGTTACGTGAAGTCTTCAAGAAGATCTGCGAAGAGATTAAGAAGATGGAACGTCACCAGGCCTCTCTGGACTTATGTTTGGATAATCGAGATGCCACTCTCACACCCAAATTGAGAGGGATTATAGTGAGAATAAGAGAGTGGGCTCAATGATTTGCCATGAGAGTGGAGCAGTCCGTTACTTCAAAGCACTTTTGCAAAGATGCTTGTATGGAGTGCGGATTATTCTATGTATCGGAGAGAATGAAGGAGCATATTGCGTGGATTGAAAAGTCCCACAAGACATATATGGAGTGATACATCACTTTCAAATGAATGGGATTGCGGACTCGAGAATAACATGAATGAGAAATTGATCTTTCTCATGGTTGAAATGAAGATAGTGACAAACCGAATCTATGGTCACATGCTCAAAATTTCGTAAGGCATACGATGTAGCAGACTCAAGCAAAACTTCACAAAATTGTTTGGACTTTCTCCTCAGTGTTTGTTCCTGGGATACTCTCTCTTTTGGTGATGATGCCAAAAAAGGGGAAGAGGAGACCCTAAAGGGATTAATAGGAGAAATGAAGAAAGGAAGTGACATAGCTAAGGGGAAATGAAGTTCAAAGGATTTAAAGTTAATATTTCTTTGAAACCCCACACTAGATGAAGTCATTTGCCTCCATTCTCGGCAAAGCTACTTGTGACCCTCCCTATCGAGAAAGCTGCAGTGACCATGGCGAGATAAAGAAAGGCCATTGAAGCTACTTTCGAGGAGGTGGCGAGAAGCAAACATATCGCGTTCGGGAGATCATGAAGCAATATGGTGGTTCTACACAATTTGGAAAGGACTACGCTGCGATCAAGCCCCCTAAGGACATAAATATGCACGATGATGGATCGAGCCCGAGATCAATTGAGGAGTTCAAAACTACGGAATCGAAAGCTATTTTCAAGGAATTACTTTACCTCAAGCCACGAGACTTGTATTGGGAGAAAGGTTTGGATTTATGTAAAGAAACTGATTAGCAATAGACTTCTAGCGATCACTCATTTGGAAAGTCCAAAGCGCCTTGATCAAGATATACTCCCGAGAGGAAGGAAAACCGAGTCGAGGAAGGGGAAGAAGTGGTGGGGAAGAGGCTCACAACCTCTACTAAAACCAAAAGACGTAGCATATGTATATCCAGACAAGAAGCGGTATTATATATTGGGTGGATATGATCACCTTGTCAATTTAGAAGTTGCAAGGAAGAACGTTGAAGCTCGAGACAAGAAGGTTCGAGAATGAGAGAAGCGCTCGTGAATGGGAAGAAAGGAAGCGAGATGGATGACCTGTTGCTAGATGAGCATATGAAAAAAAGAAGAAAGATGAAGAAGAAAAGAAGAGAAGAAGATCGAGAGGATGACGGGAAGAGCGTTGATGAAGAAGAAAGAAAAATGAAGAGCAAAGGCGTTGAAGCGTCTTTGCAAACCCCTTCAAGTATTTTGTTGTAAATAATTTTGTGTAAGTTTTCGTATAAGCTCTGTGAATTTCCCTGTAATTTTGACTCTATATGTATCTAAGCTTAGATATGCGATGTATGTCATATGATATATAAAGCTCGATACACGATGTAAACAACTTTGTAATGGACAAGAATGTTATGATCAATAAAATGATTATTCAAACCATACATTCTTTGTTACTACACTACTTGTATGTTAGCTGTTTATTATTTTGAATGTTTTAAGTTTTGGCATCATCAAAAAGGAAATTGTTAGGAAATTTATTTGATAGATTTTGACGATACCATGTAAAATTTAAACTAGGAAGTTGGCACATTTTCCTTGTAATTTGCATTGTAATAGATAGGGTGAAAAAGCTGAGTCAAGACTGACTTGGCAAAGATTACAAGAAGTCAACTACGGACTTTGTGAAGACTCGATGTGTATCAGTGAGTAAGGCCATGAAGGAAGTCAAGGACTCGACTAAAGGAAGGTGAACTAAGGAACATCGTGAGAAGTGTCGGTCAAGTCAACTAAAGAAGCCAAGTCTACAAGTTGAAGTGACAGTTGAGTCAATCCAATGATTGGAGTAGACTCAAGTCACCTGGGTAATGGGCATCAAGTCAAGACAATGACTTAGATTCATTGATTAAAGTCAAAAATATTACTTCATTTACTAATATGACAAAATGCCGCGGTCTAAAGTGTTTGGCCCTGAATTGTGCAAAAGGAATAAGCGCATGGGAAACACTGTACCATGTGTCGGACATCCGCAAATGTTGAAATACCATTAATACGAGGAAATGTCAACATCACCAAGGTCGCAGTGAGACCAAGAAAAGACAAGCCAACGAACACAAGTGACATTTGAAATCGGCTTATCTCTTCAACGGGCAAATTTTTAATGTGCACTATAAAAGGTGAGGAAGCTATTGAGAAGAGGTTACTTGAACCACGAACAAGCGAGCAATACTCAAGCATTTAACCTGCAATACTCTCAAAGCTTATCGTGATATTCCTCAAGCACGAAACTCAAGAAACTCAATCCAACACAAGTTGTGAAGGAGAGATAACTTCAAATCTGTTGAAAGAAGACTTTTGAAGAAAATAAAAAGGGTCTACATTCCAAGTTAGGATTGTAGAAATGTTCAAGGTCGAACCATTATCAAGTTTGTTGGAGGGCTTTGTGATCGAACTTGAGAAGTGAGTGAAGTAGCAAAGCGGTTGCCCTATGAAGAAGCTTCGAGTCGCAAGAGAAGCCATTTTGTGTGATCAAGGCGAGTCTCTGGATTTGTTCACCACTTTGTAAATTGATCATTTATATAGTGGACTCCTCCAAGAGTTGGAAAAAGAGAATTAGAAGAAGTACCCCATCTTCGAACCTCTATAAAATATTTGTGTCATTTACTTTCAAAGAAACTTACTTTCCCGCATATTGATTCTATTAGTATTATATTTGCTATCCAAGTGATAAATAACCAAGTGCTAGAAATCAAGTGCTAAAAATAAGCTTAAATCAAAACAAAGGGTGTTAAGTCTTACATTTGTTAAAGCTAAACTTGACCAAGTTAAGTATTTGGCTTAAACAAATCGAGTTATACTATCAACGGCTCTATCGAGTCATTGTTGAGTGGGTAACTTAAATTAAAAGCCAACTTAGTTTGTCATTCAAGGACACAATTGTTTGAGTCATCTCTGTTGAATAATTTTAAAAGACTAAAATCGAAAATTTGGTAAGATTTATTCAACCATCTCCCCCTTCTAAACCTTACTTCACACCCCTTGGGACCTACGTTGGACAAATGGTGTATCTCAAATTAAGACCGTCTGAGATAATTATCATTTCACGTTGTATATAAATTTTTGTGGAGATTTCGCAGGAGATGAACAAGACACAACAAAAACTGGAACTTCTAGGATATGAAGAACAAATTTTCAATATCAACTTGATAAAATTTGAACATAAAACAATGGAGAATCAATCAAAACAAGTCTAAGGCGTGATAATCACTTTCCTTAATGTTTTATTTGCCCCACTACACTTGCAAACCTGGGTTTGAAAGACAAATTACTTATAGGATACAATAGACACAAAGAAATAACCAATTGCAAGTTATTGAATTGTTTCTACAAGAATAAGAATGCTTGAGTTAGTTTAAATTTGACAAAGAACACTTATTTATATAGTTCTTTAGTCCCACGCGTTTTTAGATTGAAATGATTAAACCCCTGGGAGAAGATGAAACTTTTGGAAAAAAAACGTAGACATTTGTTCTAGTCGCACTTCAAAGCCGTTACTTTGACATAAAATTTGTGGCTTTGCCTTGAGTTTTGGAAGCAAAGCCGTGGATTTACTTATTAAGGACACCCAAAACATGTCTAGACAATTTCTTCCAGAAATCAACATCAAAGTCGCGACATTCATCATCAAAGTCGCGGCTATGATATATTTCAAACTACCAATTCAACATTCCCCACTTAGTTTGAAATATAACTTCAAGCAACACTTGTAGATGTCATGCATAAGAAAAGTAACTTTCGTCTTAAACTTTGCATTATTCACAAATCTAAATTAAGTGTTTGGTGGGCGATTGCTAAAACCAACACTCTATATAAATCGAAATATATTCACACATGACCCATCAATCGCATTCTTAAATTCACAAAACCTTTTAGCACCATTCTGGCCATGTGCTCATCCTAGTTCATGATCATGTACAAAAGAACACCTCAAATTTTTGCTAGAAGCGGCACCACTTCTTATGATCATATATGTATAATTTATTTCAAGTTTTATTTAATTGAACATAAATAAAACACTAAGAAATAATCCCATTAAGAGTTCACTTCTCAACTTGTTCACTTAAGAGTAACAAATATGCACCTTAAACTTGGAATGATATACACTTACTTAGGTGCTCACAATCACTTAGCAACTTAGTTTTACCCTTTAAACCTTTCAATCTAGCGGTAGTACTAGAAGTAGGTTGGGTTACCATCACTAGTGATTTTAGATCGAGGTTAATCTCATTCGATGTTGTCGAACTCACCAAATCCATAGCTAAAGGTTTGGTCAACGGATCCACCAAATTTTTATAAGTTCTAACGAACACAATAAGACAACATCATTATTCAAAGCATTTCTCTAGAAAATGCATGCCTTAGGTTTATATGTCTAGATTTACCATTTTATACTTTATTCAATGCTCTAGACGTTATAGTCTCACTATCACAATACAAAGTTGTTGTTGGCATTGGATGAGGCCACAGATCTATATCGAGCAATAGATCTCTAAACCACTCTTTTTCTCCAAAGTCAAGATAAAACTATAAAATTAATTTCCATGGTGGAATGCGTTATTACCGTATGTTTCTTTGAAGCCAAGAAATTGCACCACCACCAAGCATAAATACCTAATCACTAGTAAGTTTTTGATCACCTAAGCTATTAATCAAATTAACATTAGAATATCATTCTAGTACATTTGGAAAGTTATTCTGATAGTCCAAATCCCTGTTCTTTTAAGATGACCAAGAACTCTTGTCACATCTTTCCAAGGATCCGTACCAGGAGTTTTAGTGTATCTAGCTAGTCTATAAATAGAATGTGAGGTATTCGGCCTTGTGCAACTCGGTGAATACATCGAATTTCAATTACACTGAGAAAACTCGAGTTGAGCTCTTTGGAATGCCATAATTTTCATATAACTTAAAATTAGAATCAAAAGGAGTACTAACTTCTTTCACATTCGAATATTGATACTTCTTCAAGATTTTCTCAACATAATGAGCTTGTGAAAGAGCAAAACCCCAATATGCTTCCTAACTTTAATACCTAAGATTGTATCATTTCACCAAGATCCTTGATTTTGAACAAAGTAAACTTAGAAGAAATATACCTCTATTAGTTTCTACTACACCTTTTAAAGTAGTACTAACAATAAGCGTGTCATCCACATAAAGACAAATAGCCACACCATACTACATGTTGATATTGCATGTTGAACTAAAAAATATTTCAGTTTTTAAGTTAAAAGTATTAACTACTGTTTAAGTGAAAAATATCATTTTTTCAACTAAATAATTTCACTTCTAGTACCCTCCACTTTTTATTTTTGGTACCCATTATTCCGACTTAATCAAAATTGGTACCTAATGTTTTTCTGTTTTAATCACTTTGACTACAAAATTTGTTAGACAATTCCTAATCCGTTAACCTATTATAGCGGTGGAGTTTGGGGAGCTTAATTAGCCGGTTGAAGGATTTTTTCATCTATTCCTTTCAATCGAGTTCCCAATTTCCTCACGTTCTTTCCCAAATACTCATCGCACCCTAATTTGATAGATCCGAAATGTCAATTGCAAAATTGAAATTAGAATCTTATTTGTATCTTTACTTCATTCTTAATTCCCAGGTATTCATAATCGTGGTGCAATTGGAGGTGGAGTGGCAAGAGAAGAGCATCCCATGGAAACTAGCTCAATTGAAAAATAGACTTGAAAGTCTTTGAGTGGATCGTGTTGTTAAAAACTTAATTTGTTTGGTGTTAATAATTGGTGTTAATTTGTGGTGATAACTATCTAGACTTGCAAACATGTTTGAAATTTGAATAATTTATTCAACTTGATAGAAATATGTACTATGTCGTGGGGATATTGCGTTTTTAATTTAACTATCTTTTGCTTAGCTTGAGATTTTTGTAATTTAAAAAAACATTAGTAGGAAATTACACTAACGGCATCCAAAATTAGAAGATCTGGTTGAGTTTTTCCTTCCATGCGATTCGGTTTTGAGGCTTAGAAATGTAGAACACAAGCATGTGAAGAAATGAAGGTTATCTCCTCCTTTTTACTCAACTCTACTTGCTATAATAGGTCACCCATTAGTAATTAACAACCATATGATGGTTTGTGGTCGAAGTGATTATGAAAACATAAACGTTGGGTATAAAATTTTGATTAAGTCGGAATAATGGGGGCCAAAAACAAAAAAGCGGCAAAGTTTGGGTACCAAAAATAAAATCATCCCTAACAAAAACATATATTAATTTCTTGTTTAACAAGATTACATTTTATAACAAAAGTATGACTTTTATTCTAATGTTATATGTTTTCAAAGTAACAAAACTAACAAAAAAAAAGAAAGTGCACTTGTTTATGTGGAGTTCCCTCCCATCTCCAAAGACTATATATTAACATGTGTAATACCTTTTTTTCATCAAAAGTATTATATTTTCTAATTAATGTATTACTTTTTTATCGAAAAATATTTTTTTCTCAAAAAGTATTACAACGTTGATGTTGGCGGACAAGCGATCAGCGACTTTTTGACCGTGAATATTTTATTTGACCCGATGTGATTTGATCCATCTCATAGACATAGATACATGAGACGGTTTTACAAGAGACCTACTCAAAAAGAAAAGTGTGTAGTAGCTACCTTCCTAGCTAATTAAGGGCTATGAATTGACAGATGGTTCAAATTAACTTTAATTTCTAACTTGAAGTGTGTGATTTGAAATATTTGAGCTTTGGAATAATACCACTTTGCTCTTTTTTATATATATTATTTCTATTTTAAGGTTTAATATATAAAAATACCCTTGAGGTATAGTATAATCATAGAAAAATCCAACTATCTTTCAAAATTACAAATATTCTATTGATATTTATTTATAATACAAGAGTGAAGTTTTTATTAAGCAAATACGAATCTAATGGAGTGTTGTAGTTTGAAAGATAAATTGAGATTTTTAGTTAGACTAAATTTGGGGGTAGTTTTTTAAATTTACCATATTTTAATTGGGACAATTTTCTATCGTACCTCTAAGCTAATTCTAGTAATGCATCAACATTGCACTTCATATGCGGTTCAATCTTGTGAAGCGGGAGGTTTCGACAAGACATTGTGGCCTGCTGATAAGCACTTTGCAACTACAACCTAGTTGATCATGGGTTCGAGTCATTTGGAGGAAAAAAAAAGCTGGAGGTTTCTATTTATATCTAGGTTAATTTGCACGACACTTGTTTTGGAATCTCAATTAATTATCATGCATTTGCCATATTGTAATCTTACAACCAACTTTGAAATTTTAAAAGTGCCCATCTTAGTACGTCACACACAATGACATCAGACTATGACTTTCGCTGATCAAATTAGTGTGAACGATTTTAAGTTTGACATTAAAACTTTAATTGCAAGTTGTTATTCATGAGACCAGGGATTACAAATCATACGATACTTGAGAAGCTTGTTGGGGTCTTGTCTTTATAAAACTTGAGTGATTAAATTCAATGTACCTTTGGTTGACCAAAGTGTGGGGGGGGATGTTTATAACTTAACATTATTAATTTTTTAGATAATTAGGCTTTCACGAGAAATAGATCGGCAAAGCGATTGGCGGCTGGCCCGGATCGAGCCACCGGCCTTTTGAAAAATTTTGTGCCGTGAAAATGTTTGGCCGAGCCAACCCGTGTGTACATTTTGTACACAAAATTGTTGAGCAGATTTAAAGTCGAGCCAACCCCAACCCATCGAGCTAAGCATGTCGGGCAAAATATGTCCGACTTTTTTTGTGCCTAGAAAATATTGGTCCAACCCAACCCAAATCTTGAGCCTAGGGATGATAATGGGGTGGGTTAAAACCAGCTCTCATGATAAACCCGCCCCGCTCGGGACGGAGGTTTACACCGATTAAGCAAGTTTGGGGAGGGTAATGAGTTTGCCTTTTCAAAACCCGACGGACGGGTCCTACAAAACCCCCCCGAATCCACCTTGTTATACTTATATGTATATATAATTTATATATTTTGAGTTTTGTTTGGTTTTTATTATTTGAGGATCTCTAATATAATCATATATTTATAATTTATGTATCGTGTTTACATTCTCACTTAATTTTGTTTGGTAAATATATAGAAAGGTTTTTGTTTGAGAATATGGCTAAGTGTTTGGATGTTTTGGCTTAGTTTAGGCAATTTGAATTTGATTCGACCTCCGTAAGCAGTAAAATGCCCCGTATACAAAGTCCTAATGGTTCGGTGTTCGTCTCTAAGATACAACGACTATTTCGCTTTCGAGTTTACAACACTTGCAAACCCAAAACACAACGAACAACATTTGAACAAGGAAGGTAGATCAATATACGAGAATGCAATGACCGATTTTAATCGATGATTTACGTATTTCGTATCTCATTTCATCTGCGGCAGGGTTCGAATTATATAGGCAACAAAGGCGCCAGTATGGAAAGATCATGTCTTTTGGCTCGAAAAAAGACATGTTTGCACCGAACAGCGATCTGTTTAGCCTTTTCGCGATCGGCCGACGACCGGCGCACGGCCCGTGCATGGATGAGAACGAAAATGACAAAGTCTCGACTTGACGCATGACCCAACGCACGGGTCGTGCGTCGCCCGTCTTTCGGATGCGAACACTTTCGATTGAAAACTATAATTAATTAATCAAAAATTAATTAATTATTTATTTTATAGGTTTTTGGTCCAAAAAGAATAAGGGCCTTGAAGCCCAAGCCCAAGGAGGCCGCGGCCCACGGCCGGACCGGGCCGGGCGGGGCGGCGGCGTGCGCGTGCTCGTGTGCTTTTGAACCAAACCCATAAGCATGTAGATCCTCACTCCTTTAAAAACTTGGGTGCCCCAAGGGCCCAAACCCTTATAGTCCAACTTGGATTATATCAAGTGAGCAAACTTTGCCTCCTTTTCCTATGTGGGATGGAGCATTTCTCCTTCCCCATATTTTTCATTTTCCATACCATTTTCTAGTATTAAGTGGTTAACTTCTAGCATTAATTTCTCATTCATCCAGGAATTGGTTTTGAGAAATTCCAAATCTTATTCTCATCTACTTTCTAAGTAGAATTTTTACAAATAATCTAATTCCATTTTTTACTAATGGAAACCACTTAATTATTTGGTCAAAATTGGGTCAATACCCATTTTTACCAATACCAAAATTCCAACAATCCCCCACATGAATGAAATTAATGCATGCATGTATGCAGATTCACTTGAAAGTCTCGGCGAACTGGTATTGCATCGGGATAGGTAGCTTGTGGCTTTGAATCTTCCTTAGTAAAATACTATCGGATTTACTAGCTGCTTAGTGACGCGATGTCTTGAAATACTCGAGTTTCTGTGTAAACGGGACAGTAAAGTACTTACACAATAACAATTCTACCACTTGTTATTCTCACGTTGTGTCCATTTCGGTCTGAACAATAGATTCATAAGCGTTTCTTTGAAGCGGCCATTACTTCTCACTTATATAGGTGATCTCCTATTGAAGAGTATCATGTCATACTCCACCTTTCGGTATAGGAATCATTAAAAGTCTTAAACTTAACCTAACCACATTCAGAGGTTTTCATTCACTTGGATGTTTCGAGAATGAGCTAACACATTTTCTAAGTGTTCAATCGAACATTCATAACTTAGTTGTCCCATTGAACCAAGGTCTTGGGATCTCCAATTCATAAGGTTGGATTACCTCTATGAACATTCTTTAGTTTGTGGATTTTAAACCCATTCCCTCGACAATTTATTCAATTGATCTCGATTTATGCCTTTTGTAAGCGGATCCGCAAGGTTTTCTTTTGACTTCACGTTGTCAACCGAAATAACTCCATTTGAAATCAATTTGTTTATTCGTATTATGTCAACGACAAAAATGTCTAGACTTATCCCTTTCCTTTACAAGATAAGACACTTTTAATAAATACAACATTTCTTTGATTTAATGATCATACCATCATTTATATCATGAATGTTGAATTTATTTTATTGGTTGCTTCTACTTTAGCCAAAGCACCCCCACACTTCAAGGTATTCTCCTTTATGTGGTTTGCTAAAGTAAAGCTTCCCCCTTCCAACCAGGTATCCTTGTTCAACACAAGATTATGCGTGAATTTTTATGGCTCTCGGCAACTTTGTTTTATTTGTTAGAACATTGTCCCAAGAAACCATTTAGAATCTCGTTCTAACTAGATTTCGGACCTTAATTCCAACAACTTCATTAACACCTTTTACAAGGTGTGTAACCATTGGTGTTATCACATCCTTAGTAACAATTCGGATTTAACTTGATAGTATGTGGTTTTGTTCCAACACTTTTGGGCAATACTCAACGGGCAACACTTCATGCAATTGTGGTTTTGTTCACACAACACTTTTAGCAACATCTTTGTTACATTTAAAGATGAAACAGAAACTCCACTCGTGTTCCATAAAAAGTGTGATCATACCCCCATAATTATCGATCTCCATTCGGAATCCCGGTTGTCTTTCTCAATTGGAAGTCGAACTATCAACTCCTCAAGCCCCATTTCCTACCGCTTGTGCTTGAGGTAGTTCTTAAAATCATTCCACGATGGCGACAATTTTTCGATAATCGCAGCCACTTGGAACGAATCATTGAGAATCATCCCTTGAGATACTAAGTCGTGAAGTATGATATGTATATCTTGGACTTGGTTGATCTCCGTCTTGGTGCCAACCATCTTATAATCCGAGAAATTTACCGACAACAAATTTCTTTGTGCCAAGATCTTCTTTTTATATTTCTTCTCCAAAGAGTCCCACAACTCTTTGGACGTTTTGAACGAACTATAGGCGTTATATAGGGTGTCGTCTAGCCCGTTAAAAATATAATTCCGGCATAGAAAATTGTTATTATGCCAAGCATCCACAACGATTCTACATTAGTTGTCGTATTCTTCATCGCCAATGGTAGGGGGTCCTTCTTTAATAAACAAGACATGGACCCAAAGTTGTCGATAGAACAACATCTTCTCATGTTGCCAACGCGTTTGAAGTCAACACCAGAGAACTTCGTCGTCGATTTTCGTTGTGGCGGGAGCAACAACCATCGAGTGAACAAAATCAAGCCATCATCTTGAAGGAAATGTAATTTTCGTCGTCTTGCAATTGTTGGGTAAATATATGGAAAGGTTTCTGTTTGAGAATATGGCTAATGTTTAGATGTTTTTGCTTAGTCGAGGCTCGAATTTGATTCGGTCTTCGCAAGACAAAAAATGCCCGTATACAAAGTGCTAACTGATTCGCGTTCGTCTCTAAGATATAACGACTATTTCGATTTCAAGTTTACAAAGACTTGCAAACCCGAAACACAACAAACAACAAAATATTTTTGACTTTCAAGCTTTTGAACAGGAAGGTAGATCAATATGCGAGAATGCAATGACCGATTTTAATATGATGATTTACGTATTTGTATCTCATTTCATTTGTAGGGGTTCGAATTATATAGGCAACAAGGTGCCACAGATGGAAAGATCATGTCTTTTGGCTCGAAAAAGACATGTTTACACCGAACGGGCGCATCATTCGATCTTTCGCATCGACGCATGACCAGGCGCATGGCCCGTGTGTGTGCCCGTGTGTGGATGAGAACGAAAATGACAAAGTCTCGACTTGGTGCACGACGACGCCTTGGCCGTGTGTCGCCGTGCTTCGGATGTAACACTTTCGATTGGAAACTTTAATTAATTAATCATAAAATAATTATTTATTTATTTTAAAGGATTTTGGTCCAAAAAGAATAAGGGCCTTGAAGCTGAGCCCAAGCCCAAGCCGAGTGACATGGGCCGAGCCGAGCTGGGCGGCGCGCGGCGCGCGTGTGTGTGCTTTTGAACCAAACCCACAAGGATGTTGGTCCTCACACCCTTTAAAAACTTGGGATATATCAAGTGAGCAAACTTTGCCTCCTTTTCTTATGTGGGATGGAACATTTCTCCTTCCCTACATTTTTCATTTTCCATACTATTTTCTAGTATTAAGTGGCTAACTTCAAAGCATTAATTTCTCATTCACCGGAATTGATTTTGAGAAATTCCAAATGCTATTCTCATCTACTCTCTTAGTAGAATTTTAACAAATAATTTAATTCAATTTTTCACTAATGGAAACTAATTAATTATTTGGTCAAAATTGGGTAAAAGACTCATTTTTACCAAACCAAAATTACAACAAATTTTGCTCACATCATCGCCTACTATTCTTTTGCTCCTTTGATATGTTGGTTTGCATAATAAAATTTTAGAATTTTGTGTTAAAATAGTATTGTTTGCCTACTGAAAATGATCAAAAAATTATTTTTCTAGTTAAAGAAGAAGAAAAAAGTAAAAACTCCTTACATAAAATGACAATTTGTGCTACTAAATCCGACTTACTAGGCCAAAACATTAATTACATATTGGAAGTTGGTGGGTAGGACTCGCCGAGTCCGGGCGGATCGATCCACAAATTAGGCGAGGCGGGTCATTTTTGCCAAAAATATTTTGGATCATACAAATACAAGTGTACGAGTGTAGTTTATGGAATAATGGCAATTAAGGTCGTATTCTCGGGGATTGATATGTGAAACACTTAGGCTATAATAACATCGTGTTCCAATTTTATTGAAGCGATGAATATCAAGTTTTATAATTAAAAATCGAAAATAAAACAAAGATAAATAAATTTGTGAACCCCACAATTATTTTCAACAACTACGAGGAGCAAACTTAGGCACATATTCGAAATATAAGCCAAACATTGATTATAAATTCATAGATAAATTCGAAATCAACATTATGACATCGTTTAAGTACAAACAAGAGATCTTAGACATAGAAAGAAAATCCCTTCTTGTCGGGATGGATTCCTCTCCAAAGTTTTCGAAGCTCTTGTGCTCCCGTAGATGTGAATGCCTTGTGGTATTCTTCGCGACCAGCCTTCCTCTCTCTCGAGAAGATCTTCGATTCTTGCATTCTGTGTAATTTGATGTGTTTTCTCCGTATGAAGTGACTTATTTTCGTGCAAGCCTTGGGTCCCTTTTATAGATGCTTGGAGAGATCACTTGTAGAGTTGGAACGGGAAGAGAACACTATAACATAAATGATATTAGGTAACACCAAAAAAATGTTACCTAATGGCCATAAAATGTTACTATAGACAATATGTATCACTTTTATGGTGTTGCACTTGCCCGTGCTACCTATAGTCTAAGGTGTCACTTTTATTAGCTTTTAGTGACACTTTTTCTAAGTGTTACATTAAGTTATCTATTGGTAACACTTTGAATCAATATTTCTAAAGTGTTACATATGAATCTTATGTAATACTTTTTTGTAGCACTTCGTAGAAATAATGTTTTTGCCACCAAATAGATTTGAACCCACGACTGCTATGTGTGGAAGTGACAATTTGCCACTAAGCTAAGTTGATTCTTATTACGACTTTTGCTTTGTTTTATATATACACATACATATATATATATATTAAAATTGTATAAAAATTGTATTATATGTATATATAATATATTTTATAAAATAGAGATTATATTGTATAATATATGTTTTAAAATATTTACATTGTATATATCAAATTTTATATTATATAGTACATAGTTTGAAAATCCTATTATGTTATATATTAAAGGACACAAAAATTTTAAAATATCAAAAATATAAAATAAATTTATCGTTGATAAATATTGAATTAGTAAATATAAAAAATATATAAAAATATAAAATTAATTTACCGACATATAAAAAAGTTCTAACATAAAATAAATAAATAATGAAAAAATAATTTACCGAACGGAAAAAGTTCTAAGTAATTACCGAAAACATCAATTTTCATTGGTAATTTTTTTTAAAAGTAAAAAAATTGGTTAACGATGAAATTGGTCTCCATTAGTAAAAATTAAAAAATAAATAAATAATAATAATGAAATATATACATGCATATTTTGATCAGCCCATTCTCACATGGCCTGGCCGTGTGGTGTGTTGTTCGACCCATTCTCACGGTTGTGTGACTTCACACACTGGCCGTGCATTGTGATGCCCTTTCCCACACGGTTGTGTGGGTTCACACACTTTGGCCGTGTGAGAGCCGGTTCCTTCCCCCTGTCTTCCCCACTTCACACGGTTGTGTGGTTTCACAACGACATTTCCACACGGCCGTGTGACACCACACGGTCCAGCCGTGTGAATTGTGTTTGTCCATTTTGTTCGTCGTTTTGATCTTTCGTCGCATTCGTCATCTTGGGCATTCCAACCGATATTACTTCGGTTTAAGCCGTTTCCGTAAAATAACAAGAATATGCGAGTATCATGCCCTTTTAAGGAAACCAAGTAAAAACATAGTTAATATACGTGCAAATGCATCAAATCTATATCATTTTAAGCCCCACACACATCAAAATCCCTCAAACTTAAAGCATTGCTCGTCCTCGAGCAAATTAAGAAATATAATATAAAGGGTAAAAATGAACAAATTAACACTATGAACATTGAATATCATTTGACTCCATACTCAAGGAAACCATGTAATTCATTATCAAGAAGTCATCATTCATAACCTCGGCATAATTTGTACTCTCTCGGAGTACTTGATATCGCGACTCACAAGTGGTAGTGTATCACTCATCTCTCAAAGTGTATGGTAAGTGTTTACACTCAAATTCAATTCAGATAATGTGGCCTTTCAGGCTAACTAGGGAATCATGAGTTCATAGGTAGGCTTTTTTTTTAGGCTAAGTACGTTAAAATAAAGATGACTTTAAATTATTTTCAAAAATTGCACACACATATGGCTTCAATGAAGATGCGAGCAAGTTCTAGAGCTTTATCAATCATGAATGACACACTTTAAAAAAATACGTCCGCATAATATAAAGCGAATAAGACACAAAAGTTCGCGAGGCTTATTTCTCGCAACATGCTCGAATACCCATTTTTCTCAATTAATGCTAAGCAAATAAATGATATCTTCCCAACAATTCCGTAAGTATGTTATATCATTTTATAAGATGTTCATAGTAAAATCATACGGGATATGGGCATTAAAAAAACTTAACTAAAATCACAAACAAAAGCAATTAAACGTGCTAACTCTTTCAGTAAACGTGCGAAATAAAACAAAAATAAACAAAAAATCGAAAAAAATTTCCAAAAATTTTAATGCAAAGTACTCTATATGCAATCCTAAATGCAATGCAAAATACAAGAAAGTACTAAATTATGCATTCTTGATAACCCCCAAACTTAAAATATTCTTCGTCTAGAACATTTGAGTAAATTATCAAAAGAAAGAGGAATGCGCAATTGGTACTTACATAGGTCATGTATCGGGTTGCCTCCCAACATGCACTATGTTTTATGTCTTTAGACAGACTCTCGATTGTCTTTATGTGTCGATCAAGTCAATGGTCAAAATTTCATGTTACATGTCTTGTTCATAGTAATATTTAATTCTTTGCCCATTCACTATGAAAGCTCGACCATCCTTTGCTAGTAACTCAATGGCTCCTCCTGGTGACAATACCTTTTTCATGATAAATGGATCGGACCATCTTGATTTGGTTTACCGAAATAATCGTAGTCTCGAATTTATATAATTTACCACTTGCCTGGGCAAGAACACTCTTCTTAAAATTCTTTTATCATGCCATCTTTTTGTACGGTTTTTATAAATTTGGGCATTCTCATATGCATCCGGGTGAAATTCTTCTAATTCGTTTATTTGCAATTTTCTTTTTCTCGCCATTTTGTTGTCATATCGAAATTTAGTTTCTTTTTACCGCCCAAAATGCCTTATGTTCTAATTCGATGGAAGGCATGACTTCCCAAAACTAACCTATACAGAGACATATCAAGAGGTGTTTTGTATGTCGACGATAAGCCCATAAATCATCATCAAGCTTCAAAGCCCAATCTTTTCGATTTATACTAACCGATTTTTCCAATATTTGCTTGATTTCTCTATTTGAAACTTTGGCTTGCTCATTTGATTGTATGATGATAACAACTACTCTATGTCGGACTCCATATTTTGCTATCATGTTGTTAAACAGATTTATTTAAAGTGAGATCCTCCATCACTAATGACCGCTCTTGGGGTGCCAAACCTTGTGAAGATGTTCTTTTGTAAAAATTTAGTACCACCCTAGCATCATTTGTTTTAGTAGGGATTGCTTTCACCCATTTGGATACATAGTCTACCGTAAGGAGGATATACATGTACCCATTTGGGACTCGAAAAGGTCCCATGAAATCTATGCCCCAAACGTCAAACAATTCAACTTCTATGATATTGGTCAATGGCATCTCATGTCTTCTTGATATGTTTCAATACGTTGATACCTATTGCACCGCAAAATAAATTTATAGCAATCTTTAAAAATAGAAGGCGAGAAGAAACGATTGTAATACCTTGGCTACGGTGCGTGTTGGTCCAAAGTGGCCTCCACATGGTGAGGAATGGCATTGGTCCGAATGCTTTCCCATTCTTCTTGGGGTACACATCTCCTAATAACCTGAATCGCACATCTTTTAAATAATAGAGGTTCATCCAACAAAAATATCGACATCATGAAGAAATTTCTTTTTAGAATGATATGTGATATGTGGTGGTAAAACCCCGTTTACTAAATAATTTACAATATCGGAGTACCAGGGGATGGTCGTTTGGCCATCGGGATTAATTTATCCGAGAAATGTTTCTTTGATTGTTGTGCCCTTCGTGTATTCATTAGTTGTTTGATCATGTCGTGAGAGATGATCATCTACCACGTTCTCTCACCCTTTTCGATCCTTAATTTTGATATCAAACTCTTGTAACAAGAGTATCCATCGGATGAGCCCCAGCTTGGTATCTTCTTTGCGAATAGGTACTTGATCGGCGTGGTCCATATGGACTATTGCCTTTGTCCCGATTAAGTATGCCCAAAATTTGTCAAATGCAAATACCATTGCCGCAATTCTTTTGTTGTAGTTTTGTTGTCGGATCTAATGTTCGACTTGCATAGTAAATAACACGAAACAATTTTTCGCGTTTTTGTCCCAATGCGGCCCGTCTTTGCATAGTCGCTTGCATTGCACATTATCTCGAAAGGTTGGCTCCAATTTGGTATGATCAAAATTGTTGCGATCACCGTGAGCCTTTGATGTTTCAAATGCCTGTAGACAATCGGAGGTGAAAGCAAAAGGTACATCTTTTTCAAGTAAGTGAGAAAGGGGTTTAGTTATTTTTGAAAAATCTCAACTAAAGTGTCTATAAAATCCCGCATGTCCCAAAAAAATCTCCTTATCGCTTTCTCATTCTTTGGAGGTGGAAGTTTCTCAATCGCCACCACCTTTGCTCGGTCAACTTCTAAACTGCGGAAGAAACACGATGACCGAGTAAAATGCCATCTATTACCATAAAATGGCATTTTTCCCAATTTAATACTAAGTTCGTCTCCTCGCATCTCTGCAAAATAAGGGTTAGATCTTGCAAACAATGATCAAATGAACTACAAAAACCGAGAAGTCATCCATGAAGACTTCCATTATGTTTTCAATCATTCGATGGAATATCGCCATCATACATCATTGAAATGTTGCGGGTGCATTACATAGCCCAAATGGTAATCTACAAAATGCGAACACACCATAAGGGCATGTAAATCTTTGTCTTTTCTTGGTCCTCTGGAGCAATCACAACGATTATTCCCAGTACCCATCAGGGAAACAATAGTATTCATAACCCGCAAGGCGATCTAACATTTGATCCATAAAGGGGAGGGGAAAGTGATCTTGAGTTGTTGCATTTAGCTTTCGATAATCAATGCAAATACGCCATCTTGTACCAACTCGAGTAGCTAAAATTTCATTATTTTCACTTTTATTATCGTCATTCCTCCCTTTTTTGGTACGACTTGTATTGGACTTACCTAATTCTTTTATCAGGATATAGCAAAAAATATTCCATTATCTTACCATTTAAGTACTACTTTCTTAACAACCTTATGCATAATAGGGATAAGTCTCCGTTGGTGTTGCACAAAAAGGTTTACAATCATCCTCCATTCTTATCTTATGCATGCAAATAGAAGGGCTTATACCTTTTAAATCAAAAATTGACCATCCAATAGAAGTTTTATGTTCCTTAATACATGTAGTGTAATTTTTCCAATTGATTTTGATGTAAGGGAAGATGAAACTATTATCGATAGGTTTCGTGGTCGCCTAAGAATGCATATTTAGGATGATCCGGAAGAGGTTTAAGTTCGAGGAGGCTGGGAGCTCATCTTTCGAATTTCGGTGAAAAGGATTGTCGACATCGGGTAATGTAACACCACACGACCATGTGGAATTGGGACATCGGAGACTTATCGCACGGCTTTGGCCGTGTGTGAGATCACACGGGCATGTGAGAAGTTTTCCCTTGGTCACACGGTCTGGTCGTGTTGTGTCACACGGCCGTGCAGGATGGAGGTTTTCGAATCTGGTGTATCACACGGCCTCGACCATGCCGCATCACACGGTCGTGTGCGCCGGAGATGTGCATCGTACGGTCGGGCCGTGTTGCTCCACACGGGCATGTAGGGTGTTGAACACCATCTTCTAGAATTTTCTCATCCATGAATCTAAGGCAAGCACAAAATCGACAACCTCGTTGTTAGTAATATCCAAACACATACCTTGGGATTCCATTTGAGTGACTTAAGCACCATTCCAATGTGTGTTTCATTACACTGTTCAAACTTAGCTTCCATGCATGGGGTTAGCACATCAATCATGTTTCAATGTTCGACATTTTCATGAAATTGCATAGATTTATAAATCAAAAATAATATGTGTTCATCATTTACTCGCAATGTTAGTTCACCTTTTTGCACATCAATTAGTGCTCTACCTATGGCCAAGAATGGTCTTCCCGGAATTAATGGAACCTCTCGGTCTTTTTCCATTTCCAACACAATGAAGTCTCATTGGAAAGATGAAATTGTCTAACTTCACTAACACGTCTTCAATCACCCCATTCGGATATGTTACCGAGCGATATTCTAATTGTAGGGTAATTGTCATAGGCTTCACTTCGCCTAATACGAGTTTTGAAATATTGATAACGGCATCAAGTTAATGCTTGCACCTAAGTCGCATAGTGCTTTATTAAAGGTTGTTCCCCTATTACGGATGGAATCGTGAAACTCCCTGGATCCTTGCGCTTTTGAGGTAACTTCCTTTGAATAATTGCACTACACTCCTCTGTCGATTTCACCTTTTCATATTCCGAGATTTTTCTTTTCTTTGCCAGGACATCTTTAAGAAATTTCGCATAGTTTGACATTTGTTCTAGTGCATCCGCAAAAGGCATATTGATTTGATTTTTCTTAAAAATTTCAAAAACTTTAGAAATTGATCATCTAATTTGTTTTTTGAAATCTTTGTGGGAAAAAGATAGGTACCCGATTCTTTGCAATAGTTGGAGAAGATTTTACCTTTTCTTTTTCCACGGGAGGTGGCGCCACCTCTTCGCCGTGTCCCGCTCCTTGATTGCTTCTATTTCTTGATCAATTGGCATCTTTAGACCTTCATAACTTGTTCCACTTGTCAAATGAATGGATTGGCACTTTGCTTTCTCCCTAGGATCATCTATCCGGAAATTTGCCTTTTTGGTGTTGGATATGTATTGATGTAGCAATTTGCCCCACCGCTTTTCCAAAGATTTCAATTTATCATTCATATTAGTATTTAATTGAGTTACCTGATCCTCAATTCTATCTATCTTGGCTTCATCCTGGTTTAATTGAGCTCGAGTTTCTCCGATGAATGAATCTAGCATCTCTTTTCGAGATGGTTTCATTCTTTCAAGCGACCGAATTATAGTAAGGTTGTGTCGATGATTATTCTTGTAGTTGTTATAGCCACGATGTCCTACAAAATTTGCTTCCTCTACAACCATTGCTACCTCTCTTGAAGTTACATCATGCATCGTATCCGGTTTAAATGACGAAACTTAGCATGGATATTTGTTCGTGAGTATGGCGATCTTATCCTAATCCGAATTTCGCGACACGTCTATCCTCGGATCTCTCGGATGGCCATTGGTAATTGTTGTTTTCAATATCCTCTAACAAGTCTAGTGCCTCCTCAAGATATTTCCCTAGTAGTGCACCCAGATGTAATATCTATAATTGTTCTTGTGTTGCCACTCGAACCATTATAGAAGTATTGGAGTTTGTTCGTATTCGGGATATCCGTGTTGAGGGAACTTCCTTAGCAATCCCTGAATCTATCCCATGCTTCATATATTAACTCGAATCTAATTGCCTAAATCGGGCGATCTCGATTTCGATTGCGGCGTTTTTCTTGGGGGAAAGTACTTGGCTAGAAACCGTTGACTTAGTTACGCCAATTCTTTGGTGGTGGCGTTATAGAGCATAACCATCCCTTAGCCTTATCGCGTAGAGAGAATGCGAAAAGGTGGCATCGAATGATATCCTTAGAAACACCATTCATTTTAATGGTATTGCAATTTTCTAAGAAAAGCACCGGATGTCCGTTCGGATCTCAATGGCTCGATCCCAAATCGGTTTTGTGACACCATTTGGATCAATCTTTGGTTTTAGTTCAAAATTATTTGCATTGATTGGCGGACGGGCCACACCCTCATAAGTTTGACTTACCTCCCATTGAAGTAGTCTCTAACTTTCCTTCTCGCAGCCTTTCCACAATTCGGTCTTGACGCTAGTCCTGGTGGGCGCTCCTCATTGTCTCTGTTGTCCCTGCGTTTGGATTTGTCCCATCCGCCATTGTTTTGGCTCTTTTCCTTAGTTGCTTTGCTTTGTCTTTTCGATTGTCAAACCAATGGGTATTGGTTGGGTCATTTTGGAACGCATGATCATGCACTATCTCGCACTTAACAAAAAATAATTTTAGAACAGAACAAATAAAAAAAAAAAAAGAAAATCATTTTGAATTTTTGAAAATTTAAAAAAAAAAAAAGATTATGTTTCAAATAAGATTGAACTACTTATTACTATATCTAATTAGAATCTAATCAATCCCCAAGAACGCGCGCCAAAAACTTGTTCGCCAAAAATATTTTGAATCATGCAAATGCAAGTGCACAATGTTCCTATTCTCATGGATTGATATGTGAAACACTTAAGCTATAACAAAATCGCATTCCAATTTTATTGAAATGAGCGAATATCAAGTTTTATAATTAAAAATAAAAAATAAAAGCAAAAATAAATAAATTTGTGAACTCCACAAGTATTTACAACAACTAAAGGAGCAACCTTAGGCACATAATCTCAACATGTTTTTTCAATATTAAATGCAATTAAAGTTTTAAAAACCAATTCATGCAATTTTATGGTTCAACTCCTAAAATAGTTTATTCCCCTTCTTAGGGTGGCAATAAATAGTAGATTAATAATAATTGCGAGTCTTCCGATCCATCACATATATTATAACTCCCAAAAGATATTTGAATTGAAATATTCTCCACAAAGCAGTAGTCTCCGATACATTACATGGTTATGTCCGAATTTGATTTTTCGTCTAGTTAGAACTCACCTCCCGGATTATGGACTAACAAGTATGACATGCAAATTATTGGCCAAATAAAAAGTAATTAAGAATAAGCACTCCAATTCATAAAATAGAAAGAATGAATTAATTAAGAAAATAAATAATCATATTTAATATGAATCCACGATTTCGATTATGCTCCTAAGATCCAGAAAGATAAGCCAAACATTGATTACAAATTCATAGAATGATTCAAAATCAACAATATGACATCATTTAAGCACAAACAAGAGATCTTAGAAATAGAAAGAAAACCTCTTCTTATCGGGATGGATTCCCTTCCTAAGCCTTTGAAGCTCTTGTGCTCCGTAGATGCGAAAGCCTTTTGGTGTTCTTCGCGACCTAGCCTTCCTCTCTCAAAAGATCTTAGATTCTTGTATTCTGTGTAATTTGATGTCTTTTTCTGTATGAAGTCATTTATTTTTTGCAAGCCTTTGGTCCCTTTTATAGATGCTTGGAGAGATCACTTGTAGAGTTGGAACCGGAAGAGAACTCTAAAAACGCATCTTGGCATAGTCTCACGGCTGGTCGTGTGGTGTGTTGTTGACCTATTCTCTCACGGTTGTGTAACTTCACACGGCATGGTTGTACGGTGTGATGCCCTTTCCCACACCCTTGTGTGGGTTCACACCGCCCTGGCCGTGTGAGCTGGTTCAAATCCCTTGTCTTCCCCCACTTCACACGGTTGTGTGGTTTCACACAAGCATTTCCACACGGGCGTGTGAAGTGTGTTTGTCCATTTTCTTCCTCGTTTTAAACTTCTCTTTGCATTCGTCGGTCTTAGCCGGACATTCCAGCGATATTACTTCATTTAAGCCCGTTTTCCTTTAAAATAACAAGAATACTGTGATAGCATGCCCTTTTAAGGAAACCAAGTAAAAACATAGTAAATATGTGTGCGAGATGCATCAAATCTATATCATTTTAAGCCCTAAAATGCACGTATATTTTACGCACATCGGTCTCGGGTCCATTATTTCCTTAGCGAGGTGGTCTCGAGGTTTGGTTAAACTCGTCCCGGACCGCCTGTTGCTCATCCTTACTCGGCCCCGTCTACACGTAAGCGCATTTTGCCAGCTACGGACGAGAAACAAGTGAGTGAATGCATCATCATATGAACGAGAACAAACAATTGAGGGCACCAAAGTCCGGTCACAAGAACACGTAAGTACAAGCACGGAATGTGGTGGTCCGTGTTGATCGGGCATAAACCCCTTTGTTCTTATTGCTCCATACACATGTGTGCCTAAAGAATAAATCTACCTTATGACTATACCCAAGTTGTTGTACATCTCTTTAAATAAATCCTTTTCCTCGAGAGAATGTCATAATCATGATTATATCGATCCTATGATGGGCACTTCATCCGCTAGTAGTGGAATTAGGACTAGGGAAGGCGAACAAAGACCACGAGACCAAGTTGCTCGATCTAAGACCCAACCATTCCCTACCTACGAGGGACCGATACTACCACATAGTGGTTTTCACTAATCAATCAATCAAGACTCACGATCACAGAGCCCCCAATCACGTAATAGTAAAAATAACATCGTCTCATTGGCCAATCGATGCAATTTTATTTCACAATGCGATATTAAAATAAAGAAATGGGAGTTGTGATTTCTTGTGATATATAAGTTGGGATAAAAATACTTGTGATTTGTTGAGGTTTACAAGTTGGACTAAAATTTTCAAATAAGCTGTTAATTGCGAGAATATTTATTGGGAAATAAATGCAAACCACGTCGGATTATATTCTTGGGAAAAAGATTGGCATCATTAAATGTATTTACACTTTGCAATCCAGTTTAATTTTTTTGGCCAACTAAGAAACTAAATTGTCTTTGTTTTTCACTTTGCAACATTCTATTTTACATGGGACTAGCACACCTCTGTTTCTTAAGTGTATTATCGGCATGTCTCTTTTGTCGCTCAATCGTCGGGAATAAAAACAGAAGAAAGACCCATTTTCCTCATTTCATGCTTTATTTAGAGTTTTGTTTTCCATCTTTTTATCTTCCAGGCATTTTAGCAATCACCTAATGTGCCCTATATTGCCCAGAACTAGAAGCATCATCCCGAAAATGCTCGGAGCAATTCAAACCACTATTGGAGCTTAAATCGTCACCCTTAAAACTTTGGGACACTTAAAGAGTCGCACAAAACTAGGAGCGGCCAAATAAAACCGAAACTAGGTTCCAAACCGAAAGAAACTTAAACCATGGTTAACGGTTCGAAAAAACCATTGACAAAAACTCGTTTCCAAAATTGGAACGAGAATCATGTAGGACTGTTCCGATTACGGTTCCATTGTCTAAACATTGTATGTGGGAAGCGGTTCCATGGTTAAAACTATTTTTTTTTCGTAATTCGTTAACTTTGATATCTTTAGAAGAAATATTAAATGTTTATTATAATATTTGATATTCACAATGTATAAGATACATCTTAAACCAAATGTTATAACGATATTATTTGAACTTAGATAAAATATAAATGATATTTTAGAGAATATAGTGTAAAATCTAGTGATAAGTTAGTCAAAGCGAAACACATCAATAAATTTAATGGTGCACAACAAGCATTCATTTTTTTTTTCTTTTTAACTAAAATTGATAAATGTAGGTCCCAAGGGGTATGAGTAAGGTTTAGAGGGGGTTGAATAAACCTTACAAATTTTCGATTTTAGTCCTTTTAAAATCGCAACATAGTTGACTCAAATAGTTGTGTCCTTGAGGATGACTAAGTTGGTTATTCGGCTAAGTTAGGCACTCATGGACTCGATAGAGATGTTGATAGAACACTTAACACCCTTGACTCAAACGGATGTGTCCTTTTAAATTTAGGGACCGCTTAAACCTAAACATAACTTGGTGATTTGGTTTTATCGGTGGAAGACTTAACAACCTTGATTTGATTTTAACTTGGTTTAAACACTTTACTCTTGCACTTAGTTATTAATCATTTGGATAGCAAATATTAATCTAATGACAAAAATAAAGTAGATATGCGAGAAATGAAAATGTGATGAAAGTAAATGACACAAATGTTTTTATAGAGGTTCGAAGATGGGGTAATTCTTCTACTCATCTCTTCTCCAACTCTTGGAGGAATCCACTATGTAACGGATCGGTTTACAACGTGGTGAGCAGTCTAGAGACGACGCCTTGATCACACACGGTGGCTTCTCTTTGCGACTCGGTTTCTTCACAGGGGCGGTGGCTTGCTACTTGACTCACTTCTCAAGTTCCTATATTTGATCACGAAGCCCTCCAACAACTTCTTGGTTCGACCTTGAACCTTCCTACAATCCTCCTTGCAAAGTAGACCCCTTTTGATTCTTCAAAAGTTTCATCTTCAATGATTTGAAGTTGTCTTCCTTCATGACTTGTGTTGGATCGATTTCCTTCGAGTTTTAGGCTTGAGGATTTTCTTGAATATTCTAGAGAATTTGCGGGTTAGATCTAGAATAAAGCTTGCTTGTTCGTAGTTCTGTAACCTTTTCTCAATGAATTTCCTCGGCCTTTTATAGTGCACATTTGAAATTTTGCCCGTTGAAGAGATAAGGCTAATTTCAAATGTCGCACTTTTGTTCGTTGGCTTGTCTTGTTCTGATCCTTGATATTGACATTTCCTCGTATTAAATGTCTTGCAAAGATTCTGATTATCGATACGGTGCGGTGTTTCCCATTAGTTTATTCATTTTGCACAAAACGGGACTAACACTTTACTCGATAACTTTGACATGTTACTATTATGAGTAACATTCTTGACTTTCTTCAACGGATCTAAGTCGGTTGTCTTGACTAGATCTGTTGTCTTTTACCCAAGTGACTTAAGTCGGCTCTAGTCTTTGGATGACTCAACCGTCACTTCAACTTTGAGACTTGGCTTCTTTGAGTTGACTTGACAGATTCTTCTCACATTGTTCTCGGTGATACTCCTTCGATTGAGTTCTTGCCTTTATCTTGGCCATACTCGGTGACATACAAATGGAGTCTTCAATTGACTTCTTGTATTTCTTGGCATAGTGACTTGACTCGACTTTTCTCACCATTTTATCTATTACAATACAAATTACAAGCAAAATGGGATTCCAACTTCCTAGTTTAAGTATTACATGGTATCCTCAAAATCTATAAAATAAATTTTCTAGCGATTTTTCCTTTTTGATGATGCCAAAACTTAAAAACATTCAACAAAACATAAACAACAAAGATACATACGAGACAATGTAGTAACAAAGAATGTATGCTTAAAATAGATTATTTTATTGATCATAACATTCTTGTCCTTTTACGATTGTTTACATTTTGTATCAGCGTTCTTTATCAGAGCAATATACATGTATCTAAGCTGAGATACAAGAGTACATACAAAGTGAAAAATTACAGGAAAAAAAGTTTCACTAAGTTTATTTCAGAAGACTTACATGAATGTATTTACATAAAAATACATGAAGGGGTTAGCAGCAACACTTCAACGCCTTTGCTGCTTCCTTCTTGAATCTTCTTCTTCTATTCTTCTGTCTTCTTCAGCTCTTCTTTTCTTCCTTTCTCGCTTCTTCCTTTTTCTTCTTTTCATATGCCTATTTGGAAGCATCATCCCTTTGCTTCCTCGCGAGTCATTCTCGTGTTTGCCTTTCATTCTCTTCTTCTTGTCTTCTTACTGCCTCTGTGTTCTTCCTTTCCACTTCTCGGTTGGCTAGGTGATCATATCCATTGAGAGAGATCAAACATTTCTTGTCGGGATCTACATATTCTACATCCTTGGGTTTTGGTCGACGTAGGTAACCTCTTCCACCACCACTTCTTCCTCTACCCGACTTAGCTTTTCCTCTACCTCGACTCGGCTCTTCCTCAACCTCGGGTGTGTACTATCTTGGGGTCTTCGCATTCTAGGCGAGTGGCTGCTGCCAGCTTCTTGACATAATGCTAGACCTTTCTCCCAATACAAATCCCAGGCTTGAGCGAGCCATTCCTTGGAAGTAGTCTTCGATTCAAGTGTCTTGAACTCTTCAACCGATCTAGATCGAGATCCATCATCGGTATAGCATCCGATCTTTTTTCGGTGGATGACCACCATATTGTTTCATTACTTACGAACGCGAGCTTCCTGTTTTTGATTAACTCGCAAACTCGCTTCAATAATCTTCCTTTTCTCTACCATTGGCACATCAACGTGCTCGATTGGTAGAGTCGCGAGGAGTTTTTGAGTATGGAAGCGATAACATGACTTTCTTTGAGGGGTTTGAGTGTACATCAATTTGGTGAACTTCCTTCCTCCTCAAATTGTGCTTTTTTTCTTCTCGGATGTACCTTTTTTCTCGAGTTGTTCATTTCTTCTCGTTGCATTCTTCTTCAATTGTTCTTTTTAATCCCTTGAGGAGCTCCTCTTTCCCCTTTTGGCATCATCAAATGTGAGAGGAACTTCAAGGAACATGCCGCAAGCATAAAGTCCAATCTTCTTATCGTAGAGTTCGCATTTGGAATCTGCTTTGCATCTATGCGACTCGAAACTCTAAGCGAGTTACCTTGGACTCGGCTGTTACTAACTTCATTTCAGCCATGAGAAGGCTGAATTTGTCATTCATGGCATTATCAAGTCTCGAATTTCATTCTTGTGAAATTGTTGACTCCATATCATTTTGTGAGACCGGTGTAGCCTTTCAATGTATTCTCGCATCCTTTGCACGATCAAGGAGTTGTCGGCCTCCATACGAGCATTCTTCCGTATAATGCCTTGAAATAACGAACTTGCTCGATTCTCATGGCAATCTGTTGTTGAGACCATTCCCTAACTGTCTGTACCACGATCCCTCTCAAATCAGCTATGAGAGTGGCATTTTTATTGTCCGATCGTAAGTCTAGTTGGCTTTCGATGTCGTTCGATCTTCTCAACCTCCTCACAT
This sequence comes from Rehmannia glutinosa, assembly GCA_016081115.2. Classification (NCBI taxonomy): domain Eukaryota; kingdom Viridiplantae; phylum Streptophyta; class Magnoliopsida; order Lamiales; family Orobanchaceae; genus Rehmannia; species Rehmannia glutinosa. The sequence continues at coordinate 22,507,351 of CM071926.1, read as the reverse complement.
ATCTTCTTGAAGACTTCACGGATCTCGGATGTCTCCGATTGGTGCGGGCCATTTGCGTGTCGAAATCAAAGTCTCTTTGGTACAATAGTGTCGGTAGGAACAATGGGATCTTCTCATACAATGAATCTCCTTTGTTCGGTGTTTTTTCTCTTCAAATTCGGAAAGATTTTGGTGAAGGGGAACATCTCTTGAAAGGCATCATCGCACATAGGGGATAGCATGTAGATTTTATTACTGTGATGACTCGAAGCTCTGTTTGCCTTAGCTCCGGTAGCTTCATCGGCATTTGTCACCGGGAGTGCGGGACTGTGTTTGGTGGAGTCGTTGTTGTTGAGGCATTTGTGGTAGCTACGCAAATGACTCGGTCTCGGCTAGGGCATTGGTGATGTGTTGCCCAATCGATCGAGCTCACTCGGCCTCGAAACGACTTCATCGGTCTCGATGGATTTTTCTAAGTGAATTACTTGTTCCTCCGCTATATCGGCGGCGTCATCGGATGATGATGAGACTTGTGGAGTTGGCTCATCATCGAACTTAAACTTCATAGAGTCGTCTTTTTCGACGTGGCTCGAGATTTTTGAACATCCTCTATAATCGAGTAGATTCTCGCTTAATCTTCGATTCCAAAAGGATGTATCTAAGTTTTCCGGGAATCATGAAGTGCGCTTATCTCTTTTTCGCATCAGTCTTTGTCTAGAGAAGGAATGTTCGTGCATCTTGACCTTTACCCATGTGACGCCCTCCCCTATTACTCTTGCTAAAAAAATATACATAGTAAAATTCACTACAAACTCTATTTAAAACGTGAATGATTTTTTTTACGTGACATTTTAAAAACAAAGTAGTAAAATCATTTTCATTATAAGATAAGGACAAACCATGTCCATAAACAAAAGAGGTGACCAACCTTGTTATCAAACACCACAAACATCCACATGACCAAACGCATAGCCCACATCACCAAGCTATTTACTTGTACATATTTACATCAGAGTTTTCAAAAGAGGGTACAACCCTAAACTAAAATATAATACAAGACCACAAAGGGAAAGGTGACCCATCAACATAGCCCAACAGGTCGTCATCCATGTACACTGTCCTCAATAACCTATAGGAGCTCCAGCAGCCTGCCCAGTAAAGCCTGGAAATCCAGCATCACCAGACTCACCTACAATGCATGAACTACATGAGCTAAAGCTCAATAAGTAAAAATCATGCATGTCAATGAAATGATATGAAATACATAAGTAATTGTATCCAAGATACTCTTTCGAGAATGCATGCCGATGAAATAAAGTATTTCAACCAAATTCCTTTTTCTTTTATCGGGCCCTTGGCCCCCTACTATGCACCGGAAAGAGCTCAATATCAATTTTCGGATGGCCGATAACCGATTGACGGGCGAGGGCCCATCCTCTTGTGACCGCGGATGTCGCCTCTTTCGCACCCGCGATCCACAAAACGTCATCCCACTCATTGCACCAACCATAAGGGTACTATCAAGTGGACCATCATCCCGTGACCACCAGGCGTCCGCCTCATGCCACGCCCCGCGATCCTCCGGAAGTCATCCCACTTGCGGTACCCAAACATCATATACATAAGCCACACAGGCCTCGGTGCACTAGTAGTGGCTAACCAAAATATTTTCTTTTCAAGAAAATCATGTCGTGCATGCGTCATTTCAACAAGTACTCACATGTTATGCATGCACGTGCGAATGCCAATGAATGACATGCTCAATGAAACGATAATCATCGACTTCAATATTCACCCAAAGAACATATGAACATCAAGGTTTCCATAATGCATCAATCAAGATACGGGAATCGCATTAGTATCAATAAGAGAGGAAATACTATGTTCATGCATTGTAGTTCGGATGGATTTTCACTTACCTTGCCCTGTTGTCAAGCCTTACGTATCGGGTTGTTAAAAGTTATTCCCCTACCTTACGTGTGAACAATGATCTGTAATTATATATATGCAATATCCAGTTAGCAAATTTACATATAAGACTTTGAGGTTTTTAAACTAAATAACAATCAAAATTCGAAATTGAAGACCAATACCTAATAAATCCTACTCCTTTTATCATGCTTCTTTTAATATATATATATATATATATATATATACACGTATGTTAATTTAGAGCATAACTCAGTTTTCCAAGATCACTTTAATAGCCACAAATCTTGTTCAATATTAGTACTTATCCTTTCAGTAGATAAAAAAATTAGAACAATACTTCATTTTTTTTTATATAAGTACTGGAGCAGTATCTATAATAACTCATTTTATGACTTTAAACTAATATTATATACAATATAGATACAAACACTTAACACTTTTATTCCTTACAACACAGAAATCATCAGTCAGTTAGCCATATATTAACATATTTAAATTAGATAAAGTCAAGATAGTTTAAAGACTCACTTACCAGTTCATATGATTAATACCAATGCTTTTAATTTCCTTTCCCTTTATCTTTCTTTTTTTTTTGTCTTTTTCTTCCGGCTTCTTCTTCGTCTATTTTTTTTCCACTTTTGTGTGTGTTCTATTACTGAGTTATAAAAGGTCATGTATATCTCAATCCAAATCTTGAGGCGGTGCTGAGAAGAATTAATATATTAGTTATACCCGGTTGTATCCATAGCAAATTATATAATTTAGTCATATATATATTTGCACGTCATTAGCACCTGATCACTTATATCTATAGATATATATTACTTTATCATATATACAAGTCATATTATTAACATATAACTTACAGATACATAGTTAGAATATATTTATTGTTTTCTATATTTATTTTAAAGAGTTTTTATTTTCTAATTATAATAATATCTAATATTATTTGTTACCATCATTACTACTATAATCTTCTTATGACTAAGTTACTTTCCCAGTAACATCTCAATTTTCACTTAATGATATCACCTCAACATCCGACTTTCTTCCGTGCTACATTAATCCTTTAAATTAATATATATACATATCCACGCATTATATTCCCCTTATACATATCGATGTCATTTGTCACATTTAAGTGTGCCACGTATAACCTAATGACTTCCGTATTTTTAATTCTACCACGTGTATCTTAGTGATATCTTATAGTTTAATACCTTCATTTTCTTATCGTAGATGTAATTAACTACTCGGATTAATAACCCATCAATAAATCATAGGATGAGAGTCCGAAATTATGAAATTAATCCTCGCGTATAAAATAAAATAAACTATGAGACATTATTATATATACGAGCAACACATAAGAAACATGTAATGCATGAACTATATTAGTCTAGTGAGTAATAAGAGGCTCGGGTATTACATCCTCCCCTCTTATAAAAATTTCGTCCCCGAAATTTTACTTACCGAAATATGTTAGGATACTTAGGTCTCATTTCATCTTCTCTTTCCCATGTAGCTTCTTCTATAGATTGGTTCCTCCAAAGTACTTTAACCAATGGGATTTCCTTATTCCTTAGTTTCTTTACCTCTCACAATAATATCTCTATAGGCACCTCTTCGTAGCTCAAGTCGACTTTTAATTCTACCGGTTCATGTTTCAAAATATGAGATGGATTTGAAATGTATTTTCTCAACATGGATACGTGAAAGACATTGTGCACTTGAGCTATTGACGTGGGTAAATCAAGTCTATATGCAACATCGTCGATTCTTTCGGTAATATGAAACCTACCAATGTATCTAAGATCGAGCTTTCATTTCTTCCCTAATCGCATTACTCCTTTCATTGGTGCCACCTTGAACCACTTGGTCTCCTACGGAGAATTATAGCTTTCTTATTCTTTGATCGAGTAATTCTTCTATCGACTCTTAGAGTTTCCATTATCGCGAATTTGCATTGTGGCTTCTATCATTTCTCGAATCAGTCGGACCTAAAAACTTTCTTTCATCACTCTCATCCTAGTGAACCAGCGACCTACACTTTCTACCGTATAGTGCTTCATAGGGAGTCATCCCAATTGTGGCTTGATAGCTATTGTTGTATGAGAATTCTATCAAAGGTAGATGTTTACTCTATTGTCCTTGAAAATCTATAACACAAGCTCTAAGCATGTCTTCTAATGTTTGTATGGTTCGTTACGATTGTGCAGTCGATCTGTGAGTGATAAGCAATACTAAATGATAATCGTGTTCCTATTGCCTTCTATAAACTCCTCCGAGAAATTAGATAAGAATCTAGAGTCTCTATACGAAACAATAGATAGTGGCACACCATGAAGTCTAACCACTTCCGTATATAAAGTTATGCGTGTCGATCCATGGAATAAGTAGAACAAATGGGAATGAAATGAGTGGATTTTGTTAATCTATCTATGATTACCCAAATAGCATCGAGTCCCCTTGATTTTTTGGACAAACTGTCACAAAATCCATGGTGATGTTTTTCCACTTCCATTTAGGAATAGGTAGAGGTTGCAACGTTCGGTGGCCTTTTGTGTTTCGTCTTCATTTATTGGCAAATTAAACATTGTTCCATGTATAGGTAATGCCTCCATATCATGAGCGCAAATATCACGCAACAAGATCTAAATCATGTCTAGGGTAATACTTTTCATAGTCTTTCAATTGTTTAGATGCATACGCAATCACCTTATCGTTTTGCATCGATACACATACTAGACCGTTCTTCGATCGTCACATTGTAAACTACAAAACCACTAGTACCGATGGAATTGATAGAATAGGTCTTTGAAGTCAATCTCTTCTTTAGCTCTTGAAAACTTTGTTCGCATGCTTCATCCCATTTGAATGAGACTCTCTTTCTAATCAATTGTGTTAAAGCGAAGAAATCTTAGAGAATCCTTCTACAAATCGACGATAATAGCTAGTTAAACCTAGAAAACTATGTACTTCTTAAGGGTTTGTAGGTTGTGGCCAATCATTGATAGTCTTGACTTTACTTGGATCAAGCGAGATTCATGCTCCGGATACCACATGCCCAAAAAATACTACTCGATCTAGCAGAAGCACCGTGACTTCTTAAATTTAACATATAATTGTTTTGCTTTTAGGATCTCTAATACCATTCTCAAGTGTTCGGCGTGCTCCTCTTTTGTTCTAAGTAGGTCAAGATATAAATCGATAAAAACAATAATGAATTTATCAAGTCCATGAAAGTGGTTGGGGCATACGTTAACCCAAATGGCATCACTAAAAATTCATAGTGTCCATACCTTGTCTTTGAATCTTTGTCTTGGATATATCATCTTCTTTTTATTTTTAGTGATGGCACCGGATCATAAGTCGATCTTGAAAATATCGCTGCACCACGAAGTTGATCGAAAAATCATCGTTTCGAGGTAACGGGTATTTATTCTTGATTGTAACCTTGTTTAGCTCTCGATAGTCTATACATAATCTCATCGTACCATCCTTCTTTCGCACGAACAGTGGCTCACCCCATGGCGAGAAGCTAGGTCTAATGAAACCTTTATCTAGCAACTCCTGCAATTGGATCTTCAATTTTTTCAATTCAGATGGAGCCATGCGGTATGGAGCTTTAGAGATTGGAGACGTCCATGGAAGTAGGTCAATAACAAACTCGATCTCACGGTCGGGTGATAATCCAGGAAGATCATATGGAAATATATTGGGATATTCTCTTACTATTGGAACTTCATCAAGGGTTGGTTGGTGTTGTTCATCGATGCTCATGACACTTAGTAGGTATCATTCACGGCCAACATCTAGTAAACGTCATGCCTTTAGTGTTAATATCGTTGGAAATCTTAAGTGGGTCGTGATTCAGTGAGGTAAATGAATATTCTCCTAGGGATTGAATTATCACTATTTTCTCTAAGAATTAATTGTAGCACCATACTTCAACAACCAAACTATACCCAAAATGAAATCATAGTCGTTCATGCCTAACACAATTAGATCCGCATAAAATTCTCTATTTTCAATTGGAATAACATAAGGTCTCAAAATCAGTTAGTCCGCTTGGAATCTCCTAAGATAATTATTACATTATAACCCACTTAGCTACATCGGTGTCCTACCCGGTCTCCTTACGTACTCAGGTGGATCAAATGAATGTGTCGCTCCCGAATCAAATAATACGAATGATGGGGTGTCAAAGATACGAAGTTTACTTGTAACTCTTGATGGGTTCGCCTCTGCGTCTGCTCTCGTGATAGTAAATGCTCTATTTGGTATAGCCTTTTGTCCAGCGGGGTTTTGATTTCTTGGACACACCTGGCTATATGCCCCACCTTTCCACATGTATGACATGTTCTAGATTCGCAAAACACACTCCACTATGTTGGCTACCACATCTATGGCACATAGGTTGCACAATTGGTGTTTTTGTCACGTATCATCCCTTTGACGTTTGTTACGATCCCACTTTGTTGTTGTCCCCTGTCGTGGTTGAAAATGGGGCTGTTGTTCTTTGAGTTTGAAATGGTCTCTTCTTGTGATTTCCAATCCATCGTTGGCCCTGTGCTTGTTTAAATTGGCGCCGAACTTCTTGAGCACGAATGTTTTTCGATTGACTTGTTCGCTACCATTGCTCTCTCAAGAACTGTGAATAGGTAACTCCTAGAGTTTCTGCCATACTAACATCTCTATACGATTACGGCCTCGGACCTTCAAGGAACCTCTCGACTTTTAGAGCATCAGTGCTAACCATACGTGTACCGAACCTAGGCAGAGTTGTTCAAATTTGCGAATATAGTCCCCTTTTTGTCATAGTACTGTTGTAGTTGTACAAATTCATTCATCTTCATTGCACGAACAGGAGCGTGAAATATTTGTTTCGAACAACTCCTTGAATCTTTCCCAGGTCATCATTGTAACATCTTCGATACTCTTCGTCATATCCCACCAATGTCCAAGACTTCCGAGAAGTAAGAAAGATGCGCACATCACTTTCTCGTTTTTCGGGGGACTCTACTATATTGGAACATATTCTCTAGAGTTCGTAACCAATCTTCAATCTTCTTTGTGGGATCATTTGCATCTTTAAAGGTTGGTGGGTTTAGCTTTCGGAATCTTTCCCGACTATCTCAACCTTTGATCTATCCTTTGTTGCGGTTGATTCATTTTCGCTCTTTGTTGTCCATTAGTATCCCTCGATGGATGAGTTGTTGAATTTGTTCAGATTGTCGTTGGATGAGCTCGTAAGTCGAGCTATGACGTCACCACGGTCACGTCAATATAGGTATCTCCCTCCTTGGTTTCTATCCCCACTACTACTCTCACCCCTAGTTCTCACCATAGCCATTTGGAACACTGTCTTATAGGAAACCTAATAACAAATGGCCAATATAATTCATGAAACATAAAATGCACTGACATAATAAAGTAAAACTTTCGCACGCTTGAGCTCCACGAGTTCGAGTTGGTGTACATGGACGATCTCTGAGAACCTGCAAACCGGGCTCTAATACCACTGTGACGCCCCTCCCTATTACTCTTTGCTAAAAAAATATACATAGTAAAATTGACTACAAACTCTATTTAAAACGTGAATGATTTTTTTTTTTTCGTGACATTTTAAAAACAAAGTAGTAAAATCATTTTCATTATAAGATAAGGACAAACCATGTCCATAAACAAAAGACGTGACCAACCTTGTTATCAAACACCACAAACATCCACATGACCAAACGCATAGCCCACATCACCAAGCTATTTACTTGTACATATTTACATCAGAGTTTTCAAAAGAGGGTACAACCCTAAACTAAAATATAATACAAGACCACAAAGGGAAAGGTGACCCATCAACATAGCCCAATAGGTCGTCATCCATGTGTTTGTCCTCGATAACTGTAGAGGAGCTCCGGCCGCCCAAGAAAGCACGGAAATCCAAAGCATCACGGACTCACCTACAATGCATGAACTACATGAGCTAAAGCTCAATAAGTAAAAATCATGCATGTCAATGAAATGATATGAAATACATAAGTAATTGTATCCAAGATACTCTTTCGAGAATGTATGCCGATGAAATAAAGTATTTCAACCAAATTCCTTTTTCTTTTATCGGGCCCTTGGCCCCTACTATACAGGAAAGAGCTCAATATCAATTTTGGATGGCCAATAACCGATTGACACGGGCGAGGGCCCATCCTCTTGTGATGATCGGATGTCCGCCTCATGCCCGCACCCGCGATCCACAAAAAGTCATCCCACTCATTTGCACCAACCATAAGGGTACTATCAAGTGGACCATCCTCCCGTGACCAACGGCGTCCGCCTCATGCCCGCCCCTGCGATCCTCGGGAAGTCATCCCACTTGCGGTACCCAAACATCATATACATAAGCCACACAGGCCCGGTGCACTAGTAGTGGCCAACCAAAATATTTTCTTTTCAAGAAAATCATGTCGATGCATCGTCATTTCAATGATACTAACATGTTATGCATGCACGTGCGAATGCCAATAAATGACATGCTCAATGAAACGATAATCATCGCACTTCAATATTCACCAAGCAACATATGAACATCAAGGTTTCCATAATGCATCCATCAAGATACGGGAATCGCATTAGTATCAATAAGACAGAAATACTATGTTCATGCATTGTAGTTGAAGATGGATTTTCACTTACCTTACCCTGTTGTCAAGCCTTACGATCGGGTTGTTAAAAGTTATTCCCCTACCTTACGTGTGAACAATGATCTGTAATTATATATATGCAATATCCAGTTAGCAAATTTACATATAAGACTTTGAGGTTTTTAAACTAAATAACAATCAGAATTCGAAATTGAAGACCAATACCTAATAAATCCTACTCCTTTTATCATGCTTCTTTTAATATATATATATATATATATATATACACGTATGTTAATTTAGAGCATAACTCAGTTTTCCAAGATCACTTTAATAGCCACAAATCTTGTTCAATATTAGTACTTATCCTTTCAGTAGATAAAAAATTAGAACAATACTTCATTTTTTATATAAGTACTGGAGCAGTATCTATAATAACTCATTTTATGACTTTAAACTAATATTATATACAATATAGATACAAACACTTAACACTTTTATTTCTTACAACATAGAAATCATCAGTCGGTTAGCCATATATTAACATATTTAAATTAGATAAAGTGAAAAGGTAGTTTAAAGACTCACTTACCAGTTCATATGGTTAATACCAATGCTTTTGATTTCCTTTCCCTTTATCCTTCTTTTTCTTCTCTCTTCCGGCTCCTTCTTCGTCTATTTTGTTTTTCACTTATGTGTGTGTGTTCTATTACTGAGTTATAAAAGGTCATATATATCTCAATCCTAATCTTGAGGCGGTGCTGAGAAGAATTAATATATTAGTTATACCCGGTTGTATCCATCGCAAACTATATAATTTAGTCATATATATATTTGCACGTCATTAGCACCTGATCACTTATATCGATAGATATATATTACTTTATCATATGTACAAGTCATATTATTAACATATAACTTACAGATACATAGTTAGAATATATTTAGTGTTTTCTATTTTTATTTTAATGAATTTCCTTATTTTCTAATTATAATAATATCTAATATTATTTGTTACCATCATTACTACTATAATCTTCTTATGACTAAGTTACTTTCCCAGTAACATCTCAATTTTCACTTAATGATATCACCTCAACATCCGACTTTCTTCCGTGCTACATTAATCCTTTAAATTAATATATATACATATCCACGCATTATATTCCCCTTATACATATCGATGTCATTTGTCACATTTAAGTGTGCCACGTATAACCTAATGACTTCCGTATTTTTAATTCTACCACGTGTATCTTAGTGATATCTAATAGTTTAATACCTTCATTTTCTTATCGTAGATGTAATTAACTACTCAGATTAATAACCCATCAATAAATCATAGGATGAGAGTCCAAAATTATGAAATTCATCCTCGCATATAAAATAAAATAAACTATGCGAGACATTATTATATATACGAGCAACACATAAGTAACATGTAATGCATGAACTATATTAGTCTAGTGAGTAATAAGAGGCTCGGGTATTACAACCCGGAGGAAGTCTCAACCTCCCTTGGGCCTTCAATACTGTAGCGAGTCTCATTGCGGCGGGGCCTTCAATATTTCCTTCGGCTGACTCAAATGTCTTAGGATCTTTAGCGATGGCATCCATAGGAGTCTCAACCCCTTGGATTGCACTTTCCGTGCCAGTGTTAACTCCAGGGCATCACCATCCTGTGCCTCGGCCTCGATTTTGTGATAACAAGGTGTCATTGGCAAAGCGGTGACACTTCGGTGGGACAGATGCAACTATCAAGCGTCGTCAATGTCACTCTGTTGAGGTTCACTTTCTTTCTCGACTTTGCCTCCTTGCTTCAAAGATGAGTCTCCCACAAGCAACCTCCAACCCTGTTGTGGTGGAGAGAGTTTTCCCCTCGGTGGCTCACCCGGTGAGTGGTGATAGTGGGGTCACTCTGCTCTCAAACGCAGCCTTTTCGGTTGAGTGCTCTTTCTGGGGCGGTGTGAGAACACCTTCTTCGGGGTTGGCTCAACTTGGGTGCCCAACTTTCCCGACTTCATCGCCATCTCCTTGGATCCATCCTCTAATTGTACGGGGGCGTGGCTTGGCAATGCCGGATGCAATGTGTTGTGCCACTCTCATGGTCCTCAAACAAGCTGCTTTGCTCGTGCATGGCTCGGATTCCCTCAAAGCTTTCTTTGCATAGTGGACTTCTCATTGCGGCAGTGAGATCCATATCTTCATCACTTTGTGAGAGTAAATCAAGATGTAAGTGAGTATGCTCGTGAGAGCCGTAAACTCACACATCTTGGATTTTTCCAATGCTCAAGCTTGCTCGGACTTTCTCCTTCTTCCTTGATAATACGAAGAATGTCCATGCGAGTTGTCTTCATCAAGGGCTTATTGAATAGTTGCAATACCAAGAAATCGTAGCAACTCTTCTTCTTCTTCTTCTATGAACTCGGGGTGAGTGAACTGCACCTTGAGTGATTTAGCTTCCATGCCCTCCATTCTCGTAGGCGTTTGGATATCCTGGATAAAGCGGGAGTACATGATTATGTCATCATCATCGTCTTCTCTTTCTCCTCCGATTTTGGAATTCGAGGGCAAAAGACCTTGCTCATTCTCGGATTGGAAAGCATCGGTTGTAGAAGGGGAGACAACCTTTTCAACAAGTATGCTCGATTGTCTCAATCGCTTCACCTTCCTCATCTGTCTTTCACAACAACTGGGTCTTGAATGGTATCTGCTGATTACCATCGTGAGACTTATCGATTTCATCAATAACTTCGGAGACTCCTCTTCTTGATTACCAGTAGTCCGGCTTCCTTCTCCGGTTGAGTGGCCGCTCAGCCGTCTTCTCAAGGTCGGAGTGCCCGACCAACCTTCTTTTATTGGACGAACGAGAGGGACTTGGTTACGATTGATAGATTCATCGATGATGGGGGCTTGGGTACTCTTCTTAGAAGGAGCGCCTTCCTCGACTTGGCGGTCCTCTTCTACTTGATGGTCAGTAGAAGGAATTAAAGGTTCCTTCTCGTCTTTTCGCAGGGCGAAGTCTCTCGGCTGCTCGGGCGGGGACTCGGCTGCGAGGGGGGGTGCTTTCATTGTCTTAGCTGCGGGGGTAGCTTTCTTCTTCGGGGAGGGTAGCGGTTTGTGTCTTGGGGTCATCGATTCCTCTCACTTTGGAATCAACTTGCTTCGTGTGAGCTCTTTTCTCGGGCACCTAGGAAAGGTTTGCCCTGAACATTTTCTTATTCACGTGAAAGAGCTTGCCATGATGAAGAGCAACACCCTTCACTTCCAAAGAAATGACCAATCACAAGGCCATATCCAAGTGAGCATCCAAAAGACCCATCCTCCTTAAAGGTCTTGTTCATCACATTCAGCGAGAGTCTGCTGTAGACAAACTCAAATTGATTAACCTTCTTCCCTTACATGATCGCGGCCCGGCGATCGCTTTGTCTTGGACAATCGATTGAAGCTGCCAACTTCATGTCGACACATTTTGAGACGACATCCATCAGTTTGTGATAGTCGTCCTTCAGCAACTTCTTGTTAGTTTGTGTAAACCACTTTAGCAAAGCACATTCGGGTTTGGCCACTTCCTTCCATGCAATAGCCAAGTCGATATCGGCCTCGTGTTTTTCTTTCATGCCTTTCGAAGGAAACAAACGAGTGTCGGTAAGGTCTTTTGCAGACCGATTTTTATGTCCTTGTTGTGGATGAGAAGATTTGTTTTCTTCGCCCCGCACTTTTGCGTTGACGTAGAACATAGCTACCTCCTCAAGGTAGGTATGAGAATACTCCATAGTCGAGAAAAGCACGAAGACCAGGACTTTTCCAACATCTCCGCTATTTTCGAACCAGGGTCTCATCAAAGACTGCTTTACCATTCCATCGAAATCCATTTGAAGAACCGGAGTGGATTTGTTTGAGAGCTTCACATAATCTAACTTTGGAGCCATTTTTAGAGATTTTTACCGATTGAAAAACTAGAAACTTGCTTGAGAGAACTTAGGGTTTCTTAGAGAGAAGTTTGCTTTGCTTGAAGATGAGCAGGTTCGCGTAAAGTGAGAGAAGAGCAAAATTGCGTATATAAAGGTTATGAAAGGACATGTTTGATTTTGAAATTTGATCAAAATCAACGGCTAAGATTAATACGTCAAAACCGCATTTAATTCCCGCATTAAATGCGGACATTTATATCCAATCATATGGCTTCTTTGTGCGGCTTTTTTATGAATGATCATTATTACTGTTGACGTCATCCTTAAAAACATTCCCACTCAATTAAACGATTTGTGTTTTTGTCACTTAGCTCATAAATGATTAACTTATATCAAACGTGACTTAACTGCTTCTCTCTTCTTGTGAAGTAACTTCATTTGTCACTAACTTGATCACGGTGACTTCTCGATAAAAAAGGTTGTTTCACTTGGTGAAGTGTGAAACTTGCTCTGCTCTTATTTTCTCATCTTCTTTCTCTCTTGATTGAGTCTTTTGAGTTTCAACTCGGCTCAATTAACCTTAACTCATTCTTGAGCTCTTGAAATCTGGATTCACATAGAGGCTTAGTGAATATATCAACTAACTATTTATCAGTTGAGATGTATTCCATGGTGATGTCTTTCTTCTCAACATGATCTCTTATGAAGTGATAGGCGACATCAATGTGCTTTGTTCTTGAATGCAACACGGGATTCGAGTGCTTGCAATAGCACTAATGTTATCACACATAATTGGAATCTCTTTTTCCTCAATATCATAGTCTCTTAGTTGTTGTCTCATCCAAAAGACTTGGGCACAACAACTTCCTGCAATGACTATGTACTCGGCTTCGGTGTGGATGTGGATATTGAGTTTTGTTTCTTGCTAAACCAAGAAACCAATCTATTTCAAGCATTTGACATGTATCCAAGTACTCTTCATGTCAACTCTACATCCAAAGATAGTCCGAGTCCGAGTAACCAATTAGCTTGAATCCACCTTCCTTTGGATACCATAAACCAACTTCCTGGCATCCCTTCAAATATCTTAGGATTCTTTTGGTCGGTCATATGGCTCTCCTTTGGTGCAGATTGAAATCTTGCACATACACCTACCGCAAAGGTGATGTCCGGCTGCTTCTTTGTTAGATAGAGCATTGATCTAATGAGTGCTCTATATCTGGTTTGATCTCTGACTTTGCCATCTGCATCCATGTCCATCTTGGTGGTGTGTTCATTGAAATTTTCACGAGAAGACTTCTCTTCCATACCAAATTTCTTCATCAAATCTACGGTATACTTTGTTTGACTTATGAAGGTTCCATCCTTCATTTGCTTGACTTGAAGTCCTAGGAAGAAAGACAACTCTCCCATCATGCTCATTTCAAAATTGCCGTGCATGGGGTTTGAGAACTTATCACACATCTCTTTATTTGTGGATCCAAAAATGATGTCAACCACATATATTTGAACAACCAAGGTATACTCTTTCCATCTTGAATCCTAAAAAGTGTTCTATCAAGTTTGCCTTTGGTAAATCCATTGTCAATTAGAAATTGAGACAATGTATCATACCATGCTCTTGGTGCTTGTTTGATCCATATAAAGCTTTCTTGAGCTTATATACCTTATCTCAATAGTTCTCTTGCTCAAAACCTGGAGGTTGTTCAACATAAACTTCTTCCTCTAACAATCCATTTAAAAATGCACTTTTCACATCCATTTGAAACACGGTGAAGTTCTTGTAGGTCCCAAGGGGTGTGAGTGTAAGGTTTAGAAGGGGGTTGAATAAACCTTACCAACTTTTCAATTTAGTCCTTTTAAAACGTTCGAGTTAATACTTCATTTTGAGTCCTAGATGGGACAGCTAAGTTAGTTAATCGCAGAGTTAGTCACTCAACACACTCGATTGAGTTGTTGATAGAATAACTTCGATTGTTTTGACTAAAGACTTAACTCATTGTGATATGTTTTATTGGAAGACTTAACACCCTTGAATTTGGTTAAGTTTGTTTTAATACTTGGTTTTAGCACTTTGTTGATTATCAATTGGTTAGCAAATTTATCGGCATATATTAAAGTAATATGCGAGAAATTAAAGTCTTTGAAATGTAAATGACACAATAAGTTTTTATAGAGGTTCGAAGATGGGGTAATTCTTCTACTCCTCTCTTCTCCAACTCTGGAGAGGAATCCACTAAGTATTGATCAATATACAAAGTGGTTAACGGTCCGGATCTACAAGTCTTGATCACACGGTGACTTGATCCTTTGGGACTCGATCGGAGATGCCTTGGTCACACAGTGGCTTCTCGCGACTCGGCTTCTTCACGGGGCATCTGCTCTTTGCTACTACAACCCACTTGCTCAAGCTTCTTGGATTTAATCACGAAGCCCTCCAAAAACTTGAGGACGGTTCGACCTTGAACCTTCCTACAATCCTCCGTGTAATGTAGACCCCTTGATTATTCAAATGTTTCCTCTTGGTGATTGAAGTTGTCTTTCCTTCACAGGTGAGTGTTGGATTGATTTCTTCGTAATGTAGGCTTGAGGATTGAACTTGAATGACTTGAGAATATTTTTGGTTACATATATTGCTTTTCTTGCTCGTATTTGATTCTAATTGTCAAGGTAACCAACTTCTTTCTCAAATAGATTCCTCGATCTTTTATAGTGTTCTTTTGAAAATCGCCCGTTGAAGAGATAGGCTTATTTTCAAAAGACACTTGTGGTCGTTGGCTTGTCTTGTTGCGATCCTTGGAATTGACATTTCCTCGTATGAATGATTCTTCAAAGATTTGAGTTCGACACAGTGCGAGTGCTTCCCATTGGTTTATTCCTTTTGCACGCTTAAGAGTCGAGCACTTTAAGAAAGGCATTATGGAGGTATTACTTGTTTAAGTAATTCTCTTGACTTACGCAGAACGGATGTCTTTCGATTATCTTGACTTGATTTGCATTTCCTTGACTTCCCAGGTGACTTGAGTTAGCTTCCAATCATTGGATGACTCTTTCATCACTTCAACTTGAGAGACTGGGTTGTCTTGAGTTGACTTGACGATACTTCACTCACCAGTATCTCGATTTGCACCTTCAAATCGAGTTCTGTCTTCTTCTTCTTTGCCACACTCAGTGCCTTGCGGTGAGTCTTCCTTCTAGTCTCCGATTGTCTTCTTGCATGTTCGAGGCATAGGCGACTTGACTCATTTCGACCAGCCCTATCTATTACATTGCAATTTACAATAAAAATGGGGTGCCAACTTTCTATTCTAAGTTTTACATGGCATTCATCAAAATCTAAAAATAATTTCCCAACAATTTCCCCCTTTTGGATGATGCCAAAACTTAAAACATTCATACAATAATTAAACGAAAAGATACATATAGACAATGTAGAATCACATAATGTATGCGTAGAATCAATCTTTTATTGATCATAACATTCTTGTTCTTTACACGAGACAATGTAGAATCAACTCTTCCTCCACCATCGCTTCTTCCTCTTCCTCTCGGGCGTGTCTTTGCATCTTTGGGGCCTTCTTTTTCCCGGTGAGTGACTAGCAGAGTTTTGCCCGATGTCCGATGCATGTCGGTTTCTTCACATAGTTTGAGACCATTTTCCCAAGACAAATCCAGGCTTAAGCCATGGACATATTTGCGAAGTAACCTTCTTGGGGATGCGGCGTCTTGAATTCATCAACGGATCTTGGCTCGGTTATAACATACGAAATGGCATAGGTGTCTCTATCTGTTGGAATGCCTCCATGTTGTTTGAGAATATCCATAACTCGGGCATCCATCTTTCCTTCCACTTCTTTCATCCCCTGCTTCAACTATCTTTCTCTTTTCGGCCATGGGTACTACTGAGTGTTGGAGTGGCGAGTCATTTGGGAGTTTCTTGATGATATCATTTGTGACAAGACCTTGTTGGGGGTTTTAGCAATCATCAAGGTCATATCTTTCGAACCTTCCCCCCTCAGCAGATTTTTCTTTCTTCTCTCTTCTCTCTTCCTCATTTGTCTTTCCCTTCAGGTTTGATTCGTCCTCCTTTTCGATCGGATCCTTTCAATGCCTTTAGGTATTCCTCTTCCCCTTTTTGGCATCATCAAAGAGAGAGGAACCCTGGAAACAAGCTAGCAATCATGAAGTCTAAGCGGTGATAGGCTGAGTTATGCTTAGAATCTGCTGCGGAGTATCTTTGCGCACGGAATTCGGAGCGGGTGGCGTTGATTCGTTGTTACCAGCTTCATTTCGGCCATGAGGAGGCTAAACTTCCGATCCATGTTCTCCTCTACGCGCAGGAGCTCTTTCTTATTATATTCACATACATTTGCATCTCGTGGTGTGAGATTCATGCGTTCGTTCAATGTTCTCTTGCATTCTTGTCTTTGCATCGGCATTCTCGGCCCGCCAAACTAGCAATTTATTGAACAATGTCCGAAATATCGAGCTTGTTCTCACGCGCATTGTCATTCTTTGTTGCCACCATTCCCGGATCGACAATTATGCCTCATTTGTGGTATGTTGTGAAGTTGACCCGACTTTGCTGAGACTCAATTTGTCTTAACAACCGTCGGTCTCGGCTTGTTTTTCCACATGAGTTGGTGGTCTCGGCCATATCGAAGCGTCATCGGACGATGATGAGATTTCCATGGGTGGCTCATCATCAAAATTAAATGTTTGGCAAGTAGCCTTAAGGTCGGACTTACTCGTGCTTGGAAGAACATCCCGGTGAGTCGTTTGGATCGGCAATAGGGGATGACTGAAACCGTCTTCACCTTCGGATCAGCAAGGTTACATCGGGGTTGTCTTGGGAATCGTGAAGAGCACTTATCTCCTTTTCGGATGGATCAATGATAGTAGGAGGGATGGTCGTGCGTCCGTCTCTTTACCCGAGAAGTCTCGGCCTCCCGTTGGCCTTCATTACCTCCTGCGAGTCTCAAGCTGCGGCGAGGCACTGGATAGTCCCTTCGACGAGTGTCATTTGTCTTGGGGTCTTTACGAGGTGGCATCCACTTGAGTCTCAACTCATATATTGCACTTTCGGTGCCCAGTGTTAACTCCGGGGCGGTTCCTTCCGTGCCTCGACTACATCGAGCGTCATTGGTGCGCGGAGCGATTGGCACTTTAGCTGAGACAGTCTTAAATGTCTGAGCCTCGTCAGTGACAACTTGTTGTGTATTCAGTTGTTGTTCCTTCTCCACTTCGCCTCCGAGATTCGTTGTGGAGTCAGCTGCAGCATCCTCCGACCTTGCTGCAGTGGAGGAGTTTCCCCTCGGTGGCACACCAGGTGAGTGACTTGGAATGGGGTCACTCGTCTCGGACTCCCAGCTGTTCCTTTTGAGTATTCAGCCATTGGGGCGGTGGTAAGACACCTTCAATAGGGTTTGGCTGTTGGGGTCCCCACAATCCTAGTTTCATCGCCATTTCCTTATCACCTTCTTCCGAGTGAGCGGGGAAGTGGTGGCGGCGACAACATTGGCAATATGTTGTACCACTCCCATCGGATCAATCTCCGATTGTGATGTGGAAGACTCCTTTGGTCCTTCCAACAATCGTTGCTCATGTAGGGCCCTGGATTCCCGCATGGCTTGCTGCATCTCCAATTCTTCTCAGAGCAGCAGCGAGGTCCAGATCCTCATCACTCCCGGAGAGAATGTCGAGATGAGGATGTGTATGATCGATGGTTCGATAAAGGGACAAATCGGCCTTTTCACGAGCCTCGGCTTCCTCGCCGATCTCTCTCCTTCTCCTTGTCCTTGAAGATCGCAAGATATCTACACGATTTTCTTCATCCGATTGCTTGGACCACATTGGTCAATCCAAGAAAGTTCACGAGTTCGTCTTCTTCTTCAATGAATTACGGTCTTTGGAACAGATTTCCTGGATCGACTCGGCTTCCATTTTCTCCATTCTCATGAGGCGATTTTGGATACGGATATGGTGGGGATAGGATCATCACATCATCATCCTTGTCATCTTCTCCTGCTTTGTCCCTCGTGCTCGGGGATTGAGGGTAGCAAAATTTGGTGCTCCACACCTCGATAGCGTTTGTTGCGGGAGGGGATACAACCTGTCAGCGGGGAGAGTTTGCTTTCTCAATTTGTCTTTTTGTCTCGGTTTTATTCATGTCGACATATGTGTCTTGATATGTCTCTGCTGATCGGATCAATGAGACTTGGTTGTTTCATCGATGATTTACGGAGACTCTCTTCTTGGTAGTCTCGGTATTTGTTTTTGGTGAGTGGCGGACTCGGCCCGGTTTCTCAAGCTCGAACGCTTGAAGATTCTTCTTCTTTTAGTCCTTACCGGAGGGATTTCGACTCGGATATGGTTTCTTCCGAGTCTGGGCGTGGCGTGGTCGGTCTTTGTCATCTTCTTCGAGGAGGTGGCCGTCTTGGCTTATTGGTTCTCCTTTTCTTGACAAAGGAGAAGGTATTTGAGGTTCCTTCTCCGCTGCAGTGCTGAGGCGGGGAGGAGACATGGCTGCGGCGGGTGACTCGAGCTGCGGCAGGGGCGGGGCATGTTTTATTTTCTTCTTTCTTTGCGGGGGCACTTGATCTTCTTAGCAAGCTGCAGGGCGACCTTCTTTTGGGGAGAGGAGGAGACAACTGTTTCTTGAGGACGGTGATTCCCCCTCACTCGTGTCGACTCTCTGCATATGCTCTCTTCGTGCTCTGGAAAGGTTAGATCGGAACATCTTCTTGTTTACATGGAACGCCTTTCCATGTCGAAGAGGAACTCCTTTACTTCCATCATCCAGGCCAATCACCAGGTTGTACCCCAGGGAACCTCAAACGTACCATCCTCGGCCGGAAGGATTTATTCCCGATATTCGGCGAGTCTGCGTATACAAACTCAACCAGTTCACCTTCTTTTCTTCAATGATCGCGGCCATTCACGATCGGCTTAGCTTTAGACGGTGGTCAAAGCTTCCAAATTTGATGTCTATGCATTTGGCAACAATGTCCGGCCAATTTGTGGTAGTCTCTTTCAACGACTTCTTGTTAGTGTGTAGACCACCTTGCGGCCGCAGTCGGACTTGGCTACTTCTTCCAAGCGGCGACCAGGTTAACACGACTTCATAAATCTCCGACACTCCTTCCGTCGGCAACAAAAGCGATGTTACGCGGATCTTGGCGATAATGGTGAAAGCTTTTCCGTGAGCGAGAGGACTTGATGCCCTCATCGTGAACTTGGCGTTCACGAGAAGCGTGCGACCTCTTCCACGTAGGTCATCGGAAACTCCATCGTCAAAAACGGTTTCGACTTAGACTTTTCCAACTTCGTGCTATCTTCTTCACAAGGGTGTCGTCGGACCTGTTTGATCATGCCGTCGAAATCCACATTAGACCCAGTGTGGATTTGCTTTCCCAACTTGACGAAGTCATGAGTAGATGCCATTTTCGATGTTTTACCGACGAAACTTTGAAAATGAACTTGAGGATTTGTAGGGTTTTGAGAGAAAATTTCTTTCTTTGCCTTGAGAGAGATGAGCAGTTTTGGTAAAGTGAGAAAATCGGATGAAATGGTATAAGTATGGGTTATGAAAGGGCGTGCGGGTGGTTTTGAAATTTGATCAAGATCAACGGCTCGATTTTGCACGCCAATTTACACTTAATTTTCGTATTTAATGCGTCGGCATTTATATCCAATCATAAGTTTTGTGTGCGACTTTTGGATTGTACGCGTCATAATTAAGTTGACGTCATTCTTAAAAACATTCCCGCTTAGTAAACATCGCCACTACAAGAAATTTGATCAATAATGATGGGAAATCTCATCGTTATATGTCTAAAACCCGTAATTAAAGACTTAATGACGGAAAATTTCTGTCATGTCCGTCATTCTTTGCTTCCTAGGTAAAAGTAAATAATGATGGTATATTGATTACGTCATTATTTGTTTGATATTTTTAATGACGAGATTATACCGTCATTAAAAACTAATTCAAGCAATGTTAGATTTCATCATTATAGGTCATTTTCCTCTCATTATAACATCATTTTCCCCTCACTATATATTATTTTATTGATAAAATTTACTATCATTATTTGTTATTAGCCCATCATTAAAAATAAGTTTAGTAATTAAATTTCCCCTCATAAACTAGTAATTGTCGTAATCAATAATTATTTGTTAGTTATGAAATTTAAAATCATTATATCATAGCAATTGCTCACTACATAAAAACACGCCATCCAAGTAATATTACTAAATACTTGCAAACAAAAAAAATAGTTAAAACAACAAATTTTATATAAACAACCTACATCCACAATTATTCATATATTCAAAATATACACAAATAAAGTTTGTTCAAAAATTTCATCTCTACGGATAGCTAAAGTAGTCTCTAATATCTACTCCATGGAATATTTGAACACCACAAAGGTGAATCACTTAAATGCTTAGGAATACCATGTACCAATTTCTTAACTCATGCTCGAACTCTTCTATGAATCAACCTACAAGAAAATCAAAATAAAAAAAAGCATTAATCCAAATAGTAAATATTAACATTCAAATATCAACCAATAATCAACCAAGAAGTAGTTCCAATAACAACACTTACTATATTATGTTGTGCCTACAAACAAAACAAAATGTTAATTTAAGATCACAAGTATCAAAACATTTCATTAGTTGACATATAGACTACACACAACATTTCTTCTCAACTAAAATAAGAGCAAGCTTGCATTACACTGAACTGTGTAGCATTACAAGCAGTAAATGAATAAGCCATATAGAATCATATAGCACTCATGTTCATATTTTGCTTCTCTTTGAGCTCAAAAACCTAGATCATTGCAGTTGTAAAAGTAAACAATATCGTTCAATTTGCTTAAGGTTTTCACTTAAGACAGTTCAAGCATATAGACAAAACTATTACATGACATGCATAAAGGAAATACGTCAATATTGAATGCAAGTATTTAAAAAATAAGTACAAGATGAAGGAAAATCCTAAGAGAATACTTACTATACAGTTCGGTTCCAGTATAGCGACAAAAATGCTGCAAATCGGAACAAGAAAAAGAAGTCAAAAATTAGAATAGGAAGTAGAGTTAAAACAAAAGAGAAGATTCAACACAACACGCAAATTAGCAATCAGAAAATAGGCATTTTTAACTGTTGGCAACACGACCAACATACTAAAACAACTTCAACCAATATTTTTGTCGTCAAGTAAGAACCCAGATGTACACGGAAAGGATGAAGTCCATCCAACAAATTAACAACATTTATTGACTCTAAAATCCAGTGAAATATGTAAAAGCACAGATCCTAAAATCTGGAAACAACACCACGCAAAAATAACATGAACCATTCACCCAATTCAACTAAACCTCTTAATCCTACATGCCTCCAAAAATACCAAGTAAGAAATAGACAACAATTCAAATGAATAATATCACAAACATCCTCAAAAAACCTGATATAAATTGAGAATTCAAATGCAAATATCATGCAACCAAATGACACCCTAACTGCTACAGTTGGTTTTACATGTAATATATCATGATTGTCCCAGTAACCATGTACTGTCTAAATTAGAAATTTTACGGAATCTCTGGTTAGACTATAGTTGATGTTCCAACTGTTACTAATGTTGGTTAAGAGACCAGATCTTTACCTCAATGTTGGAAAGAATATCTGAATGAGACAAACTATAATGTTTGCATAGCCACCAGGGTTGCAAAAGCACCCTATTTAAGCATGAGCATATGTGAAAAATGGAGCACTGCAATTGACATGTTAACGAAAGATGAAACTTTCATAATATTACAAGTAAAAATCAAAGTGGGGATGTTATATTACATAATTTTGTGCTACAATTAAGCATGTATTGAAGAGCATGTAATAAGGAGTTTGAGGTCTACCAGGATGCTATATTTCTCGTCATTTGTAACCTGGAAGAGGTGTAGAAATGTCTCATTACATGTGTATATATTTATAGAACTATTTTTTTTTTTTTTTTGAAGAAAATTACCAGTCTGTCAAGCTCTGGTATAAGCATGAAAATCCTTATACACGGGGACAAGTACATTAATTGCAAAATGAACAAGCTTCATTAAAATCAAAACAACAAATTCAGTACAAGGTAGAAAACCAATTTTAAATTTCTAACTCCTAAACTCCAAAATTACATTCAGAAACCCATCAACAACCAATGCATACAAGCCAAAATGGTGTCGCAAAAGAGTGCAATAAGTCATAGTCCCATTATTAAAGCCTCAAAGAAACAAGAGCTATTCCTAATCATAAGTTGTTGTCGCCAGATCCCCGATTCAAGTCTTGCCTGCCTAAGTGGCTATCTGATGAGGCAATAAAACTAAAAGTTAAAATTTCTAATTACCTTTTCTTGTTTCTAGGGCTTAAATTATGAAATGGGGACTTACACAAGGCTTCACAAATGGCGGCGAGCCACTGATCACCGACGTCGGGTGGGAGCGGGGGCTGGGGAAATGGGCTTGAAAGGTGAGAGGGAGAGGCGAGGGTTTGAGACTATGAGGGTTTAGAGTGATAGCTTGGCAACTAGACGGGAGTTAGAAACAGAGAAGATGAAATCTTTTACTTAAAGCTTATTAGACTTTTTAATAATACAGGAAATTTGCGCGATTTTTAATCAAGAAAATAGATTTTTTTGTTTTAAAATATGAAAATATAAATTTATTTGGTGGGAAAAATAGGAGCCAAAAGTTTTACCCTCAATAATGAGGGTAATTGTTTTCTTAGACAAATAATGACGGTAATAGTTATTAATAACTAGGAAATTTAGAATTCCTCATAAAAAAATAAGCCTCTTTAACTACAAAATTTTTACCCTCATTAAAAGTTCATAATTATACTTTTAGTGATGATTTTTTCATACCCTCGTTAAATTTTAGTCA
Source organism: Rehmannia glutinosa (assembly GCA_016081115.2). NCBI lineage: Eukaryota > Viridiplantae > Streptophyta > Magnoliopsida > Lamiales > Orobanchaceae > Rehmannia > Rehmannia glutinosa. Next base: position 22,483,945 of record CM071926.1, on the reverse strand, counting down.
CTATAAACTAAAATTCTTGTAGTGTGTGTTTGTCGCTTTCTTCATAAACGAACATTTATTTTATTGATTTAACTCTTCTCTCTTTGCACATAAATACTCAATTTGTCCTAACTCGATCTGGTGATTCTACGATCTGGTGATTCACTTATCCGATTCAAGAGAGTTCGATTCTTTTTCATCTTTTAGTGTTTCATCTCTTTTTTTTTGAGTCTTCCGAGTGTCAACTCATTTCCAATTAACCCCAATTCATGTTTGAGTTCTTCAAATCTTGATTAACATAATAGTTTTGTGAATATGTCGGCTAATTGCTTATCGGTTGAGATATATTCGAGGTGATGTCCTTCTTTTCAACATGATCTAAGTGATATCCGACATGAATGTGCTTTTTCTTGAATGTAACACGGGATTTTGAGTGATTGCAATTGACTTGCGTTATCACACATAATTGGAATTTCCTTTTCTTCAACCTCATAGTCTCTCATTCTTTGTCTCATCCATAAAGAGGCAGCAATTTTTGCCCATGATATATGTATTCTGCCGGTGTGGAGGTAGCTATTGAATTTTGCTTCTTGCTAAACCAGAAATTAGCTTTATTTCAAGCATTTGACATGTGCGAGGTACTTTCTTCCTGTCAACTCTAAATCCAAAGCATAGTCGGTATGAGTAACCAATTAGCTTGAATCCACCTTCCTTTGGATACCATAAGCCAACTTCTTGGCTTTCTTTCAAATATCTCTCAAGATTCTTCGCCGACCATGTGGCTTTCTTTTGGGAGATTGAAATCTTGCACATACACTTACAACAAAAATGATGTCCGCGCTCGCTTGCGTGAGATAGATCAATGATCCGATAAGTGCTCAGATCTTGTTTGATCTACGGGCTTCCCATCGCATCCATATCCATTTTTGGTGATGTATTCATTGGTATTTTTACGTAAGACTTCTCTTCCATACCAAATTTCTTCATTAAATCTCGGTGTATTTTGTCGACTTATGAGTCCGAGGAAGAATGTCGGCTCTCCCATCATGCTCATTTCAAATTTTCTTTGCATAAGATTTGAGAATTTATCACACATGACTCTTTGTTTGTGGATCCAAAGATGATGTCATCCACATATATTTGAACAAGCGGTATAATCTTCCCATCTTGAATTCTCAAGTGTGTTCTATCCACTTTGCCTTTTGTGAATCCGTTCTCGATCGGGAATTGTGATAATGTATCATACCATGCTCGGGTGCTGTTTCAATCCATATAAATCTTTCTTGAGTTTGTATACCTTATTTCCAAGAGTCTTCTGCTCAAATCCGGAGGTTGTTCAACATATACTTCTTCTTCAAATAACCCGTTAAGGAATGCACTCTTTACATCCATTTGATATACAATAAAGTTCTTGTGAGATGCATAGGCAAGAAACATCCTTACGCTTCCAATCTTGCCACAAGAGCAAAAGTTTCATCAAAATCTATTCCTTCTTCTTGGCAATACCCTTTGGCTACCAATCTTGCTTTGTTTCTCACCATAGAACCTTCCTCATTCATCTTGTTTACGAACACCCATTTAGTGCCAATAATATTTTGATGGGTAGGTCTTTGAACCAATTCCCACACTTTGTTCCTTTCAAACTAATTGACTCTTCTTGCATGGCTTGAATCCAATGTGTGTCATCCAATGCTTGTGACACATCTTTTGGCTCTATTTGTGAGATGAAGCAAGTAAACATTGCTTCTTGTTGGGTTCGGATCTAGTTTTCACACCTTCTCTTACCTCTCCAATGATTAGTTACGGTGGATGGTCTCTCGGCCATCTTACATCAAAGTTGGAGTAAGTTATTTGGATTGATCGTCTTTTGTGTTATTTTGATCACTCTCTCATCATCACTTAGTTGCAGATTTTCCATTTGTCTTTGAGACTCGGCTATCTCATCTTCATCTCAGTACTTATAATTCCGCTTCATCTTCAACATAGGGACTCTTACGCATCGTTGGTTGATTGACTTATCGGTGACTCTTCAATGTCTTCTCCATTTACATTGGGTTCATCAAACACCACATGGATGGATTCTTCGTAACCATTGTCCTCTTGTTGAGCACTCTGTAGGCTTTGCTTTGGTTGAGTATCTAAGAAGATACCTTCATCGACTTTAGCATCAAAAGCCTTTAAATTATCTTTGCCATTGTTATGGATGAAGCATTTGCATCCAAATATTCGAAAATATGCAACATTGGCTTTCTCCTGTCCAAATTTCATAGGGAGTCTTTGTCATTTGTCTGTTTATCATGCATCTATTTTGAGTATAGCATCTTTGTGTTTATTCTTGACCCCAAAATCTTTTAAGCAGCCTGCTTGCCTAACATGGTCCTTGATGCTTCTTTGAGAGTTCTATTCCTTCTTTCTCGCAACTCCATTCTCTTTGTGGAGTCCTTGCTGCGCAGATAATTCATGACCAATACCATTTTCAATACAATACTGAGTTATTATACCATTGACAAACTCGGTTCTCTCATCGAGATCTTATTTTGATAATGGTTTGACTCTTCTCATTTTGGATTCTCTTCATCAACTGTGGTAGTTTTGCAGAGTTTCTTTCTTCTTACACACATGAATATTGTCCATGTATATCTTGAGTAGTCATCTACTACCACCAAGGTGTATTTCTTCCCACTTATCTTTGTTTGGTTCAAATGGACCGGATAGATCCATATGTAGCAGTCAATATTCTTGTTGAAGATGGACATGTCTTTTCTTTGAATGATGATTAGATCTGTTTTCCCATCTAGCATGCCTCACATATACTCTTCTTGTATCTCGAGTCCGGAAGTCCTTCCACAAGATTACTTCTTGCAAGTTTGTTAATAGTTTTGAAGTTCGGGTGACTTAGCTTCCCTGACCAACTTGATTGGTTGTGCTCTTTGCTTGAGACAAGTGCTTGGTCTTGCGGTTGACCAATCTACCACATACATGTTCTTTTTGTCGCATCCTTGCAATACTATTTCAATAGTTTGGTGTTCTTGATTTGGCATACACCCATATTGAATCCAACATTGTAGCTTTGTCACGAGTTGACTTATGCTTAGCAAGTTGAAATTGAGGCCTTCAACATATGCAACATCTGTAATTTCTAATCCATTTTTCTTGATGGATCCAATGCCTCTTATTTCTCCTGGAGATTCATTTCCTCCAAATATGACTTTTACACCTCTAACATCCTTGGATTTCGATAGATTTTTCTTGTTTCCTATCATGTGTGCGGAACAACCACTATCCATGTACCAGGTTCCTTGGCACTGTTTTTGCTCCTTGAACCTACAATCAAGGAAATTAGGTTATAGGTACCCATACTTGCCTGGGTCCTAAGGGGTTAGTATTGTAAGATGATCCAACCAACCTATAGCTACATGATTTGACTCTAAGAGGTTGCCATCTATCGATTGCCATAATCATAATTAATTTTGGCAAATTGCTTGGGGTTCTAAGTTCATACATCTGTCTCTTTTGTCGTATGCTGTGCATGTGTTTTAGCAATTGCCTTCTTTAGGTAGTTGTGATATCTCCGAGTGTAGTGCCTAGGTGCATATGTGTCTTTGATGATAGCTCTTATGCCTTTGGAATGGCCTTTCTTGAGTTCTAGGCCTTTGCCACTTAGGTTTATATTCCATAGGTCTTTGCCGATGATAGTTCATATTATTCCAATCGGCTTGGCTTGGGTACTTTCTACCATTCCCATCATATGTGTTTCTTTTATAGACCTTTCAGGGCTTTTGGTAGCTCTGTTTCTTCTTTACTGAGTATCTTACATTTGGAGTTATTTGAGGAACTCGGCCGATTTCTTCTCAATCGACCTCAAAGACACTCAACTCGGCATTTGTTTTTCCGTTTCCTTTATAACCAAGGCCAGTTTGCTTGTGATTGTGCTTTGGAATAAATGTGTGTGCACCATTTGGAGTTTTGGATTTTAGAGATGTTTCATTACTTGAAGATCCTTTTTCTAAAATCACTTTTGGAGCTTGACATAGCACAGAGGAATTAAATCCTAAGCTTTGTCTTATCTCCGCATTCTCTTTGACTCATAATAAGATCATCTAAGGATTTAGATGCCTTAGTGAATGAGGCAATCACATTTTTGAGGTCATTCTCCCTCTTTTCTATAGCGACTATCTCTGCTTTATTAACTTAGCATTTTTCGACCTTTAGACTTTTATTCTCATCGGCTATTTGACTTAGAGTACTCGGCTCTTAGTCATTTTGTGAGTTTTTGCTCTTGAGTAAGGCTGTTTTCCTCATTTAGTAGTGTGTGGGAGGATTTAATGTATTCAAAATCTTTCATCATTTTGCCTAATGAATCATAAAGATCGAGTGGGTGATGAAGTGTGTGTGTCACAATCACTATCACTAGTATATGAGTGTGACGAGTTAGAGTGTACCTCATCTTCTTGGTCATGTTGGTTTTGTTCTTTAGCCATTAGACAAATCAAGGCTTCTTCTTGAGTCACTTTAGTAGTTAGCTTCACTACTCTTGAGTCTGTTGTGTCTTTTGACTTGATTTGTCTCAATAGTTTTTGCGACGGTACCAACATTGCCTTTCTCTTTTTTCTGTCTTCTTTCTCTCGAAGACTTTTCTTTCCTCTTCATTCTGTATTTGTTGACTACGGATATGGGCATTCAATGGCATAGTGGACCGGGTTACTGCAGTTCTAGCATAGATTTTCAACTTTTCGATCGATTCTTTCCATCCTTGGATTGTCGGCTCTTTGATATTCAACTTTTTGATGCTCTGCTCTCTTGGGTGGTTTTTCTTACCTTGACTTGGAGGGAGCCGAGTGTCTTCTCGGAGGATTCACCTTTGCTTCTTTTGTAATTCTTATTGAATAACTTGTTAAATGTTTTAACCATCGGTCGCGATCTCTCTTGGTCAATGACTTCTTTGACCTCGACTCTTTTGCCATCCTTAACAATTAGAAGCGGCTATTTTGGGCACAACTATCTCTTCTTGGTCTTTTCTTCTCAGCTCAAATTCGTAGGCTTTGAGATCTGAGAATAGCTCATGGTTGGATGTCTTTGATAGGTCCATGGAATGTCTCATGGCCATGACTTTCATATCCCACTCGGTTGGGAGACTTCTTAGAATCTTCATACACATTTACTTTTGTGTATATTCTTTTCCAAGTGCGAGATAGCTCATTGGTAATTTACGTGAACCGAGCATACGAGTTGATCCAAGGTTTCTCCCGCATACATCTTAAAGTTTTCAAATTTTTGTACAACAACAAGATAGTTTATTTTCCTTGATTTGCTCGAGCCCTCACAAATCAAGGTTAGCTTGTCTAGATTTCTTTTGCCGTTTTGCATGATTTGACTTTGTTGAACATGGCTTTGTCCAAAGTTTTGTAAAGAATGTCCTTGGCCACATCGTCAAGTTATATCTTTTCTGTCATCATTTGTCCATTCGGCTCTTGGTTTTTCAACCATCGATGGGAGCAACATCCTCTTCTCCTTCAATTGCAGCTCTCCTTGCGATTTGTTCACTTTTAAGATTTGGAGAGGCCCATCTTCTATTACTATCCACATTTCATCGTGTAATCTTTGATAGATGAGCGCATACGAATTTACCAATAATCAAATTCTTCAATTGTTAACATAGGGATGCGTGTCAAATTTGCTTCCATGATAATAACTGCGAGAATAAAAGAGTTTTGAAAGATCAAGTGCTAACGCAAACTTTGAAAAATTTGGAGATCTAGTTCGGTGATCGATGCGGAAGGCTCAATGAACCAACCACTCGATACCACTTGTAGGTCCCAAGGGGTGTGAGTGTAAGGTTTAGAAGGGGGTTGAATAAACCTTACCAACTTTTCGATTTAGTCCTTTAAAAGCGTTCGAGTTAATAATTCACGGTTGAGTCCTTGATGGACAACTAAGTTAGTTAATCGTGAGTTAGTCACTCAAATGAGACTCTCTTGAGTGTTGATAGAATAACTCAAATTATTTTGACTAAAGACTTAACTCGATTGTGATATGTTTTGTGGAAGACTTAACACCCTTGAATTTGGTTAATTTTGTTTTAATACTTGGTTTTAGCAGTTTTGTTTATTATCAATTGGATAGCAAATTTATCATGAGATATTAAAGTAATATGCGAGAAATTAAAGTCTTTGAAATATAAATGACACAATAAGTTTTTATAGAGGTTCGAAGATAGGGTAATTCTTCTACTCTCTCTCTTCTCCAACTCCTGGAGGAATCCACTAAGTATTGGTCAATATACAAAGTGGTTAACGGTCAGATACAAGTCTTGATCACACACGGTGACTTGATCCTTTGGGACTCGATCGGAGATGCCTTGGTCACACAACCGCTTCTCGTGACGACTCAACTTCTTCACAGGCATTTGCGCTTTGCTACTACTCTGACCCACTTGCTCAAGCTTCTAGGATTTGATCACGAAGCCCTCCAAAAACTTGAGACGGTTCGACCTTGAAACTTCCCACAATCCTTCGTGGAATGTAGACCCCTTGATTCTTCAAATGTTTCCTCTTCAACTGATTGAAGTTGTCTTTCCTTCACGGTGAGTGTTGGATTGATTCCTTCGTAATGTAGGCTTGAGGATTGAACTTGAATGACTTGAGAATATTTTTGGTTACTGAGATATTGCTTTTCTTGCTCGTATTTGATTCGATTGTCAAGGTTACCAACTTCTTTCTCAAATAGATTCCTCGGCCTTTTATAGTGTTCTTTTGAAAATCGCCCGTTGAAGAGATATGCTTATTTTCAAAAGACACGTGTGGTCATTGGCTTGTCTTGTTGCGAGTCCTTGGAATTGAAATTTCCTCGTATGAATGATTCTTGACTTTTGATTCGACACGGTGCGGTGCTTCCCATTGGTTTATTCCTTTTGCACGCTTCGGGATCGAGCACTTTAAGAAAGGCAATATGGAGGTATTACTTGTTTAAGTAATTTTCTTGACTTACGGCAACGGATCTCTTTGATAATCTCGACTTGACCGCATTTCTTGACTTCCCAGGTGACTTGAGTCGACCTTCCAATCATTGGATGACTTTTCTGTCACTTCAACTTGAGACTTGGTTGTCTTGAGTTGACTTTATCGATACTTCACTCGGATGTATCTCACCTGCACCTTCGATCAGTACTGTCTTCTCTTCTTTGCCACACAATTTGCTTTGCGTGAGTCTTCCTTCTAGTCTCCGGTTGTCTTCTTGCATGTTCGGGCATAAGCGGCTTGACTCGGCTCGACCAAATTTCTATCTATTACAATGCAATTTAAAATAAAAATGGGGTGCCAACTTTCTATTCTAAGTTTTACATGGTATTCATCAAAATATAAAAATAATTTCCCAACAGTTCTTATGTGTTGCATAGGCAAGAAACATCCTTATTGCTCCTAATCTTGAAACATGAGCAAATGTTTCATCAAAATCTATGCCATCTTCTTGGCAATATCCTTTTGCTACCAATCTTGCTTTGTTTCTTTGCAGATCCTTCCTCATTCATCTTATTTCGAAAACCCATTTTATGCCAATAACATTTTGATGGGTTGGCCTCACGCACCAATTCCCATACTTTGTTTCTTTCAAACCGATTAATTTATTCTTGCATGGCTTGAATCCAGTGTGTGTCCTCCAATGCTTGAGACACATCTTTAGCCTCTATTTGGGAAATAAAACAAGTGAACATAGCTTCATGTTGTGCTCTGGATGCGGTTCTTATGCCATCTCTAACATCTCCAATAACTAACTCGGTGGATGGTCTCTCGGCCATCTCATATCGGGTTGAAGTAAGTATCTTTGGATTCAACCGTCTTGCAAAACTAAGTTGTCTTGAAGCGACTCTTTTCATCCGTAATTTGTAGACTCTCCATTGTCTTTGAGATTCGATTATCTCATCTTCATGCGGGTTGATTGCTCTTACTTGACTTCAACATATGGACTCTTTTGTATAGTTTCTTGATTCAAACTTATCGCCTAACTCTTCAATGTCTTCTCCATTTACATTAGGTTCATCAAAGGCCACATGGATAGACTCTTTTGTAACCATGGTCCTTTTTTAGCACTCTATAGGCTTTGCTCTCAAATTTGAGTTTCCCAAAAAGATACCTTCATCGACTTTAACATCAAAAGCCTTTAAGTGTTCTTTGCCATTGTTATAGATGAAACATTTACATCCAAATATCCTAAAATACCCAACATTTGGCTTTCTCCTGTACAAATTTCATATGGAGTCTTGGTGGGTTACTGCTTTGATCATGCATCTATTTTTAGTATAGCATCTTTGTGTTAATGACTTGACCCAAAATCTTTTAGGCAATCCACTTGACTAACATGGTTCTTGACTTCCTTGAGAGTTTTATTCCTTCTTTCAGCCACTCCATTCTTTTGTGGAGTTCTTGCGGTGATAACTCATGAGCAATCCCATTCTCAATGCAACATCGAGTTATTATCACATTGACAAACTCGGTTCCACTATTAGACCTTATTTTTATAATGGTTTGGCTCTTTTCATTTTGAACTCTTTCATCGAGTTGAGATAACTTCTCGCAAGGTTTCCTTCTTTTTACATATGAAGATTGTTCATGTATATCTTGAGTAGTCATATACCACTACCAAGGTATATTTATTTTCCACTTATCCATTTGGCTCAATCTGGACCAAATAGATCCATATACAACAGATGTAATATCCTTGTTGAAGAAGGACTTGGCTTATCCTTGAATGAAGATTTTATTTTCTTTCCCATCGGCATGCATCACATACACTATCCTTCTTGTAGATCGAGCGGCAATCCTTCTACACGATGGCGCCATGCAAGCTTGTTGATTCTCTTGATGTTCGGATGACTCGGCTTCTTGTGCCACAACTAACTTGATTTTTGTGCTCTTCGCTAAGAGACAAGTGCTTGGTGTATGAGACCAATCTACCTTCAACATAAGCAACATCTTTGATTTCTAATCAATTCTTCTTGATAGATCCCGTGCCCTTGATTTCCCCGAGATTCATTTCCTCCAAATATGACTTTTGCACCTTTAATATCCTTGAATCTTTACAGGTGTTTCTTGTTTTCTGTCATGCCATATGTCCGAACAACCACTATCCATGTACCAGGTTCCTTGGCACTCATTTGTTTCTTGAACCCGCAATCAAGGAAATCGTTTTTAGGTACCCATACTTGCCTGGGTCATAGGGAGTTAGTGTTGTAAGATGATCCAATCAACCTATAGCCAAAGGACTTCACTCTAAGAGGTTGTCATCAATCGTGCCATAATTATAGTGCACATTAGCAAATTGCTTGGGGGTTTTGGTTCATACAATGTCTATTTTGTCTCGTATGTCCGTGTTTGTGTTTTAGCAATTGCTTTCTTGGGATTGTTATGAAATTTTTGAGTGTAGTGCTTGGGTGCACATGTGTGCTCATAATAATTCTTTTGCCTTTGGAATGACCTTTCCGAAGTTCTAGGTCTTTGCCATCTAGGCTTGTATTCCATTGGCCTTTCTTTGATGTTTCACATTATTCCAATCGGCATAGTTTGGATAGTTTCTATCATTCCCAACATGTATGTTTCTCTCGATGAAACTTCTAGGATTTTTGGTTTTCACAGAGTACATTCTATTTGGAGTTCCGAGGAACTAGGTGGATTTCTTCTCGTTGTCCTCTCAAGATACTCAATTGGTTGTTTTCTTTTTCCTTTGTATCCAAGGCCGGTTTGTTTGTGATTGTGCTTTGAAATGAATGTGGGTGCAAGATTTGGTGTTTTGGGTTTTGAGATACTTCATTACTTGAAGATCCCTTTTCCAAAATCATTCTTAGAGTTTGACGTGCACAAAGGAATTGAATCATATGCCGATCTTATCTCCACATTCTTTTTGACTCATGATAAGATCATCCAATGATTTGGATGCCTTAGTATATGAGGCAATCACATTTTTGAGATCCTTTTCACTCTTTTCTATAGCAGCTATCTCGATATGATCTTGGAATTTTCATCCTTCATCTTAGTGTTCTCATCGGCTATGTGACTCGAGTACTAAACTCTCTTTAGTCAAATTTGTGAGTTTTCGCTTTTAAAGTCATTTGTTTTCCTCATTTAGAATTGTGTGTGAGGATTTTATGTGCTCAAAATCTTTCTTCATTTTGCATAATGAATCATAAATATCAATGGGTGATGAAGTGTATGTATAACATTCACTATCACTTGAATCGAATGAGATGAGTTAGAGTTTACCTCATCTTCTTGATCCAGTTGATCTTGTTCTTTAGCCTCTTCCTTAGAATCATAAATCATAGCCTCTTCTTTAGAATCACTTGAGTAGTCGTCTTCACTACTCTCGAGTCTCACGCCGCTTCTTTAGACTTGGCATTTGTCTCATAGTCTCAAAGAACCAACATGGCTTTTCTCATTTCTTGTCTTCTTCCTCAAGACTTTTCTTTCTTCCTCATTTCGTACTTGTTGGTGGTGGATAGGGCGTCAACCGCAAAATCTTGGTCATCTGCGGTTCCAACACGGGTTCTCAACTCTTTCATCGACTCTTTCTATTCTTGAATTATCGGTTTTACGATATCCAACTCTTTGATGTTCGAGTTCTCTTGGGTGGCATGTCTTCTCTTGACTTGGAAGGAGTGAATGTCTTCGGAGGTCTCACCCTTATCTCTTTTGTAGTTCTTATTGAAGAACTTGTTTAATCTTTTGATCCTAAGGGCAATTTCCTCCCGTTAATGACTTCTTTGGGTTCAACTCTATTTCCATCATTTGCTATCGGTGCGGTGTCTTTGGTACAACTATGTACTCTTGTTCTTTTCTTCTCATCTCAAACTCATAGACTTTGAGGTTTGAGAACATCTCATGATTTGATGTTTTGGAGAGGTCCATTGAATGTATTAGAGTCATAACCTTCATTTCCCATTCAGCTGGGAGGCTTCTCAATATCTTCATACACATTTCCTTTTGTGTATATTCCTTCCCAAAAGCTGAAAGCTCATTTTTGATTTCTGTGAATCTTGCATCCAGCTGATCCAAGGTTTCACCTGCTAGCATTTTGAAGTTTTCAAACTTCTGTACAACAACTGTTAATTTGTTCTCTTTAATTTGTTCTGATCCTTCACAAATTAAAGTTAACTTGTCCCAAATCTCCTTTGCAGATTTGCAGGATTTAACTTTATTGAACATGGCTTTATCCAACGTCTTGTAGAGTATGTCTTTGGCCACATTGTCCAAATTATACCTCTTTCTATCTTCATTGGTCCACTCAAGTCCTTGGTTATTCAACCGTGGTGGTTGGTTTTGCTTCAAAGATTTTTCCTTCTTCTCCTTCACCGTGCAATTTCTCTTCTTCTGTACCGTGTTCACTTTTAGTATTTGCGGTGGCCCATCCTCTATCACAAACTATATTTCATCATGTAATGCGAGATAGATGAGCGCATACGAATTTTGCAATCATCAAATTCTTCAACAAAGTGAACATAAGAATGCGTGTCGAGATATGCTTCCATGATTATAACTTTGCTTATAATGAAAGATTTTGAAAATACAAGTGTTTAAAACTCTTTGAAAAGATAGAGATCTAGTTCGGTTACCGATGCGGAAGGCTCAATGAACCAACCTCTCGATACCACTTGTAGGTCCCGGGGGTGTGAGTAAGGTTTAGAAGGGGTGGGGTTGAATAAACCTTACCAAATTTTCTATTTTAGTCCTTTTAAAATTGCAACAGTTGATTGACTCAAAACAGTTGTGTCCTTGAGGGACAACTAAGTTGGTTATTCAACTAAGTTAGGCACTCAACATACTCGATAGAATTTGTTGATAGAATAACTCGGGCCTTAACCTAAACTTAACTTGGCGGTTTGGTTTTATCGTGGAAGACTTAACATTCTTGATTTGATTTTAACTTGTTTTAAACACTTTATTCTTAGCACTTAGTTATTAATCGGTTGGATAGCAAATATGATTCTAACAAAGAAAAATAAAGTAGATATGAAGAAATGTAAATGTGCTAAAAGTAAATGACACAAATGTTTTTATAGAGGTTCGAAGATGGGGTAATTCTTCTACTCCTCTGTTCTCCAACTCTTGGAGGAATCCACTATGTACAGATCGGTTTACAACGTGGTGAGCGTCTAGAGACACGCCTTGATCACACATCCAGCTTCTCTTATGACTCAACTTCTTCACAGGGAAGTCTGCCTTGCTACTTGACTCACTTCTCAAGTTCCTGGATTTGATCACGAAGCCCTCCAACAACTTGATCTTGGTTCGACCTTGAACCTTCCTACAATCCTCCTTGGAAGGTAGACCCTTTTGATTCTTCAAAAGTTTTCTCTTCTTGAGTTTGAAGTTATCTTTCCTTAATAGCTTTTGTTGGATTGATTTCCTTTGAGTTTTAGGCATGAGAATTTGCTTGAATATTCTTGGGAATTTGTAGGTTAGATGCGAGAATAAAGCTTGCTTGTTCATGGTGAGTAACCTTTTCTCAATGAATTTACTCGGCCTTTTATAGTGCACATTTGAAATTTTGCCCGTTGAAGAGATAGGCTAATTTCAAATGTCACTTTTGTTCGTTGGCTTGTCTTGTTGCGAGTCCTTGATGTTGACATTTCCTCGTATTAAATGTCTTGTAGCATTGCAGATTATCGACACACGGTGAGTGTTTTCCATTGGCTTATTCCTTTTGCACAAAACGGGACTAACACTTTACTCCTTACAACTTTGACATGTTACTATTTTGAGTAACATTCTTGACTTTCATCAACGGATCTAAGTCGATTGTCTTGACTAGATCTTTGTCTTTTAACCAGGTGACTTGAGTCGGCTCAAGATTTGGATGACTCAACCTGTCACTTCAACTTTCGACTTGGCTTCTTTGAGTTGACTTGACTGATTCTTCTCACGATTGTTCCTTAGCCGATACTCATTTGTCGAGTTCTTGACTTTCTTCTTGGCCATACTCGGTGACATACATCGGAGTCTTCAATTTAGTCTTGATTGACTTCTTGTATTTATTGGCATAGTGACTTGACTCAGCTTTCTCACCCTATCTATTACAATACAAATTACAAGGAAAATGGGGTGCCAACTTCCTAGTTTAAGTTTTACATGGTATCATCAAAATCTATAAAATAAATTTCCTAACAATAAATTATTTAGAAAAACTCAAAAAGATAAAAGTTGCCTCATTATTTTGATTCTCATTTTAGATGAAACTGTTAAATTCGGGGCACTTGGTATAGTCCACACATGAAGCGCACCGGTAAGGAAGGAGAGCTCAAGCTCACCAAGTGAGGTTATATCCTAAAACCAATTGGTGATAGAAGGAGTAACTCACTTGACTTATAAACAAGGCTCTCTTCGTCTAATTAATCAATGTAAAACAACTCACAAGTTACACATCTCAACAGAACCGGAACCGATGGTTTCGGAGGACTGTGGCCACCTCTACCCAAAACATTTAGCTTCAAAATCATCATCACTAATAAAGGGAAATAACTTGGTAACTTTGTTCAAAAACTCTAACAAGTTGACGGCTTCCAAATCTTAAAATAAACCAGAAAGGAAGAAAACAGGAGATAATATAAGAAAAGAGAGCAAGAAACAACCAAACTTAAATGTTACTTTCGAGCTATACAATGATACAAGGCAAAGAGTGTGTTGTGGGCGGGGATGACAATGGGGGTATCTCAATACGCGGACCCGCCCTCCCCCTTCACGGTGGGAACAGGATGACCCACTATTATTTTTTAGATTTTTATCTTGTATTTTATATTATTAATTATTTTCTAATCTTATATTTTGTATTACAAATGCATATTATTTATAAAATTTGTCATTATATATGTTAAATATAATATTAATAAGTACATAAAAATATATTATCTTATATAATATACATGTAAAATAATATTAAATATATTAAAAGAACTAAAAAACTGCACGGGATGGGGCGCGTACCCATGGGGCAGAGGTGTATACTCTAAAAAAAAAAAAAACTAAAAATACATTTAAATATGAAGACGGGCGGGGCGGGTCTTGGCCAGGCGGGACGAATTGCTATCCCTAGTTGTGGGGTAAAACTATAATTTCCCCTTTTTCATATTTTTTCGACACACCCTTTTCCATATTTAAATGCATTATTTTTATTATTATTGGGCTTACAAGAATTAATATTCAAGGTGGCCCATTGAAAGAGCAATGAGGCCCATATAGCCTTAACATGCCAATATAATCCAATGACCCACGTATACCTAGCCATCTCCTTAATTAATTTTTCATTAAGTACATTTTTTTACTGCTAATTAGCTCTTGTGCTCTTGATTATTTTCCTACATCTTTCGACTTAAGCATCGGAAGGCCTTCGGGGATAACCACGGGTTCTTCTAACCCTGTTTGCATGTTGCAAGTGGCTACCCATTTTGGAGTATTCACCGAATCAGTCGAATCCCTCAACTGGAACATCTCAACTCGGAGTGAGCTGCAAGTATTTTAAAAGCATCATTTTAGCGTCGTCTGTAGGAACGCACCGAAACACAAAAATGTAAACATGATCCAGACGATTGAGACTAACTCCCAAAATATGGAAGTCAAGCATATGAAGCAAGACCCCTCAAGGACCAAAATGCCGCTCACCTCCCCCTCTCGCGGGGAGGAAATTCGCTTGATTCGAGAAGCCTTACAAGCTTTATTGGAAGATATTGCCCGAAAAGCGGCTCGAGACGCATTAAGGGAATAAGCGGCCGTGGGTAGAGTATCTCCGCGCGCGCCCTGTGATGACAGACAACAATAAAGACTTCGCGAGAAGAATAGCGAGGATGATAATCCCGGACTAGGGGAAACCCAACGAGAGAAAGGAGGAGCAATGACGAGGAATGCCGATCACCCTCATGCGCAGGGAAGTTAATACCTCCCCACGTTAGCCAAGCCAACTCCGGGCGACTACCATGATAAAAAGAAGTCCTTTCGGCCCAAGTGTCTTTGTAAGCGCTCCCTTCGAGAGATAAAGACTTCTAATCTCCTAGAGTACGATGGAATGGGAGATGCACAAGAACACTTAGATAAGTTTTACGAAATCGCCAACTTATACGACATGACAGACACGACCTATTGCTAGATTTTTAAGACTACTCTAACTAAATGAGCTCTCTCTTGGTTCAACCAACTACCGAGAGATCTATTGACGAGTTGGACAACTCACGAACAACTTCATGCATCAATTCTCCATCAGTAGGAGGTGCCCAAAGACCATCTCCCATCCTTTCCAAACCAAGAAAAGGAGGAGAAACTACTAAGAAGCTATATGAAACGCTTCGTGGAAGGGGTGATGAAGTAGCCCACATGCAAAGATAAAACTCTATCGGCGATTATGCAACAAAACCTCGGCCAAAAAGATTTAAGTGTCCATAGCAGAGACAAACCCCTTATCTCATTGTAAGAGTTAATTGATCGGGCGAGAAACATATTGGAGTGGAAAAAGTCACCGACGAGGAGAAGAAGAAAAACCAAGTCCCGGGAGGGGCAACAAAAAAGAGTCAAGTAGAAGTGAATTAACGCAAATACAATCCGATGAGTGCACCTCTAATTGAAATGATGTACACAACCCAAAGGTAAGGGATCATATAACCTCTCCAAAAAATGAGGAAAACCGAGTGGGCTCAATCCGACCAATATTTATGCTTCCACCGAGATAAAGGGCATGCTACGGAAAGAAGTTCAAGCTGAATAGGGTGATCGAGAAATTAATCCAAAGAGGCTACCTAAAAGACTACGTAGATCGGTGCAAGGATCCTGGACAACGTGATCATGACTCATCCACACCTCCGTCATCCGGAGAAGCGTCCGGAGGAAAGGGAAAACCCAAATTTTGCGGGATGGATTAATGTTATTTTGGGAGGGCCCAAAGCAAAAAGGGCGAGAAGTGTACCCATGACTCAAAAAAAGAGAACATCAAGACATCAAGATAGGAATGGAGTTTAAAAGGGGATTGATAAAGCGGAGGAGAAGAATAGCTGCGCTACAATTGTCTTGGGCGCAAGATTATGTGGCCAACACTTATTTAACTGGATGCACTAGTCATCTCGGTGTAATAGCCAACTTCCAGGTGAAGAGAGTCCTTATAGACACGGGAAGTGATGTGGACGTTATCTTCTAGGGAGCATTTGAGAAGTTCTGATTGATCCGTCCCAAATATCCCGAGTCTCCACCCGTCATTGGCTTCACGGGGCAAGTAATCAAAGTCTTTGGGAGAGATAAGTCTACTTCGACTTTGGGCGGGATCTCCCCAACAAGTCACCAGGATGGTTAAGTTCGTCGTGGTGGATTGTATCAAAAATATAATTTTTAAATATTCGACATTGGGGGTAGTAAAATAATTCAACATTGGGCGAGTTAAAATATTTTTTGGATTTTTACTTTCTTATAGATAAATATGTTATATAAATAGATACAATTCATATTCATACAACGGATATTTCGTATTTAAAGACTTTTTTTTTATAGTTTATAGTATTTTTTTATTGTTCAATCATATATTTTATAATCTAATTAATTAAATAATTTAATTTTCTCTTAAAAGTTTAAACCTTTTGCAATCACTAATTTTTTAAAAACATATATAACATTAATCCATAATTTATAAAATAAAGAATAAGAACAAGTAAAAATGTCATGATTCTTGGGTTTAATTTTTAAGATTAATAAAATAAATATTTTTAAATAGTATTAATATTAATAATAGATAAATACAATATAACTATTCGAGAAATGAGGATGAGAATGGAGAAATCTCATTTTTATTTAATCGGAATAGGAAGAAAGACGGGGATATAAATACCGTCCATGTCTCATCCCCAATTCTAGAGAAGTGATGAATCACATCCCCTGCTCCCATCCCCGGATTGACTAGAGATTCTCCGTCCATTCTATTCGATTACCAACGGAGATGGTATGATTCCCCGCGGAATGTTGTCATGCATCCCTAAATGCGAAGATATAACTCAATGAATTATTAGAAAAAATATACATATAACAATGCAAAATAGAGATATACACCCATACATCGCACGGGTAAAATACTAGTACAATTAAAGTATGAAGTATTTAATTAAAATATCACTAATGCGGACTAAAATATTTTGAATGTCACCTTCTAATCCGAACCATGTGTGGAGACATCATTAAGGAGATAATTATATATATGACTAGTGTTTTACCTGCAATGCACGTGGTATGTTATGTTGTACTATATGAGGTGTATTGTATCGGATCGTATAGAGTGTGTTGTGTCGAATAATATTATTGGATGGATACAACAAATACAATATCAATGGAATCTAAAATTATATAAAAAAGATTTTAAAAAAATCAAAGCAAATTAAAACATTACACTTAAAATTATAAATCTTGGAATACTTCTTTGTACACCACATTATTAAATCTGCTATGTTCACATTAATACAAACAATGACTATTGCATTTTTAAATGAATATTTTAAAATTTGTCAAATTATTTAACTTTTATGTCCAATCGAGCACCACAAATCATTTTTAGTACAACAAAATTTATCCACGTTGAGATGCAATTTGTTTTGGCCTTTGTGTGCACGAAATATACCATTGTTGGGAAATTTATTGTTTAGATTTTGATGAATGCCATGTAAAACTTAGACTAGAAAGTTGGCACCCCATTTTCTTTGTAATTTGCATTGTAATAGATAGGGTACATGCATTTGAGTCAAGTCGATTATGCCTGAATATGCAAGAAGTCAACTGGAGGCTAAAATGAAGACTCATTGTGAAGCAACCGAGTATGGCAAGAAGGAGAAGTCAAGAACTCGATGAAGGAGTATCGGTGTTACTGTTGTGAGAAGTGTCATTCAAGTCAACTCAAGACGACCAAGTCAAGTTGAAGTGAGATGAGTCTTCCAATGATTGGGAGCTAACTCAAGTCACCTGGGAAAGTTAAGGAAGCGCAGATCAAGTCAAGACAATCGAAAAGAGTCCGTTGCACGTAAGTCAAGAAGTTACTTAAATAAGTAATACTTCCATGCTGCAATATTCTAAAGTGCTCAGTCCCAGAAGCGTGCAAAAGGAATAAACCAATGGGAAGCACTGCACCTGTGTCAGACTCTGAAAAGCTGAAGGTTCATTTAATACGAGGTAATGTCAATTTCAAGGACTGCAACAAGACAAGCCAACGACCACTAGTGTCTTTTGAAAATCAGCCTATCTCTTCAACGGGCAGATTTTTGAAAGAGCACTATAAAAGGCAGAGGAATCACTTTGAGAGAGGGTTACCTGAACCACGAACATTCAAGTTATTATTCGAGCTGTAACCTGCAAAAATATTCTCAAGTTATTCAAGCAAATCCTCAAGCCTAAACTTGGAAGGAAATCAATCCAACACCAAGTTGTGAAGGAAAGACAACTTCAAACTGTTGAAGAGGAAACTTTTGACGAATCATGAAGAATCAAAAGGAGTCTACATTCCAATAAGGATCGTAGAAAGGTTCAAGGTCGAACCAGTCTCAAGTTATTGGAGGACTTCGTGATCAAATCCAAGAAGCTTGAGCAAGTGAGTCAGAGTAGCAAGACAATTTTGCCTGTGAAGAAGCCGAGTCATACGAGAAGCTAGTTTGTGTGACCAAGGCATCTCCAGACCGAGTCCCAAAGGATCAAGCCAGTGTGTGATCAAAACTTGTATCCGGACCGATAACCACTTTGTACTCGATCAATACTTAGTGGATTCCTCCGGGAGTTGGAGAAAAGAGGATTAGAAGAATTACCCCATCTTTGAACCTCTATAAAATTTATTGTGTCATTTATATTTCAAAGATTTACTTTATCGCATATCATTTAATATCTGGCTGATAATTTTCTATCCAATTGGTATTTAACAAAGTGCTAAAACCAAGTGTTAAAACAAACTTAAACCAAATTCAAGGGTGTTAAGTCTTCCAATGAAAAACTTATCACACCCAAGTTAAGTATAAGACTAAGCGGATGAGTTATTCTATCAACAACTCGGTCGAAGTCTGTTGAGTGGCTAACTCTTTGGTTACCTAACTTAGTTGTCCATCGAGGACTTAGTTGTGAAATTAACTCTAAATAATTTTAAAAGGACTAAATCGAAAAGTTGGTAAGGTTTATTCAACCCCCTTCTAAACCTTACACTCACACCCTTGGGACCTACAAGTGGTATCGGAGCGGTTGGTTCATTGAACCTTCCGCATCGGTTAGTTCTTGAACTAGATCTCCAATCGTTCAAAAGCCATTTTTTAAACAACAAAGTTATTATCATGGAAGCAAATTTGGCACGCATTCCTATGTTTACCATTGAAGAATTTGATGACGGAAAATACGTATGCAGGCTCATCTATCACTTTACATGATGAGATGTGGATAGTGATAGAGGATGGGCCACCGCAAATAATGAAGGTGAACACAAGTGCAAGGAGAGGCTGCTGCGGTGAAGGAGAGGAGGATGCTCCTCCCGGCACTGCCTATGGTTGAAAAGCCAAGAGACGAGTGGACAAATGATGATAGAAAAAGATACAACCTTGACAATGTGGCCAAGGATATACTTTACAAGACTTTGACAAAGCCATGTTCAACAAAGTCAAGTCTTGCAAGATGACCAAAGAAATGGGGATAAATTGACCCTAATTTTTGAAGGATCTCGAGCAAATCAAGGAAAACAAATTATCTGTTGTTGTTAAAAATTTGAAAATTTTAAAATGCTTGGGAGGTGAGACAAAGGATCGGTGGACGCTAGATTCACTAAAATAACGAATGATCTCTCAAAGACTTGGGAAAGAATACACACATAAGGAGATGTGTATGAAGATATTAAAGAGCCTCCCGGTGAGTGGGAAATGAAGACCATGGCTCTAAGACACTCGATGGACCTATAAAAACATCCAATCATGAACTATTCTCGGACCTCAAAGCTTATGAGTTTGAGCCGAGAAGAAATGATCAGAGGAGATAGCTATACCCAAAACAAATTTGCACTCGTAGTCAAGGAAGGAAAATAGCCGAGACTAAAGAAGTCATTGACCAGGAGGAAATTGCCTTGATGGTTAAAAGATTCAATAAGTTCTTCAACAAGAACGACAAAAGGAACAAAGGTGAATCCTCCGAAGACATTCATCTCTCCAAGTCAAGGAAAGATAGGCCACCAAAGAGAGCCGAGTATCAAAAGGTCGAATATCAAAGAGCCGACAACCCAAGAAATGAGAGAGCCGATCAAAAAGTTGAAAACTTGTGTTGGAATTGCAGACAACCAGGACACTTTGCCATTGATGTCCATATCCTGTAGTGAATAAATACGAGGAATGAAGAAGAAAGAAAAGTTTTCGAGAGAAAGAAGGCAAGAAAAGAAAAGAGCAATGTTGGGCCGAGAGGCTACGACACAACTAAGTCAAAAGAAGCGAGACTCGAGAGAGTAGTGAAGCCGACTACTCATGTGACTCTGAAGAAGAAGCCTTAACTGCCTAATGGCAAAAGAACAAGTTCAACGACCAAGAAGATGAGGTACACTCTAACTCATCTCATTCGATTCTAGTGAAAGTGATTGTGACACACACACTTCATCACCCACTCGATCTTTATAATTCATTAGCCAAAATGATGAGAGATTTGAGCACATTAAATCCTCACATTCACTATTAAATGAGGAAAACACCAACTCAAAAGCCAAAACTCACGGTGACTAAGGAGCTGATTACTTTAAGTCACATAGCTAATGAGAACAAAGAGTCAAATTTGAAAATGCTAAACTAATAGCAGAGATAGCTGCTATAGAAAAGAGAGAAAATGATCTCAAAAATGTGAGTGTTTCATTCACAAAGGCATCTAAATCATTGGATGACCTTATCATGAGCCAAAAAGAATGTGGAGACAAAACAGGCATAGGATTCAATTCCTTTGTACATAGTCAAACTCCTAGAGTGATCTTGGAAAAAAGGATCTTCAAGTATTGAAGCATCTCAAAAATCCAAGACACCAAATGTTGCGAACATAGTCATTCCAAAGCACAATCACAAACAACCTGGCCTAGGATATAAAGGTAAAGGAAAACGGCCGGTGGAGTATCTTTGAGAGGACAGTGAGAAGAAATCCAGTAGAGTTCCTCAGCAAACTCCAAATAGGAAGTACTCTGTGAAGAAGAAACAGAGCTACCAAAACCCCCAGAAGTTCTATCAAAGGAACAAATATGATGGGAATGGTAGAAACTACCCAAGTCAAGCTGATTGGAATAATGTGAAATATCAGCCAAGACCTATGGAATACATGCCAAAATGGCAAAGGCCTAGAACTCAGCAAAGGTCATTCCAAAGGCAAAAGAGTTATTATCAGCACACATATGCACCCAAGCACTACACTCAGAGATATCACAATTACCCAAAGAAGGCAATTGCTAAGACACACACACACAGTCATACAGACAAAAGAGACAGTTGTATGAACCTAAAGCCCCCAAGCAATTTGCCAAAGTAAATTATGATTATGGCACGGATAGATGGCAACCCCTTAGAGTCAAATCATTTGGCTATAGGTTGGTTGGATCATCTTACATCACTAACCCCTCAGGACCCAGGCAAGTATGGGTACCTAAAAACTAATTTCCTTGATTGCAGGTTCAAGGAACATCAGTGCCAAGGAACCTGGTACATGGATAGTGGCTGTTCCAGACACATGACAGGAAACAAGAAAAATCTGTCAAAGTTCAAGGAGATTAGAGGCGCAAAAGTCATATTTGGAGGAAATGAAGCTCCAGGGGAAATAAGAGGCATTGGATCCATCAAGAAAAATGGATTAGAAATCACAGATGTTGCATATGTTGAAGTCCTAAATTTCAACTTACTAGCGGCGATCAACTCGTGACAAGGGCTATAATGTTGGATTCAATATGGGAGTGTGCCAAATCAAACACATCTGAATCAAATGAAGTAGTGTTGCAAGGATCGCACAAAAGAACATGTATGTGGTAGATTGGTCGACTGCCACACCAAGCACTTGTTTATTAGCAAAGAGTACAGCCGAATCAAGTTGGCTGTGGCACAAGAAGTTGAGTCACCTGAATTTCAAGACAATTAACAAGCTTGCAAGGAGTAATCTTGTAGAAGGACTCCCAGACTCAGTATACAAGAAAGAAAGTGTTTGTGATGCATGCCAGATGGGAAAGCAGATTAAATCATCATTTAAAGAGAAGTCAAGTCCATCTTCAACAAGAATATTGCATCTGTTACACATGGATCTATTTGGTCCAGTTGAGCCAGCCAGCATAAGTGGGAAGAAATACACTCTAGTAGTGGTGGATGATTATTCAAGATATACATGGACAATTTTCATGTGTAAAAAGAAAGAAACTTTGCAGAAGTTACCACAGCTGATGAAAAGAGTTCAAAATGAGAAGAGTCAAACCATTATAAAGATAAGAACTGATAGAGGAACTAAGTTTGTCAATGGAATAATAACTCAAGATCTTGTGTTGAAAATGGTATTGCTCATGAACTATCTCTGCAGCAAGGACTCCACAAAGATAATGGAGTTGCGAGAAAGAAGGAAAGAACTCTCAAGGAAGCAACAAGAACCATGTTAGCAAGCACGGGGTTACCTAAAAGATTTTGGGTGAAGCCATAAACACTGCATGCTATACTCAAAATAGATGCATGATAAATAGACAGCTGACAAAGACTCCCTATGAAATCTGGACAGGGAGAAAGCCAAATGTTGCATACTTTAAAATATTTGGATGTAAATGCTTCATCCACAACAATGGGAAGGATAATCTAAAGGCTTTTGATGCTAAAGTCGATGAAGGTATCTTCTTGGGATACTCGGTGAAAGCAAAGCCTATAGAATCTTGAACAAGAGGACTATGGTCACGAGAAGAGTCTATCCATGTGGTTTTTGATGAACCTAATGTAAATGGAGAAGACATTGAAGAGTTAGGCGATAAGTCAATCACCAACTTTGCGAGAAGAGTCCCTATGTTGAAGAAACTGGAGTAATTAATCAAGGTGAAGATGAGATAGTGAATCTCAAATACGGTGGAAAATCACTAAGTGATGATGAGAGAACGCTCAAGATAACACCGCAAGACGATCGAACCCGGTGACTTACTCCAACCTCGAGAGACCATCCACGAGCTAGTCATTGGAGATGTAAGAGACGGTGTAAGAACCAGATCAAGAGCTCAACATGAAGCAATGTTCACTTGTTTTATTTCCCAAATAGAGCCAAAAGATGTGTCCCAAGCATTGGATGATGCACATTGGATTCGAGCCATGCAAGAAGAGTCAATCAGTTTGAAAGAAACAAAGTATGGGAACTGGTTCAAAGACCAACTCATCAAAATGTTATTGGCACAAAATGGATTTTGAAACAAAATGAATGAAGAAGGCTCGTGGTAAGAAACAAAGCAAGATTGGTAGCCAAAGGGTATTGCCAAGAGGAAGGTATAGATTTAGAAACAATAAGGATGTTTCTTGCCTATCTGCCCACAAGAACTTCATTGTATATCAACTAGATGTAAAAAGTGCATTCTTGAATGGATTATTGGAAGAAGAAGTCTATGTTGAACAACCTCCAGGATTTGAGCGAAGACTCTTGGAGATAAAGTGTACAAGCTCAAGAAAGCTCCATATGGATTGAAACAGCACCAAGAGCATGGTATGATACATTATCTCAATTCCTAACAGATAATGGATTCACCAAAGGCAAAGTGGACAGAACACTCTTCAGAATTCAAGATGGAGAGAGTATACTGCTTGTTCAAATATATGTGGATGACATTATTTTTGGATCCACAAACAAGGAGCTGTGTGATAAGTTCTCAAACCTCATGCAAGGCAAATTTGAAATGAGCATGATGGGAGAATTGACATTCTTTCTAGGACTTCAAGTTAAACAGCTGAAGGATGGAACCTTCATAAGTCAAACAAAGTATACCAGAGATTTAATGAAAAAATTTGGTATGGAAGAGAAGTCTTCTGTGAAAATACCAATGAATACATCAGTCAAGATGGATATGGATGCAGATGGCAAGCCTGTGGATCAAACAAGATACAGAGCACTTATTGGATCTTTGCTCTACTTAACAAAGCAAGAGGTCGACATCACCTTTGTTGTAGGTGTATGTGCAAGATTTCAATCTGCACCAAAAGAAATCCATATAAGCTATGCAGCTAAGAGAATCCTAAGATATTTGAAGGATGCGAGAAAAGTCGGCTTATGGTATCCAAAAGAAGGTGGATTCAAGCTTATTGGTTACTCGGACTCGACTATCTTGGATGTATAGTTGACGGGAAGAGTACTTCAGGTACATGTCGATGCTTGGAAACAGTTGGTTTCCTAGTTCAAGAAGAAGCAAAATTCAATAGCCACATCCACATGTGGCCGAGTACATAGTTGCGGGCATTTGTTGTGCCCAAGTCTAATGGATGAGACAATGGTGAGAGATTATGATGTTGAAGAAAAGAGATTCCAATTATGTGTGATAACACAAGTGCTATTGCAATCACTCAAAATCTCGTGTTGCACTCAAGAACAAAGCACATCGATGTCGATATCATTTTATAAGAGATCATGTTGAAAAGAAATACATCACCTTGAATACATCTCAAGCGATAAATGATTAGTTGTCATATTCACAAAGCCATTATGTGAATCAAGATTTGAAGAACTCAAGCATGAGATAGGGTTAATTGAGTGAGATAACACTCTTTAACTCAAGGAGAATAGATAAAACAAAAATGGATGAAAATAGAGCTGAGTTTGTAAATCCTAAGTGAATCACCAGATCGGAGAATCATTTGCATCGAGTTAGGCGACAGGTTGAGTACCTATGTGAAAAGAGAGAAGAAGAATTGAATTAGCTAAGGAGTAAGTTGAGTCATTTATGAGCTAAGTGACAAAAACGCAGGTGGTTTTTACTAAGCGGGAATGTTTTAACGATGACATCATAATAATAATGATAGGTATCAAAAGTTGCACGACAAAGCATATGATTGGATATAAATGTTGCCGCATTAAATACGAGCAATTAAATGCTAATCGGCGTGCTAAACTGAGTCGTTGATCTCGATCAAATTTCAAAAAAACCGTATGCACATCTTTTCATGACCCACATATATACCCTTTTCGTCCGTTTCTCTCTCACTTTACACAAACTATTCATCTCTCTCAAAAGCAAAGAAAGCAACTTTTCTCTCAAAACCCTACTTGATCTCCAAAGTGAATTTCTAAAGTTTTGTTTGGTAAATCTTCAAGTAATGGCATCTACTTACGATTTTGTTAAATTGGGAAAACAAATCCACACCGGCTCTGCTTTGTGGATTTTGAAGGTATGATCAAACAGGGGTCCGATGAAACCCTTGTGAAGAAGATAGCCGAGAAAGTGGAGAAGTCCGGCCGAAACCCTTTCTCACTATGGAGTTTGAGATGACTTATGTTGAAGAAGTCGCTCGGTTCTACGTGAATGTTGAAGTTCACGACGAGGGCATCAAGTCGTCTCTGTTCACGGAAAGAAGTTTACGATCACTACCGAGAATCTAGCGAGCATTGTTTCTTTGCCGTCGGAAGCCGGAGATATGGAGGCCGATGTCAACTTGGTCTTTGCATGGAAGGAAGTGGCCAAACCTCGATCTTTGCGAAGGTGGCTACAGTGGGTGACAAGAAGTCAAGAAGTGAAGGAAGATTACCACAAGTTCTTGGATATTGTTGCCAAGTGCGTAGACATCAAATTTAGAAGCTTTAATCGGTTTGTCCAAAACTAAGTTGATCGTGATGGTTGCGATCATGGAGGAAAAAAGGTAAACTGGCTGAGTTTGTATACACCGGACTACGGCAAAATGTTGGAAATAAGTCTTTCAAGGAAGATGGGTCCTTGAAGGATCCTTGGGGTATGGCCTTGTTATTGGCGGTGATGGAAGTGAAGGGATTTCCACTACGACATGGAAAGACGTTTCATGTCAATAAGAAAATGTTCGATCAAATCTTTCAGAGCTCGAAGAGAGCTTATGCCAAGAGAGTGGATACCGGTGAGTGGGAATCAAGCGACCCTCGAGGAAACAGATTGTTGTCTCCCCTCAGAAGAAGAAAAGTCGCCCGCAATTTGGAAAGAAGAATGCTCCATCGAAGCGAAAAAAGAAAACAATCGCACTGCCCCCGTAGCCGAGTCACCGCCCCGCAGCCGTGGTCGCCCCTGCCCCTGCGACGCGGTGAGAAGGAACCTCAAATACTTTCTCCGGTTGTCAAGAAGAAGAGGATCGACAAGTCAAGAAAGCCAACTTTTAAAAGAAAAAGTAGCACCCCCGCGGCCCAGGACTTTGAGGAAATCAGTATCCGAACTAGAAATTCCTCTGGTGAGGACCAAGAAGAAGAAGTCTCTTCAAGCGTTGAGCTAGGGAAAACGGCCGAGTCGCCACTCGGATTTGGAACAGATCAAACACTTGGAGTGGAAGAGTCTCAGAGATTATTGATGAAACCGCCAAGTCTCTTTGAGGCCAATCAGCAGAGGCAAGTCGAAGACCCAGTTGTGGGCCAGAGCAATTTGAGGAACAAGTAATGAATTGAGACAAAGCTAAGTCTCGATGAGACCGGGTTGTGTCTCCGCCACGACGGATGCTGCACGAGAGTGAAAAGCGACCATCTATGCTACCCTCCATTCCTAAGACCGGAGGACAACACGAAGATGATGATGATGATGTGATCATGATGTCTCCACCATATCCGGACATCCAAAACCGTCTCGAGAATGGAGGAAGTGGAAGTTGAGTCACTCTAGGGTGCGGTTTGAACACCACGAGTTTATTGAGGAGGAAGAGGAACTCTTGAGGTTCCTTGAAGTTGATCTGATCTTGCAAAGCCCTTGATGAGGATAATTGCATCAACATGTTGCAAATTCGAAAGGAGAACGAACGGGCTAGGGAAGTAGAGGAAGCGAAGCTCGTGAGAAAGCCGATTTGTCCTCTAAGCGGAACCATCGATCATACTCATCCACATCTTGACATACTTTCGTAGAGTGATGAAGATTTGGACCCTGTCTGGCCGCGGAAGAGCTAGAAATGCGGCAAGCCATGCGGGAATCGAGAATAATGCATGAGCAACAGATGATGGAAGGACACGGGGAGTCTTCCAAATCACGGTTGGAAATTGAACATATGGGAGTGGTGCGGCGGTTGCAATTGTTGTTCTTTGCGACCACTTCCCTGACTCACTCGAGGAAGGTTCTAAGGGTAATGGCGATGGCGGGAATTTGGGGACCCAAGTCGAGCCAACCTCTATTGAATGTGTCTTACCACACCGCCCCAACTTTGAACACCGAAAGGAAACAACCGGGAGTTTGGAGGAAAGTGACCCCAATCAAGTCACTCGGTGGTGTGCCCGGGGGGAAACTCCCTCCACTGCAGCTAGGTCGGAGGTTGCTGCAGATGACTCCACAACGAATCTAGGAGGCGAAGTGGAGAAGGAAAAAGAAAAAGAAACACAATGATTGTCACCGAAGAAGCTCGGACGATTGAGACTGTCTGGTGAAGTGCCAACCGCTCTGCAGCCGAGGACGTTGTTGTTGCGGTCGAGGCACAGGATGGATACATCCCGGGAGTTAACACACGGGCAATGAAAGTGCAATCCACGGAGTTGAGGCTCATGTGGATGCCACCGTCGAAGACCCCAAGACAGTTGAGTCCGTCAAGGGAATGTCTAAGGGTAAAAAGGCGGAAGCAGAACATCCTTCCAGTTATCATCGATGCATCTTAGAAGGAGGTAAGTGCCCTTCACGATTCCCAAGACAACCACGATGTAACATTTCCGGGATCCGAAGGTGAAGATGAGGCCGAGTCATCCCCGTTGCAAGTCCAAAGTCCAAACTTCGGTGAGGATGTTCTTCCCAAAGACGAGTAAGCGTAATTGAGCCGCTCATCAAAAGTTCAATTTTGATGATGAGCCACCCTACAAGTCTCATCATAGTCCGATGACGCATCGTCACGGTCGAGACCGATAACTCATATGGAAAACCAGTTGAGACCGACGAAGGCTGTTAAGACAGTGAGGCTCACCACCGGGTCAATACCACAATGCACCCGGCTGAATCACGATCCAATCTGCGCAGCTCCCAAAGTGCGCAGTAGAATCGACTCAACCGGGCACATCACGACCACAAGTTACCATTGAACAATTCCCTATGTCCGTGATGATGCATTTGAAAAACGTTTCCCTTCTCACTAGAGTGCATGATCTTGATGAAGAATCGCTAGAGATCAACGACGTTTCCATAAACCCGATCCCATTATTCCAATGAGATACCAACATCCCATCGACTTTGACTTTGATGTTGCTTGGCCGCCTTGGAGACAGAGTGCAAATGTTTTGAGGTTCGAGAAGTTTTCAAGGCAATATTTGCGGAGATAGAGAAGATGGAAAGGCACCAGGCCTCATTAGATATGCGGGCCGATAACCGAGATGCTAATCTTACCGTCTGCGTGGAATAATAATCAGATCCGAAATGGTGGCAACAAAGAAAGAAACAATGCGTGTGGAACAGGTTCGATACTTCAAAGCATAGTACAATAAGATGCTAGTGCGGAGCACGATAATCTTTGACATGAAGAAGAGGATGCAAGAAAATATTGATAGCATGCATACCTCTCATACCACATAAATGGAACCGATGCGCGAATTTCATCGAAAAGAACTGGCGTAGAGGAGAACATGAATGAAAAATTCGCCTTCTTATGGCTGAAATGAAGTTGGTAACAGCCAAATCAAACGCCACTCGCTCAGAATTTCGAGCAAAGATACTCCAGTGAGAATCCAGCGAACTCGCCTATCACCGCCAGATTTCATGCTTGTCGGGCATGTTTCGAGGATTCTCTCTCATTTGATGATGCCAAAAAAAGGGGAAGAGGAATACCTAAAGACGTTGAAAGGGTCCGCGGTGAGAAGAATGACGCCTTGTGAAGGAGAAGACGACTAAAGAGCGTAAGAAAGAAAAAGGGAAAATCGTTGAGGGGGAGGTTCGAAAGACATGACTTTAATGGTTGCTAGAACCCTCAACAAGGACTTGTCATGGTGACATCATCAACAAACTCCCAGTGACTCTGTCGCTCCAACACTGTTGTGCCCATGTCCGAAAAGAGAAAGATAGTAGAAGCAGAGATGAAGGAGATTGAAAGAAAAATGGATGCCCGTGCGATGGACATATCGAAACAATACGGAGGCATTCCGGTAGGAAGAGACACGATGCCATTTCGACATCGGAATCGAGCCTAGATCTGTTGATGAATTCAAGACGCCGCATCCGAGGGATACTTGAAGGCATGACCATGGCCCAAGCCTCGGGACTTGTATTGGGAAAAAGGGCTCAACCTATGCGAAGAAGCTCGATAAGCAACAGACTCCGAGCAAATCACTCGCTAGTCACTCTATTGGAAAGAAGAAGGCCCCAAGACAATACACACCCAGAGAAAGAGGTAGAAACAAAGTGGAGGAAGAGGTTTCAAACCTAGACTCTACCCAATAACATTGAATATATAGATCCGGGGAAGAAAGGAGGGATCTATTGGGCTGGGTTTGTGAAGTAGCTAACATGCAAGTGGCCAAGAACAATGTTGAATATGTAAAGAGAATCGAAGAAGAAAATCGAAGACAAACGCATTTGTGGGAAGAGAGACAAGAAAGAAAAAGAAAAGATGAAGTTGCGGAAGAGCCTATGAGAAAAAAAAGCGGTGAAGAAGAGAAAAACAGAAAAAGGTCAAGACGACAGAGTCGATGAAGAAAGGAGGCGAGTGAAGGAGATGAAGTATTGTTGTCCACCCCTTCATGTAATTTACTATTGTAAATGCATAAATATGTAAGTCTTCTCAGTACATTAAATAAGAAATCAGTAATTTCTCTATTTTTGCGTAGACATAGATGTTTGCTCCGATACACTTTGTAAATAGTCACAGTAAAGGACAAGAATGTTATGATCAATAAAAAGATTGATTCTACGCATACATTCTTCACATTCGCACTACATGTATGTATCTTTGATGCTTACATTTTTGAATGTATGTTTTAAGTTTTGGCATCATCAAAAAGGGGGAAATTGTTGGGAAATTTATTGTTTAGATTTTGATGAATGCCATGTAAAACTTCGACTAGAAAGTTGGCACCCCATTTTCTTTGTAATTTGCATTGTAATAGATAGGGATGTACGAGCCGAGTGAGTCAAGTCGCCTATGCCTGGATATGCAAGAAGTCAACCGGAGGCTAAAATGAAGACTCCCTGCGGAAGAAATTTGAGTATGGCAAGAAGGAGAAGTCAAGAACTCGATCGAAGGAGTATCATTGTTACAAATTGTGAGAAGTGTCGATAAAGTCAACTCAAGACAGCCAAGTCAAGTTGAAGTGACGGATAAGTCTTCCAATGATTGAGAGTCGACTCAAAGTCACCAGGAGAAGTTAAGGAACTCAGTCAAGTCAAGACAATCTAAAAAAGAATCCGTTGTACGTAAGTCAAGAAAGTTACTTAAATAAGTAATACTTCCATGCTTTGCAATATTCTAAAGTGCTCGATCCCTTAAGCGTGCAAAAAGAATAAACTAATGGGAATCACCGCACCTATGTCATAACTCGAAAAGTCTGAAGGTTCATTTAATACGAGGTAATGTCAATTTCAAGGACTGCAACAAGACAAGCCAACGACTACTAGTGTCTTTTGAAAATCAGCCTATCTCTTCAACGAACAGTATTTTTGAAAGAGCACTATAAAAGCCACGAGGAATCACTTTGAGAGAGGGTTACCGAACCACGAACATTCAAGTTATCATTCGAAATTTGTAACCCGCAAAAATATTCTCAACTTATTCAACCAAATCCTCAAGCCTAAACTTGGAAGGAAATCAATCCAACACCTAGTTGTCAAGGAAAGACAACTTCAAATGTTGAAGAGGAAACTTTTGAAGAATCAAAAGAGGTCTACATTCCAAGAAGGATTGTAGAAAGGTTCAAGGTCGAACCGGTCTCAAGTTGTTGGAGGGCTTCGTGATCAAATCCAAGAAGCTTGAGCAAGTGAGTTGTAGTAGCAAGGCAGTCGCCTGTTAAGAAAGTCGAGTCGCACGATAAGCTAGTTGTGTGACCAAGGCATCTCCGCATCGAGTCCCAAAGGATCAAGTCGGTTGTGTGATCAAGACTTGTATCCGACCGATAACCACTTTGTAGTTTGATCAATACTTAGTGGATTCCTCCGGGAGTTGGAGAAGAGATGATTAGAAGAATTACCCCATTTTCGAACCTAAATAAAATTTATTGTGTCATTTACATTTCAAAGATTTACTTTCATCGCATATCATTTAATATCTCACGATAATTTGCTATCCAATTGATATTTAACAAAGTGCTAAAACCAAGTGTTAAAACAAACTTAAACCAAATTCAAGGGTGTTAAGTCTTTTTGAAAATCTTATCACAGCCAAGTTAAGTATAAGACTAAGCGGTGAGTTATTCTATCAACGGCTCAATCGAGTCAGTTCGTTGAGTGACTAACTCTTTGGTTACCTAACTTAGTTGTCCATCAAAGACTTATTTGTGAAATTAACTCGAATAATTTTAAAAGGACTAAATCGAAAAATTGGTAAAGTTTATTCAACCCCCCTTCTAAACCTTACACTCACACCCTTGGGACCTACAACCACTATTCACCATAAATAGAAATAATTGTTGCACAAACCCAAAAGCTCCAACCTAGTATATAAGGAACACAAAAATATATTAGAAAACAATCAGTTAATAGTTATATATAATTATTTTGTATAACCTCTTTATTGTCCTATAATTAATATACGGTTTTAACATGGGTATTAGATGATTCCAAGCGTTCCGCCACAATACGTGATGATGGCAAAGTAACATGACCGATTGAAAACGTAGGATTATTGCTATTTAGAATCCTAAAACGCAAAAAGACTTGTTGTTATTATATATACATAAAAGAAATTAAATAATTACAATCGTATATAAAATCAAATACAATCAACTCTTTTTGAACAAACGGGAAAAACTCAAATCATTAATAATTTAAATTTTTAAACAAAAATGTGTTTCGTAAGAAAAAGTATATTCTATATAGAATATTAGCTTTGAAAAGTTTTTGCACGACACATCTGCAAAATAACTACCACGGGTTAAAAAAATGCTCTTCCATATAGGATAATATATGATTGATATAATCCTTCCAAAGTGTATACGATATGCAATTACTTATGCTAAAATTATCAGCCGATTCTAACAAGGAAATAAATCATCAGCCGATTCGAACACCCTTAAATTATGCGTATTAGAAATTTAGGTTATTTATATATAGTAGAATATTGATACGATATTAAGTTTTTCATTTTTTTGGTATGACTCAATTACTTATTTCTGCCATCGTTATGGAAAATTTTCCTTTGCAATCAAACTGTCGATTCTATCACAAGTTTTTATTTTATTTATTTTTTCGTATTGTAATCACGTATACAATATAAGAATTTTTCTTTTCATTGTAATCAGTTTTTTTTTCAATTTTACACACGTATACGATGATTTTTTTAGTACAATGGGAGGAACTTGGGGAGGGGACACACGCACCCGTATGGGATCGAACGGGTCATTCACCCTTATTTATATAAATGGCTAAGATAAATAGGGGTTAAAATTACATTAAACATTTAATTAAGGCAAAATAAGGGTATAATTATCAAATTAACCAAGTGGGGACCATCCAAATATGGAATCGTTATTAGGAGAGAGAAAATCACGTGGGGAGAGAGAAAATCACGCCGGAGAGAGAAAATCACGCGCATGTGCTTTCGCATGCAAGATATCGTACATTTATCATATATTTGATGTATACTTAACACTATTTTAATGTATGTTTAACATAATTTTATCGCATATTAAATGGTCAAACAATAACATGTGAGGACCATGAATTAAGGAATCGATTATAGAGAGAGAGAATCACACTCATTAACATGTGGGGACCGTAGATTAAGTAAATCATTATAGAGAGAGAGAAAATCACGCTCATTAATGTATCGTATATTTAACATATATGTATTGTATATTTAACATTATTATGATGTATATTTAACATGTTTGTATCGCATATTACAATTGTCAAACAAAAACATGTGTGGGGACCGTGAATTATGGGATCAATTAACAAGATTATTCTCAAGCGCACCAATAATTACGGTGATACCAAATGACAATAATTAAAAAATCAACAACTAATAGACAAAAATCAAATAACTAAATTATTATACAAAGAAACTATGTCTAACTATACAATAAAATCTTGATATGTATACATTAAACTATGTCTAACTATACAACAAAAATTAGACAACCTATACAAGAAAATTGTGTCTAACTATACAACAAAATCAGATCGCCTATACAAGAAACTATGTCTAACTATACAATAAATTCGACTATGTATTAGTCTCCTCGACGCACGTTGCTCACTTTTTCTACCTCTTTTAGCCATGATTAACAAAACACTAGTCGTGGCACAAAAACCGAAAATAAAGTATCGAGCAGAATATATAAAAACATACGGTAAAAATTAACTAAATAAACATTAAAACACATATAATTATACAAACAAATCTCCTAAATAAGCATCGAAACAAAAATAAGTACACAAAGACAACACATCTAAGTATACATCAAACCTACAAATCATTATTTCATCTTACAACTAGAAAAAACCTAGAACCTCCATTAACAAAAGCTTAACCACCATCACGAGAAAAATAAATGAAACACACAAACTAAACTCTAGATAAATATTTTGATTCGCAATCGCAACTTCCTTAGAACACAACAACACGCAATAAAAAAATTAAAAACCCTAGAGTTTCAAATTTACAAAAAAAATTGGAAAACAAATACCTACCCGATGCATCATCCGCACACTCGAACACTCGAAGCAGCTCTCCTCTAATAGACAAGAACAACAAAGCGCAACTAAACAACTCAAAAAAGAGGAACAATCGTGAGCCATCATCATGATGGTAATGATCGCAATGGTAAACCTGGGTTGAGGCGCGACGGTGGATACCCGTGACAAAATTCTTGATAACCGCTACCAAGGTTGTGGGGGCGGTGGGTATGGATACCCTGAAGGGGAGAAGCCGGATACGGTAGCCTTCATACGGTGGTTGAGGTGGCGTAGATGGATACCCGGTGGTGAGGGTATACCGTCCAAAAAGGAATGAAATTATATATTTACACAATTACAATATTGTTCTTTATAGATTTAAAATAAATTAAAAAGACCATTAAATTGGGTAAAACTTAACCATCTAAAATTTCGTATTTGTGGACGGATTAGTCCACACTGTCTCACTCTAATTATGTGATCTCATTTGATCCAATCCCTATATATATATAAATCTTAATCTTGGGTGATTATATACTCCTATTTATTGTTGTGTAGACTCCTATTCATTTATGTGTGATTCTGGATTTACTTGTTAAAGTTTGTCCTACGACATTTCCAACACTTGCAATTTAGATTCACATTTGAATTAAATGGTCGGGAATATAAAATCACATATATGTAATCTAATCCTTCATGCGAGAAGCATAAAGACGATTTTCTCATTTGTTAATTCTCAAACTGAATGCTTTGGGATCTTTAATTTATAATATGATAATAAATTAACCATTTACAAGTGAATTAATGGAAAATGAGTAGAAGAAATAATTGAAGAGGTTTAACGGATATTACCTAGCTTCTATTGCAAATTATCTATGGAAAATTAATTTATATGCAATGCATTTGTACTAAGATATTTTATAATTATAAGAGTTTAATTCTGAATTTATAATGGAGTAATATCGGAATTATTAAGTTAATTAAATTAATTAAGAAAACAATATTTCGGTTACAAAAAGTTTAGTTTTTCATAAAATTTGGGCTAATATGTCAATATGGGTTAATTACAAGAATATATGATATTCTACAGTTTTGACCATCTTAGACTTAAATAAATATAAGATATTTGTGATATTAATAGAATCTATTAATTTGACAATTATATTGTATAATTAAGAATAAGAGCTAGAGTATATCGATGGGGGACCATTTAGACCGATTGTCTATATGGGCTTGACGAAAGACTGGGCAGTGATAGACTTGAATAGGGCCGACCTCTATAGAGTAGAGGTTTGGACGTGGGCCTATAATGGATCCGAGTGGATAATTGGGCCAGGCCCGAGCTCGGGCCTCGGGGCCTACCGACCTATTGGGTTGGACCCTCAATCTGGCCAACCTAAGGGCCTACCGACCTATTGG
Source organism: Rehmannia glutinosa (assembly GCA_016081115.2). Lineage (NCBI taxonomy): Eukaryota > Viridiplantae > Streptophyta > Magnoliopsida > Lamiales > Orobanchaceae > Rehmannia > Rehmannia glutinosa. The sequence continues at coordinate 22,448,617 of CM071926.1, read as the reverse complement.
GTTGGACCTCAAATGGGCCAACATATGGGCCTACCGACCTATTTGGTTGGACCTCGAATGGGGCCAACCCGAGGCCTACCGACCAATTGGGTAGGACCTCAAATGGGCCAACTTAAGGGCCTACCGACCTATTAGGTTAGACCTCAAATGGCCAACCTAAGGGCCTACCGACCTATTGGGTTGGACCTTCAAATGGGCCATCCTAAGGGCCTACGGACGTGGGTTGGACCCTCAAATGGGCTAACCTAGGGGTCTACCGACCTGATTGGGTCAACGCTTAAATGGGCAAACTTAAGAACTCACGATCTCTTGGGCCGATAGGTTTACGATCCAATACGGGTGATTAACCTAGGCTACGTGTTAGTTAGGGTTTTAGTATGGCTTGATGCCTACGCAACCCTAATTCCCAAACCTATAAAAGAGGCACAAACAAGGCACGCCACGTTACGTACACAATACACTTTCAATATATTGTTCTATTTCATATTTTTCTCTCTCAAACGATCATCGACTTGAGCGTCGGAGTGGGTACGCCGAAAAACCCTTCCGCCCCCTTCTAATGGTGGTGTTGGGTTCTCAGTCCGTCGATAGCGGAGCGTGGTTTTATTGGGCGGTGGATATTCTAGTGTCGACCAATTGGCGCCGTCTGTGGGAAATTTGAGTTCTAAGACATGAGTTTAGGGTAACTATGGAGGATGTACGGTGGAATTTGGAAGATGACCTGGACGAGGTTCGATTGAGACGCGTAGTGGTGATCGGGGAGCATGCACCGGTGTTGGAGTTGGTTGCCCTCCTCGGGGGGGGTGATTCTTGATCCGATGATGGGTGTGGGTGGTTTAGGACCGGATTCTTTCAACAGATATCCTCCTACATCAATGCCATTTTGTGAGAAAAAGCCATGAGTAGCCGGATGCAAGAATTTGTCCACTGCAATGGCGGCACAGCCGGACCGGGACATGAGATGAGGCCTTCCCTAGCGGGAGGGGAGCGGGCGAAGAACACCAAGTGTTGGAGGAGGAGACCCCTCCGCGGCCTTTACTCAAATGGCCACGGAGAGATGGACCCGGATTGGAGTGAGAGGATGGATGATCTACATAGAGAGATGAGAGAGTTGAAGAAGAAGGTGTCCGGAGGTGGCTCAGCCGATCGAGGAGGGGAACTCCTTTCTCAGGGGATTATGGCCGATGAACTCCTCCCTTTGTATCGTGCGCTGAACTTGAATATGATGGCACCACCGATCCTTGGGATCACTTGTGTCGTTTTTGAGAATGTCGCGATGCTCCACAGGTTCTCCGATGGAGTGATGTGTCGGTGTTTCAATCAATGCGCCGACTAAGTCAGCCCCAAGAGTGGTTTAGTCGATTGTTGCTGAATTTGATCGGAGTTTTGACAAATTCAATTCTATGTTCTTTCACCAGTTTCAAATAGGAGGTACCGGAAAACACCACCGGCTTTGTTCAAGATCAAAAAGGGTTAATGAGGGGTTGAGAAGCTACATTCTAAGGTTTATGGAGGCGAAGTTGGAGGTTCCTCGTGACTAAAAATATATGGCCAATGCTCGCCCAGGGTTTGAAAGATGGGGGTTTCTTTGAATCCCTAGTGATAGAGCCGCGCGCAAGATATTTGATGAGCTCCTAGCAAGGGCGAGAAAAATATATCAACCTGGAGGAGGCCAGGAAGATGAAGCGTGAGTAGGGAGATAAGAGAAAGGAGAGGAAGGATGAGAGGGATGAAATAGCTCCAAGTAAGAAGCCTAACCTCCCCAAGTCGAACCGATGGGAGGAAGGCCTAGGTATGAAAAATACATGCATCCGGTGGCTTCCCTGTGGGGATGTTTTCATGGCGATTGAACGTCATCCGGATTTGAGGTGGCCAAAAACTTATTTCGAAACGCCCGGGGAAGGAGAAGTGCAAAGAATTCTCGCAGTCCCACAATGAGTATGGGCACACTACGGATCGGTGTACCCATTTGAAAGATGAGGTAGAGAGGTTGATCTAGGCGGGTCATGTGAAGGAATTTGTGTATGTTGATAAGAGGAGGTCTAAGGGTAATTATCGGAAGGGTCATAATAGTTACCAGCAGAGGTAGGAGCCCCGATAAGAGGGCGGGGAGAGGAGCGAGATCTCCCCACCACCGCCGCAGAAGGGGGTGATTCGATGGTTATAGGGGTCCGTCGCGGAGACTCGCAATGGGCCGAAGAAGAGTTATGTGAGAGCGCGCCGCGAGCGTGCTCGGGAGCGATTAGGATAGAGCAAGTGTCTATGGGACTCGAACATTGATTTGGGCGAAGGATAGCCGATGCATTGCGACCCCCATAGCGATGCCCTTGTTATCACAACTATCAAAGCGAACTATGATGTTCGTGAGTGTTTTTGTTGATACAGTAGCTCTAATGACATATTATTTTTGAATGCTATGAGAGATGGATTTGCAGGTGGAACTGGAGGTCGTGGATACGTCTCTAGTTGGTTTTGCTGGAGGTTCGATTCAACCATTGGGGATGGTTACTTTGCATGTTTCTTTGGGCAAGGAACCAAACAGACGACTCAGATAGTGCGATTCCTGGTGGTAGATGCACCATCGTCATACAATGTCATGATTGGGAGGCCTTCCCTTAATCTTTTTCAAGTTGTTGTGTCGGTATATCACTTGAAGATCAAATTCCCGATGGATGACCAGGTTGGAGAAGTTGAGGGGGACTAGTACATGGCAAGGAAGTTGTACGTCTGAGTCTCCGGGATGGCAGAAAAGGGAGTAGCTCATGATGATGGTAAGGGCAAGGAGAAACTCATCAAGTTAGATGAGGATCCGTTGGAGCACGTATTGTCGAATGAAGAGTTCCGACAATAGAATTAGTTATAGGCGACCCTAGTAAGGTCGCCAAGATTGGGAGTCGCCTCGCAGAAGACCGAGGAGGAGAGCCGATCGAGTTTCTTAGGAAGAATGTGGATGTGTTTACATGGTCGGCAAAGGAATTGGTTGGTATTGATCCCAAAGATAGCTGAGCACAGATCGAATATAAATCCTTCGCACCGATTTGTGAAATAGAAGAAGAAAAATTTTGGCCCCGCATAAGATGCGATCGGCGTCGATGTGCGTAACTTGTTGGAGGCCGGGCATGTCCGTGAGATACGATTTTAATGGCTATTTAACGCAAGATCTTGGTCCCAAAACTCTTGATGATTGGAGGATGTGCATAGATTTTTGAGATTTGAACAAGGCTTGTCCGAAGGACTATTATTGTCGCCGGATAGATCAAAGCATGTGGATTCAACTGGGATGTGAGTCAAAGATGATGGATTCTTCGTAGGGGTACCATCTCGATCGACTAGCGGAGGAGGACGTAAGCGGGTAAGTTTCATTACTTCCTTCTGCACTTCTCGCTATGTAGTTATGCCATTTGGTTTGAAAAATGCGGGGCAACCTATTAGAGGTTGGTCGATAAGATTTTCCAGAACCAGCTAGGGAGGAATATGGAGGTGTATGTTGATGATATTCTAGTCAAAAGTGTGAAGGCTAAAAACCACATTAGAGATTCGCGAAACTTTCAAACGTTGAGGAAATACCTGATGAAGTTAAACAAAAAAGTATGCATTTGGGGTCAGTCAGAAAATTTTTAGGGTACATGGTAATCGAGAAGGGGATTGAGGCTAATCCCGAGAAGGTGAGAGAAATTAGAGAGATGGCTCCACCTCGGGATGTGAAAGATGTGCGAGTTTGACAGGGGAAGTTGGTCGCTTTGAACAAGGTTTATCTCGCTCTACGGAGTGGAGTTTGCCATTTTCAAGGTATTGAGGAAGTCTAAGAAATTTACTTGGGATGAGGAATGTCAAGCCGCATTTGAAGAATTGAAAGAATATTTAGCTAAGTTATCCTTATTGACTAAGCCGATTCCAAGGGAGCCTTTGTATTTATACATCTCTGTGGGAGAAAGGGATTTGTACGGTGTTCTTGTCGAGAAGGCCTGGTCGTTCGAAGCTGGTATACTATCTTAGCAAGGTGTTGAGGAACACGGAGCTCGCTTATTCCGAGATTGAGAAGGCCGGATTAGCACTTGTAACCACGAGCGAAGGTCGATGCCTTATTTTCTTTCGCATAAGATTGTGGTAAGAACTAATTTTCCTTTGAAGTCGGTATTGAGTAAAGCGGAGGTTGCGGGTAGGCTAGTAAAATGGGCCATTGAGCTAAGTAAATATGAGATAGAGTTCTGAGCGAACAACAATTAAGGCACAAGCCTTGGCATTTTGTGCAACGGTGACAAAAGCCCCGAGTGAGGGAGGGCATTGTGTTGATAAGTCGAAGGGGTGGAAAGTGATTTAAAGTGAGATTAGATTATAAACTTTCCAATAACGAAGCCGAGTATGAGGCTTTTATCCGAGGAATTAGGATGGCCATAGAAATGGGTAGACGAATGTCTTGATACATTTGGACTAGCAATTAGTCTATAAACAAATCATGGGAGAATTTGAGGTTCGGGAAGAACGAATGAAAAAATATGTGGATGCATATAAGGCCTTGGAGAAAATGATAGGAAAGGTACAGATCGTGAAATACCTCGAGAGAGAATGCCAAGGTGACTTTTTGTCCAAGATAGCTAGTTCGGCCGAGTGTGTCCCGGAGAGGCACATTACTTTGCTTGAAGCAAATGTTTCCACTTTGAACCTTGAATTCGGACCGTTGGAAGAGGAAGATGATTAGAGGGTCCCTATCTTGACATATCCGAAGGAGGGTGCTCTCTCGAAGGACATGAAGGAGGCACCGAGTGAAAATTAGAGCAACTCGTTTTCGTATGATTGGAGAAAGGTTGTATAAAGAGGTTTTGGGATGCCATTCTTTGAGGTGTCTTGGAAAAAATAGAAGGAGAATATGTCTTGAGAGAAATACACGAGGGATGTTGTGGGAACCACATGGGGTCCAAGATTTTGATCGGGAAGGTGTTGAGAGCGAGATATTTTTGGCCACATCTAAAACCGAGGCTCGAGAAGTTAGTGAAAGCTTGTGAAAATGTCAAGTACATGTGCCGTTTATACATCACCTTTCAAGAGCCGATGACCATGAGTTCGGAATGCCCTTTCGCCGTGTGGGAATTGATATTGTGGGGCCATTCCCTCCGCATCGCACAACGTAAATTCCATGTAGTGGCAATAGATTATTTGAGAAGTGGGTCGAGGCCGATGCTCCGCAAAATTGCGAGGATGAGATGATGAAATTTTTGGCGGAGCATTGTGTGCCGATTTGGAGTGCCAAGGGTCCTTGTTTGAGATAATGGAACACATTTAGTGGGGTTAGCATCAAGGCTTGGTGCGAGGAGATGAAAATTAATCGGCATTTCACATCGTGAGCTCATCCGCAAGCTAATGGGCAAGTAGAAGTGACTAACATAATTTTGGTACAAGGATCAAGACGAGATTGGAGAGAGTGGAGGAGCTCGGGTGCAAGAGTTGATTTCGGTATTGTGGGCCTATCGAACAAACCCAAAGGAGGCCACGGGGAGAGAGCCGTTAAACTTGGTTTATGGGATGGATGTAGTGATACCGGGCAGAGATCGGGATGGAAACCCATAGAATCCGGACATTTGAGGGAAAAGAGAATGAGATATTAACACGCAAAGCTCGTATTTAATCAATGAAAAAGAGTGAGGGCCTTTTGCTGATGGAAAGGACAAGGAACGGATCAGGGCAACATACAATAGTAAGGTGATGAAGAGAAATTTTCAAGTAGGAGATCCGGTTACGAGGAGGGTACGCGATGCGAGTAAAAATAAGGTAAAGTTAGACCCAAATTGGGAGGGCCCACTTCGGGTGATCAAAGTTTTGTTTGGAGGAGCTTACGAGTTAGAAGAGTTTTGAATGGGAAGAAACTACCTCAGGCATGGAATGTTAGCAACCTGAAAAAATATTATCCGTAGAAACCGAGTGATGTAATGATGCAATTTCATCTTTTTAAATTCAATGAAAAAGCGTTCGCGTATATAAACACTGTTGAGAATTGTTCGCTAATTGTTTGGAGATCAGCTCGAGCTAACTCTCCAAGCACTTCGGCACGATAGCCCGGAGGCAAGTCAAGCTCAAGCTTGAAAAACTCTTCGTCCAAAAATGAAAAAAGAACAAGTGTTTTGGAGTTCGGCTCAAGCCAACTCTCCAAGCAATTTGGGCATGATAGCCCGAGAGGCAAGTCAAGCTCGAGCTTGAAAACTTGTCCTCTAAAAATGAAAAAATGAACAAGTGTTTTGGAGTTCGGCTCGAGCCAACTCTCCAAGCATTTCGGCACGATAGCCCGAGGCAAGTCAAGCTCGAGCTTGAAAAACTTGTCCTCCAAAAATAAAAAAATGAACAAGTTTTTTGGAGTTCGGCTCGAGCTAACTCTCCAAGCACTTGGCACGATAGCCCAGGAGGCAAGTCAAGCTCGAGCTTGAAAACATCCTCCAAAAATGAAAGAATGGATAAGTGCTTGGAGCTCGGCTCAAGCTACCCTCCAAACACCTCGAACATGATAAGAACTACAAACTATATTAATACTTGGAACAATGAAAAAGGCGATCAAAGGAAACTTGCATTGATAAAATTCAAAAAGTACAAAAGGCTCCCGTGATAAAGAAGAACTTTCGTGTCGGCTATCCAAGTTGGATCATCCCAGTGTTGATGAAAACTTCATCGGAAGACAAAGTTGACTTCATTAGCAACCTTGGAAAAGACAATGCCCTCAACGTCTTACATTAGAGCTCGGGGCCCTCCCGATCTAGGGATTCGATATCTCTTTCCCCGAAGTTGAGCTCGACTTGATCAAAAGCGAACTCATATTGTTGAATCACTCCTGTGGATATGATGTCAATGAATTCCTCCGAGCTCAATAAGCACCTTTGACCTTCTCCCGTATGTGGTGACCAGCTTGGCCTTCATCGACTTGATGAAATCGCGCCCGACCGATCTCAATTCCTTCCTCCTAAGCTTGCACTAGACCATCTTTCAGCTCGGCTCTAAGGGTAGCATTCTCTTGGTCCAATTCTTTTATTTTTGCCTCGGGGTGGTTAAAGATTGTTCGGCTCGGTAAGAGCTTGTCTTAGAGCTCGCGAACATTGTCTAGCGCCTTAGCCTCCCGGTTTTTCAACTTCTTATTCTCCTTTTTGATGGTCTCGAGCTCCCTCACTAGGCGGGATCAACAAAGCCCGATCGAGCTCGAGCGATTAGAGCGATAGCTTGACGTGAACTCGGGCCAGGTCTTCGCATAATGAGTTCACCGGCTCGGGCCCCGAGAGTTTATCCGGAGATAGCTCGGTCGGGATAGGGGTAGTGGCCTTGGATATACCGACGCCAGCCAGACGCCTTTATTTTTGAGGATGGAATTCTTTGGTGAAGAAGGTCAGTTCGAGGAGTGTCGATGGGGCTCGAATCGCTCTCGTTCGCCCGAGCTAGCCGCCCGAGCTCTCTTGAAGGGTGGGATTCCAGATATCGAGGACCGCGTCGAGGAGCAATGGGAACGGGGTAACTACTAGGGTCCGCTGGCCAAAATGTCTTCGGCGGAAGAGGGTCGGATGGTGCATGGGGATCGAGACCCGGATGCGGGGAGGCCCACGATTGATTCACCGGTTTGAGAAGAAGAGGCTTGAGCTAGAGAACTCACTTTCTTGCGGGCTTAAGCCTTTTGGGCGACAACTCGGGACAACATCGTATCTGCAGCAATAAAACAAATTAGAGAACAAGTACAAAATTTAAAGTGTCAAAAATGAAGGGAAGAGTATTACCGATGTCTTTCTCTAGAGGAACGACCTCGGAACTCTCTCCCCGAGTAGTGAAGCAAAGAAGGAGTAATGATTTTCAAGAGATCATATTTCACGACTGTGAGTTTTGGATTAAGTCTTACAGATCGAGAGGGCATTTTTGGGATCGTGTTTTGTTGTGGTGGTAAGGACCATACCCATTCATGGGGAAAAGGCCAAGCTTCGGCCGAGGTGACAAAGAAATACCGATCCTTCCGTAATTTGTTGGGGTCCGGTATTTTCCCAAAAATTGGTTTCATTACGGGCGATAATTTAAAACAAGCCCTTAGGGGTAGAAGATTTGACTAGAAAAGAGGGCAAAAAGAGATCGGTCGAGGGAGTTATAGACAAAAACTTGGTGATTATTAGAAAGCCAACAATAATTCTAATTGAGTTAAGGTAAATTGGTTGAGGGGAATTTTGTACCTAGTGAAAACATCGAAAAAATGAATTAATAGGAAATCTAAGTCCTCCATCGAATTGATCGATTTAAAAAGGTAAGACCTTGAGAAGGAGGTCGGTGATGATTCTGTCTGTATAGCTCGAGAGAGCTAACTTAAAAATAGGTGGAATATTTGGCATTCCTACGGATATTGTAAAGAGATTGGGTTATTCTTCGTGTGAGAAAACCCGTGATCCACCTCGGGAGGGGCTAGCGGGTTAGGATTCCCGACCTCCATGTGAGAGAGAGGGGATGTCGAAGGATGAATCGATTCCGTTTCGGGATCGGTTTGAGTTTCCCTAAAAGTGAGTAACATCTAGTTCTCCCGACCATCTAACTAGACCGCCGGATGGGGATTGGAATTGGTTGAGGAGGAGGCCATTACTTAAGAAAAAAAAAGAGTGAGTACAAAATAAAAGGAAAAGAGAGGAAAAGATGAAGGGGTAAAGGATATTCCTAAGGGAAAGAAACGGAAGAAGAGACGGACGGAAGGGTGCTTGGGAAATCGCTTTTGAGGACGTCGGAAATCGCCTTGGGGAGGAAGAGGAGAGTGTTTGCTAAAAGTGAAATGGTCCCCATTTCCATAAGCCTTTATAAAAGGAAAGGAGGGGAAGATGATCGGGGCCTTGATTCAAATCTCATCTTACGATCCAAAAGGAGCTCGGGAAGATGAAAGGATGTCTTGTCGATTGAAAAGACGTCCTTGTGATAGAAATTGGCGGGAAATCAACTAGGGTTGAGAAACTCTAATTTAGATCGGTCCGATTAAATCTTGAAGGATTTCTGACTGATTTAGATCGGTCTAGTCGAATTTTGAAGAATTTATAGGCCTGATTTAGATCGGTCCAACTAAATATTGAAGGGTAGAAAACCCTAATTTAGATCGGTATAGTTAAATATTGAAGGGTGGAAAACCCTAGTTCAGATCGGGATTGGCAAATTGTGGAGGCTTTGAGGACGGATTGAGATCGGGAGAATAAACTCGTGAGGGAGCTCGTCGGAATATATGGGAAGTTCGGAGGTCGGTCGAATCTATAACGGGACAATTATGTTCGAATTAGGCAAATTACGTCGGGACATAATTGGGGGCTGATTGATGGGGGCCCATTTAGACCGAATTGCCTATATGGGCTTGGCGAAAGACATGGGCTAGTGATAGCTCGAAGCTGAATAGGGCCGACCTCCGGATCGGGCCGACCTCGTAGAGTAAAGGTTTGGACTTGGACATACAATGGATCCATAGTAGATAATCGGGTCGTGCCCGAGCTATGGGCCCGAGGGCCTACCGACCTATTAGGTTGGACCCTCGACCGGGCTAACCTAAGGACCTATCGACCTATTTGGTTAGACCCTCAAATGGTCCAACCTAAGGGCCTACCTACCTATTGGGTTGGACCTCGAATGGGCCAACCCGAGGGCCTACCGACTTATTGGGTTAGACTCTCAAATGGGCCAACCTAAGGGCCTACCGACCTATGGGTTGAACCTCAAATGGGCCAACCTAAGTGCCTACCGACCTATTGGGTTGGACCTCAAATGGGCTAACTTAATGACCTATCGACTGATTGGGCTGGACGCTCAAATGGACCAACTTAAGGGCCTGGCGATCTCTTGGGCCACGATGGGTTTACGGTCAATACGGGTGATTAACCTAGGCCTACGTGTTAATTAAGGTTTTAGTATGGCTTGATGCCTATGCAACCCTAATTCCCAAACCTATAAAAGGGCACAAACAAGGTACACCGCTGGTTACACACACAATACACTTTCAATATCTTTGTCTTTATTTCATATTTTCTCTCTCAAACGACATCGACTTGAGCGTCGGAGTGGGTACGCGGAAAACCTTCCGGCCCCTTCTAACGGTAGTGTTGCAGGTTCTCAAGTCGATCGTATAGCGGAGCGTGGTTTTATTAGGCGGCGAATATTCTAGTGCAGATCACTATCTAAAATGTTGAATTCAATAATATAGAGTCTAACTTGGAGTTGGAAACTCTTTGAAATATGGTTATAAAAGGAGACCACCCCACAATCGATTAATTAAGAATTTTTCGCAAAATCGATTAACGGTTCACGGACCGTCACGCTTTTGCAATTTAAAGAGTTTTTGTTGTTCATTTTGAAAACATTTTTTTGTGTCCAACCAAATTTTTTTCAAAGAAAGTTGGCCAATTTAATTTCTCGCCCTCATTGAAATAGCCAAATTTCGATTATCTCCCTATTCATATTTGCGTACAAATTATTGTTAAATTTTAAGTGTTGGTGATTTAGATTTAAGCCTAGTTTAATTCTCTTCCTATTCATTTGTCAAATACTACGATCTCATTAGTTGAATACATCATATAAAATTAAAATTAAGAATTTAGAATTGTTTTTAGGTGACCACACTTTGCCATTGATAGGGTATCTACGAGCCGGAAATTGGAAGATACAAGTGTTGAATGAAAATCGTCGAAAGTGGTAAAAGTGTGATTGGATATGCTTTCATTTTGAAAATTTTAATTTTGCTATAAAATAATGGTAAAAAATTTTTTGAAGAAAAAGATGAATTTTGATAGTATGATTGGATGTGAGATCAAAAAGTAATGATAAAAGTTGATTTGATTTAAAAATAGTAAAATAATGATTGGTTGTTAGAAATGTGTGAGTGAGTGAATAGTGAAATTTGTGGGAGAATGTGTAATAATGATTAGTTTTTTGTGAAAAATGTGTAGATGTGATTGGTAAGAGAAATAATGAGAAAAATTAAAAGTGAGAAAATATAATGTTTTCTGAAAACTTTCATAAACAATCACATGTTTGGTCAAAAAAATTCTAGCGGAGCGAAAATGGAATTTCTTCAAGATCCAATCGCATGCTAACTTTCTTATTCTCCCTTTAGTTAAAATAAATTTAATTTGCATCATTTTGTGTTCCTATATCTAAAACTTGATTTTTGAAATCCTCTTTTCCGTCTTTTTTTCGATTTGATCGAAAAGACGGATTTAATTGACATGCATTCTATTCGGGACCCAAATAATTTCCAACAAGTACAAAGATTCTTCATTTGGCATGAGTCATTCACTTAGCGTATTGAAACAACAAATAAAACAAAGAAAGCAATAGGAGATGTGAACTATAATTATATAGCATACTAGTGCGTAAAGACTATGGATCAACTTTGTGCTACCGTGGTAGAAGTTTGTCTTGTCGGGCGATTGACCGAATTTGATCTCACATGAGTGCATGTATTTCCTCTCCGACAATGTTATTCACATTGTACTTAAAAAAAAAAAGAGCATAAAGAGTATATCAAGAAACCTCCACAATGATAAATAACATGAAAAAATATAATAATAGGTCGCGTTCAATGTTCAAACCATTGTGTAGCACGAGAGAATACGATTTGGACCACAAAGTGAGTAAAAGAAGTAAAAGAGCAGAGAAAAACGTTATATACGCCAAGGATCTGCTAAAATAATCTCGCCTTAACACGCCATTGCTCTATTCTGTGGTCTGCTTGTAATGCTTATTAACGCGATCAACGATTCCGATACATAAAATGTTTGCCAAGACCAAGATGCCGAGTCGGTAAGTTGGTTAAAAATGTCGTGACACCACTTGATTGTCGCCCAACCAATTATCAATGATCCACATTGAGAAAGGATTTCAACATCCCTCAAGAATTAATCAGGTTATCCCAAATGACCTCACATAATCCGTGACAAAATTAGCCGATTATTCTTAAAATATTGCTCGTAAACAATGAGGTTTCTAAAGAAACACTCCCTATCTTCAATGGTCGAGTTGGCATCAAGATAATGCCCTTTTTGAAGTCTACATCGAATAAAGAATGAGATTTACTCTTCTGAAACTTCACATTAGCATCTGTGAGCTCTGTTGCAGAGTGGATAAAACGCGATTCTGTTTCTACACGAAAGATATCGACATCAACATAAACATCATCAAACGAAGACCACCAATTGTTGTGTATCAAATCGAGTAAATGTGTTACTTGATGCGAACTCCTATTTGTCCTGTTTTCATCTACAGCTCCAGGGTAAAGACTCTGGCAAAAGAACAACACAAGGTAGATCAACCTGTTATGTTGGTTTGGGGCCTCAATCAGATCAAACAACTTGCAGAGAACAAAGAAAGGGATTTGATTTTCGAACAATATTAGGTCTATCTGCAAACTATTCACGATCCAATCCATTTGGAAGATAGGATCATTCTTGCAAGTTGGGTCTCTCCTATTACATTTACGTATTAATTCAATGATGAAACAGCCATCCAGTACCAGCATTTCGATGAACTTAGCTGTGTTAAGGCTAATAGGTTCTGCATAGCAATTGCGTGCCTGTTTTTCCAATTTTCCGATAGCTGAGATATATATTTCAACATTTTCCTTCTTACGATGGAGGAGTAATTCCAAGTACCTCAACTTGTGCTCCTCCATCATTTTTAAGTTATGTTTGCCGCGATGATATGGACCAATGGCTATGATTTCTGGTTCATAAGCTTTGTCCTTGACATTACGCAAGTGGTTATGTACTTTGTAGATACAACGTTGTGTTTGTGCTTCCGAGAGTTGAGAAAATTTGTGATGTATCTTTGGTGAAGGCCTCGGTAGTTCGTTGCAATGCATATTTGCTGAAATTGATGTCAAGATCAAAATGGCTAAATAAACATGGCTATTTTTTGATTTTCACAAAACATGAATGGGCAATTTGACATATTACAAGAAAATATAAAATAATGTGCTATCAAATTAGTAATTGTAATTTTTTTTAGTTTTTATATATGGAAAGAAAAAGATGAACTCAAGAAAACCTGACAGCTTACAAATGTATGCAACAATTAAAGCATTCAAATATAAAACATAAAAGCTTCCAATAAACCTACAATCTCTCTGTGTATATATATAAAGATCGATGCTGCGAATCTTGCGATCAAGACTACTAAAACAATATGTCAAGAAGAGAAAACCAATATAAATATATATATATATATATATATATATATATACACATTCATATATATACTCACAGGATAATTAAGCAGACTTCCAGAAAAATCCCACAATGATTTTCCCAGAGAAAACCTTATATTTTCACTCTACTCTCTTTCTGCATTCTGAAAATCGATTATAACAACTGCAGAGTAATTCTTAGATCATTTTTTTCTATAAATAAAATTTATCGCACGTCTACTTCAAAAAAGTCGACCAAACTCAACATGAAAGCTCGACACAACAACTTGCAGGTTAATTATAAAACATTGTCAACTATTTAATATTGTCAAACAAAGTTACATCGAGTATACAATATTAACAAATTAACAATAGACACCACTTGAAGTGCAATATTCATACTTTATTGATATTAGTTAGGTAGCAAAAACAAAGAGAATGAAAAGTTGACTAACAAACGAAGGCGCGTATGAAGCCTGATTGCATCAGAACACAACAACTTGTAATAGGGATTTTGTTATGTCATGTTTATAATCATTAATTCGCACCAATTTGATTAATGAAAGGTAAGTTGAATTGGGTGATAACTCAATAAGTTGTTTTTTTTTTCAAGACAATATCAGCATCCTACCAAATCCACATGAAAGCCCTGGTCCAATGAACAGAAACTTGCTATTAATTTTGTAATGTCAACTTTAAAATCGTTCAGATCCTAATTTGATCAACGAAAGGTACAGGCTTGATGTCATTGTGCGTGATGTTACTGATGATGTACTAAAATGTACATTTTAAAATTTCGAGTATGTTGTGTGTTGTATATATAAAATATTTATATATAAGGCTTAATTGTCAAATGAGGACACTAACTACGGTTTTTGAAAATTGAAAAAAAAACCCTTGAGGTTTGATTCCGCTTACATTTCTCCCTTCATAAGAAAAAAATATTTCAAAAAACCCTTTAATATTTCTAGAAATATTACAATTAACCCTTAAGTTTAAGACATAAGAAAACCCGAGGGCCTTTTTGTAATTTTGAAATATCTCTAGATTTTTTTGTAATTATTACAAACCTCGGGGTCTTTTGTAATTATCCCTAATAACTTTAAAATTTTGGCGAATTGAGGATAAATTGAGCCCAAATTGCCCAATTCGGGTTAATTGTCACCTAGGTCCCGCAAATAAACCAAGCCGCTCGCGAGCTATTCGGGTTTCGGTTTGAAAAAATATTCGTTTGAGATCGTTCGTCGAGGCTTAACGAGCCGAACTCGAGCCTAAAATCCTAGCTCGAACTTTTAATCAAGCCGAACTCGAGCCTGCGCAGATATTTGGTTCAAAGCTCGCGAATTTGTTCGTTTGAGGATCGCGAGCCTATATTCAAGCTCGGCTCGCGAACATGTTCGTTTATGTGCTCGTAAGTTCCAGTTCGAGCTCGGCTAGTTAGTTCGACTTGCAAACATGTTCTCTTACAGGCTCGCCAGCTTTGTCTTCGAAATGGGCTCGTTTAGTTGAGTTTACGAGCATGTTCATTTATAGACTCGCGAGCCTATGTCCAAGCTCGTTTAGATTGTAAAATAATACTATCCTTGCAAAAATATTGATCAACCCTACAAAAAATGTGGCGGGGGCTTAGCGTGTGGCGGGGCTTAGCGTGTGGCGGGGTGGATCAATCTAATCCATTAATTTGACAAATCTAAACGCCCAATTTTTTCAATTTTTTTAAATTTAATTTCGCCAATTAAGGGCATAAATATCATTTTTACACAAATTAAATCGATTACTTTCGGTAACTCCCCATCACAACGATATTTTTGGGATTTCAATTAGATTCGATTCCGCTTTTCGTTCACGATTTCTAAAAACAAAAACTCCCAATTTTATTTCTCTCTCATTCTTTCTCTCTTTTTCGCCGATTTCGTATCTCCTTCTCTATCTCGTTTCTTTTCTTTGAAGTTCTTTAAAAGTTGTCAACAGAGCCACATATTCCGCACAAAGGGTGATTTTGATTCTTCAAGTAGGTTGTTAAAGTAAGTGTTGGGTTGATTTTTATTTCAGTTCGGTTCGAAAATTTGGTAGTAAGGGTTTTTCTTTACATATTTTGGTATTTTTTTGAACCATTCAACCGTTGATTTTGGATATTTGAAGTCCTTTTTGTAAGAGATTAGGCATTGTTGTTTGTTTTTATTTTTTTTATTTTGAAGTATCTAAGGTTTGATTTTTCGATTTTCCAGCGATTTTATGGATTCTTTTTTTGTTTCGAGAATGTTTTTGTGCGAACCAAGTACATCTTTGTTGGGGAGTTTTGGCGTAAATTTTGATAAAAACGATGTAATTTTAGTTATTGGGTGGTGTAATATATTATGTTGGGAGGAGGGAGGGAGTTATGAGTGTCTTGTGCATGTATGTAGTTTGTTTGCAGAATGATTATGATTTTTTTTTTATATATTTTTGAAACCTGTTTTTGTGAAATGTGTTAGTATACCATGCTTTATTTTTGCGAGTCTTTCTTTGTTTATTTGGTGTACGGTTCTTTCAAGAATGATACACTTTTAGTTATATTTTAATGTATATCTACTTTTAGTGTGGTGTTGTCTTAGTATTGGGGCATATTTAGTATTGATATTGTGCAATGAAGATATGTTTTGGTATATTGCTAGGTTCGGTCATGTGCCTATGTTGTTTCTTTTATGGTTTTGAAACCTCGCTTTCGTTGAAATGTGTTAGTATACCATGCTCTATTTTTGTGATTCCTTCTTTATTTTTTGGGTGTACAATTTACTTAAAAATGATGCACTTTTAGTTATATTTTGGTATATAGTTACTTCTAGTGTGGTGTTGTTTTAACCCCTGCATTGAAAAAAATGAATGAGCCATGAAGATATGTATTGGTGCATATTTAGTATTGATATTGTGCAATGAAAGATGTGTTTTGGTGCATTTGCTAGGTTTGGTCATGAGTATATGTAGTCCATGATATGCATAAACACACATGATGTTTAACTATTTTTATTCTAATATATAAATAAGGTTCGACAAAGCGATTACGATTAGTTTTTCAATTGTGTATTTTATTGATGCCACGATTATTGAGTTTTGCCTTACGATTGTTCATGTTGTTAATACCAGGTTGAGAATTTTATATGGCTAAAGGAGACAGGAAAAGACCGGCATCTGCAGGGCCAGACGATGGTGGACATAATGTTAATAAGAGGTCTAAGGTCGCCTAATCGAAGCGAAATATGCGCGCCCAAGTTGGGAATAAGTATACTACCATGCAATTCTAATGCATGACCTGAACCAAGAGAAAGACGGGGTTCTTGATTTGGCTAAAAAAATTCATTGACAAGTAGAATTGACATAAACATTTGTGTGGTTTTATTCGATGGGGTGTTCTAAGTACGTTTTTAACGTAGTATATTAGATTAGACTATGAAATTTTAATGCTCATTTAATAATATTTTGGTGTATTTTTACCAATGCATTGATGCAATATGTCTGTTATGTTTTTCGATGTGATTATTTGTGGTGTATAGTTAGTGGAGAAGTAGTGTACAATTAATAGCATTATGGTACATTTTTAGCACCTTTTGGTGTATATATGTTATCCACAAGCTTTGTTTTATTTACAGGTGTTAATGACTTTTTTAGTGCATATTTTTGAAGTATTATATGCACTGTTAGTACTATTATGATGCATGTTTTAGTAATACAAAATATGATTGTACAAAATATTTTTCACCATTGAAATGTGCACATTGTATTTATTCGAGTTTTTGCTTAGTATATTACAAAAACTTGATGGAAATGGGGGCTCTAACTGTGTTCATGACCATGTATTATAGTATAAAAATACGAAAATATTAAAGACAAATTATTTTGGTGCATAATTAATGATTGAATAGTGAATAATTAATAGTAACTTGGCACACATATAGTGATGAATGGACCAATGTAATTGTACACAACATTTTTGACCATTAAAAGCTTTGACATTGTATTGATCGAGTTTTTGCATAGTATAATATCGAAAATTGTTGAAAACGGGGTTTCTCATTCTCGTTGGTTGCTCGGGACATGTACAACTATTGTGTATTAATGCAATTTTGCCACATGTGCCACACTTTCTCTTTAGTTTGGTGCTTGCATCTTTGTAGGTCCCAAGGGGTGTGATCTAAGGTTTAGAAGGGGGAGGGTTGAATAAACCTTACCAACTTTTCGATTTTAGTCCCTTTAAAATATTTCAACAGAGTTGACTCAAATCGACTAAGTCCTTGGTGGATACTAGGTTAGCTTACTCAAAGAAAGTTACACACTCAACATAATCGATGAAAGTGTTGATAGTATAACTTATTGCGTCATAACTAACACTTAACTTTTAGATGATTTGGTTTTATACAATGGAAGACTTAACACCTTTGTTAATTTTAAGCACGTTTTTAACATTTGTTTTAGCAATGTTATTATCAATTTGGGTTGACAATTTAACTTAACAACAAGTATAAATATGTAAGAATATAAAGTGTTGAAAGTAAATGACACAATCAAATTTTATAGTGGTTCGAGGATGGGGTAATTCCTCTAATCCACTCTTTTCCAACTCCTGGAGGAATCCACTAAGTAATAGATCCAGGTTACAAAGCAGTTTTTCAATCTACAGACAACCTTGATCACACGGTGGCTTCTCCGCGTGACTCAGCTTCTTCACAAGACAAGTGCGCTTTGCTACTTGCTCCCTTCAAACCCTTGGAATTGATCACACAACCTTCCAACGAGCTCGAAACCCTGGTTCGATCTTGAGAGAGTAGACCCCTTTCATTCATTAAAACTTTTTCTCTTCAACTGGTTGAAGTATTCTTTCCTTCACGGCATGTGTTGGATCGAGCTCCTTCGAGTTTTAGGCTTGAAGAATTTCTTGATAAGCTTGAGAGAATATTTGCGATTTTGCTTGCTTGAAATTGCTTGTTAGGTCGAGTGTCATTCGTATGTCTCTCATTTGCTTCCTCGGCCTTTTATAGTGCTCATTTGAAAATTTGCCCATTGAAGAGATATGCTATTTTCAAATGACGGTTTCTTGTTCGTTGGCTTGTTTTTTCTTGACTGCGGCATTGTGATGTTGACCCTTCCTCGTATTAAATGGCTTTGCGGCTTTTGAGCCTAACACAAGCTTTAGTGTTTCCCATTGGTTTATTCCTTTCGCACATTTTTGGGCCAAACACTTTAAGACAGGCGACTTGGACTTATTACTATATCGAGTAATATCTCGACTTCCTCCCAACGGATCAATGTCGATCGACTTGACTTGACTCTTCGCTTTAACTCTTTTAACTTGATCCGCTCCATCCTTTAAGGAAAGACTCAACTTTCGATTCAATGGTAGACTTGGCTCTTTCTCGACTTGATGACACTTCTTCAACCTTTACACAAATTTTCTCTTTGGATCTCCTTTAGTCGAGTCATTGCCTTCCCTCTTGACCACACTCGGTGACATATAGCTGGGTCTTCACTTGATCTTGATTGACTTCTTGCATTATTCGATATAGTTGACTTCACTCGGCTCATGTAGTCCTATCTATTATGAAATATAAATACAAGTAAAATGGGGTGACAACTTGCTATTCTAAGTTTTACATGGTATCATCAAAATCTTAACAATAAATTTCCTAACAATTTCCCGTTTTTGATGATGTCAAAACTTAAATAAAAAATTACAAAGAAACACAAGCGGTGCAAAAGTAACAAAAAATGTATGCTTTGAATATGTCAATTTTATTGATCATAGCATTCTTGTCTTTTACAAAGCTATTTACAAAAATTTCTTTTTGTATACAATGTATCGAGTTTATACATACATTGAATTACAAGTATCGGAGAAATGTTACAAATGAGTATCGAGCATATGGGTTTACAACCATACTTACAGACTATGTATTTACAACCAAGTAAAATACATGAAAGGGGTTACAACCGTCTTCAACGCCTTACCGCATTGCTTCCCTCTTCTCTCTTCATCTTCAACTCTCCTCCTGTCTTCCTCTCGCTATTCTCCTTTTCCTCCCTTCTTCTTCTTTCTTCTTCTTCTCATAAGCATGCTTAGCAGCGGGGTCATCCCTACTGTTGCCTCACCTTCCATTCGCGTTACTCGCTCATTCTCGCCTTCTTGCCTCCTCACGCCTTCTCGCATTCTTGCACATTACTTCTAAATTGGCAAGATGATCGTACCCAGCCCAGTAAGTGATCCCTTTCTTCTGAGGATTAATGTACTTTATGTCTTTTGGTCTTGGTTGTGGTTGAGTGCTTCTGCCTCTCCCACTGCCTCCAGATCTTCCCCTTCCTCTTCCTAACTCGCCTCCTCCTCCGGGAATGCATCAGATCTTGATGTTTTTCTAGCCGAGTGATTTGCTTGAACTCTCTGCCTATCATCACTGATTTACACAAATCAAGGCCCTTCTCCCAATACAAGTCCCACACCTACGGTAGATTCAAGTTCTTGAAATAGCTTTCTGCTTCTAGAGTTTGAAATTCTTCTAGTAATCTGGGCTCAGATCCAGCATCGGGTATTGTAATTTCTCATTGAGGTTTGATTGTTTGGGAATCTTTTAATAGTCTGTTGGGAGCCACCATACCTTGTTCGATATCTTTGATTCTCTCGAATGCTTCTCGGCCTACCTTTTCAAACTCGGCTTGATGGCTTCTCTTGATTTCTTGATTGCCAACTCGGCCTTTTCTTCTTGTTGTGACTCTTTAGGTAGTCTGCACGAGAATTGAAGCTATTATCTCCTTGCAAAGTGGGGTCTTAGCAAACATTATTTTCAATGGGGTTTTCTTCACAGAGCTTTCTTCCCCTTACTTGCTTCCCATTCCTTTTCCTCCTTATGACTCCCTTGCCCTTCTTTCAATTCCTCGATAGCTTCTCTTCCCTTTTTGGCATCATCACCAAAAGGTAGAGGTAGGCCAGGGGAACATTCCACGAGGATGAAATCAAGTCGGCCGTTGGTTGCATCGTGCTTATCATGTGACTTGGAGTAGGCTGTTGGAACTCGGACCGCATAGCCTTTGACTCTGCTTTGCCATCAACTTCATTTCGTTTGGAGAACACTAATCTGGCCGACTCATGGTGGTCTCCAACGGCAATTTTGTACTTGTCTTTGCAGCTTGATTAACTCAGTCGGACTTATGAGATTACTCCATCCTCACCATGTGGTCCATTTGCCTTTCTTTGGAACTTGAGATTATCGAGCTCCGGACCACTAACTCTGCAAAACGACACTTAAAGTAGCGGACTTGCTCTCTTCTCATAGCCATTGTTTGTCCAACCCATTCTCGGATTCTCAATACAACTCCGTGAATGTCTCCATTGATGTTGACATCACGATTGTCAAGCATTTGGTCTAATGGTGCAAAGCCATGCTCCATTTTATCAATTTCAACACTGAGATGGCTTTAAAAGCCTTGGGAAGTCGGTATCGTCGGCCGACTTATCCTCCGCCAAACCGCATCAAAATCAAAACCTATAGGCACCATTGTTGTATCATTTGGAGTTCCGCATTCTTACGGTGGGATGTGGATAGTGTAATTGGCTTGTTCTCTAGCCGATTCGGCTACAGGGGAGGTAATTGGGCTTAGAAAGAAAATATATCTTGAATAAATCATCGGGGTAAAGAGGTATTCCGTAGGTCCAGTTTGTGGGGCCTTACCCTTTTCCTTGTGAATTTCTTGACTCGACTTTCCTCGGTGATCGGCTTTATCGGCATTAGGAGCGGATGTGTTAGCTGCGGAGCTCATTGGTTTTCAGTTTGGCTTTTGTGTTAACTCGGTCACCGATTGACCTCATTTGTCTTAATGACTTCCTTGGTATTAGTAGGAGCTTCCTTATGAGTTGTCTATTTCTTAGTTGACTTATCGGCGTCATCGAGTGTGATGGAGCCATTGCGGGTGGCCCATCAATCAATACAAATTTCATTGGAGAAGCTTTATCACTAGCTTCACTCCTAGGGGCTTGAGCATCCTCGGATGTGTCCTTGTTGGATACATCAATGGGGGTGGACTCGGCTTCATTTTTGATTCCAGGATTTCAATATCAACATGTTCCTAGGAACCACGAAGAGTCTTGATTTTTTCTTCTTCATCGGCCCCTCCACTTGAGGGATTTGCTCATTAGCTACTTGTTTACCGGGGAAGTCTCAACCTCTTTTGGGCCTTTGATACGTACCTCGGCCAGTCTCAACCTGCGGAGGGGCCTTCTACATCCCCGTGTGCGATCTCTCAAGCTGCGCGCAGCAGGTCTTGGGCTAATTTCCTTTAGCGGACTCGGCTACCTTATGGTCTTTGGTGGCATTCTTTGGAGTCTCAACTTCTAGGATTGCACTTTCGGGGGGAGTCTCAACTCCCATGGCCTCCTTTAGATCCTCTGCCTTTTTGCATCGGCAACGTCATCGGTCTTGATGCGGTTGAAGTCTCGGTGAGATAGTCCGAACTTTCCGAACATTATTAACTTCACTCTGCTTTGATCATTTTGATTCTCACCTTCGCCTCCAAACTTCATTTGTTGGTCTCCCATGCATCCTCCGACTGGCCGTGGTGGTGAGAGCTTCACTCTCACTGGCGCACCAACTAAGTTAAGAGTTGTGGGGTTGCTCGCAACCGAGACTTCATTGTTCCCTCCGAGTGATCGGCCATAGGGCATGTGTCTCAACACCTTCGAAGGACTTGGCTTGGCTAGGGTGCCCGCTTCATCACCTTCCCTAGCTTCATCGCCAAACTTGAGTGCCATTTTACGAGTGCACGGGGATGTGGTGGCGGCAATGTTGACAACTATGTTCCACGCCACATCCATAGGGTTAGAGATGGGAGAAAGTAGAGAAGACTCTCCCGAGAAACTCTTGTATTTGTTGCTCGTGCATCGCTTTAGATTCCTTGATGGCCTGTTGGAATTCAACTTTGGCTATTGCTATTGCGAAGGTCAATCTCTCTATGTCACTTTGCCAGTTGATTCCATTTCATGCTCAGTCCACCATAAACATACACATTTTTGACTTTTCAATGGCCTTGGCCTTCTCCAAAGCCTTTTTTTTTCATCGTCCTTCATGTCATGAAGGATAGTCATACATAAATCTTCATCAAGGGCAAAGCAGATAGAGATGTTTCCCGGGAAGCTTAAGAGCTCCTCTTCTTCTTCAATGTACTGGGTGCTCAAATTCTTTGTCGGCGTAACTCGCTTCCAAATTCTCCATTCCCTCAATTTATGTTGAATGTCCGGGTACAAGGGATAACATTACCACATCATCATCGTCATCTCCATCTTAGGAATAGTGGCAAGTGGAGCATGCTCCTCCTCAGGTTCATTGGCATCGGTTTTGACGGGATTGGACAACTCTTTCCTTGGTAAACTTAGTTGTCTTAGCTCCTTGCACTTCCCACAATTTGTTTCTTGAGCGGTGGGTCTTTCTGATCGCTTATCGACATCGGCAATCTTCTTGGCGTCCATGGTGGCTGCATCTCCACCACATTTTTCTTTTGGCTGCTGCTCTCTTGAGTTTCAACAGTCTTTTCGAGCTTCTGCGGCTTAGTGGCAGACTTAGCTTTCTCAAGTTGAGTTCTTGAGCAGTCTCCTTCTCTTGAGTCCGAACAAGAGGAATTTCATCCTCTTCAACTTCTCCCCGGAGGCTTCTGGCTCCACCACCTTTATCTTTTTCACAAAGGTGGCTTGCGAGGCCCAGTGTGCGTTTTTCTTCACGATCGGAGAAGGTTTAGATGTATCCTTTTTGATCTTGGGGCGAGTGCACGCCCGATTGTTTGTAGGGGGTGGTTTTGGTTGGCTGCAGGCGGGAGCTTTCTTCGACTTGGCTGCAAGGCGAGATCTTTGGCTTAGGCAGCAGCCTCTCTTTTTCTCGGATAGGATTGGGAGAGAAGCCGGGAAATTGCAGTGTGTTCTTCTCGATAGAGGGTCGGTGACTCACCTCGCTTGTGTCGACTTTCCTTGCATGCTCTTTCTTCCGAGCACCAGGACAGTGGCCTTGAACATCTTCTTGTTAACATGAAATGGCTTTCTATGTCTCAAGGCGATCCCCTCACCTCCATAAAATGGTCAATCACCAGGCCATACCCCAATGATCCTTCGAACAATCCATCCTCCTTGATGGTCTTATTGATCACGTTCGCAAATACGATCAAGACAAACTCAGCCCAATTTATCTTCTTCCTTCCATAATCGCACCATCACCACTAGCTTAGTTCGAGATATTTGGTTAAAGTCGCCGAACTTCATGTCGACGTCTTGGACACAATGTCCATCACCTTATGGTAATCATCTTTTATCAAATCCTTCTTGGTTGTATGGACAGCCCGCGGTGACTCCAGGCTTGGCGATTTCTGTCGGCGAGCAACTAAGTTTACGTCTTTCTCGGCGATCTCCTTAAGCCCTTCAATAGGCAATTTGTAGTGTTCAAAGCAAAGGTCGCAGCAGTGATCTCGATCTCATTGCTATGTCTTGATGCAAATCTCATCATCATGAACTTCAACGTTGACATAAAAATTGCAACTTTCTCCAAATACGTATGGAAAACTCCATCAAGAGAAAATTCTTCAGACCGGATTTCTCAAGTTTCTCGGTGATCTTCTTCACCAGGGCCTTATCAAGACAATGTTTCAAACATCCCTTGAAGTCTACTATCGATCCTGAGTGGATCTTCTCGGACATATTGACAAAGCCATACGTAGCTTTCATTTTTGTAGAGAATAATCGGTGAATATAGCGAAAAATATCAATTTTGAAAGTAGGGTTTTGCACTTACGCAGAGAGAAAATTTCCTTTGTTTGTTGAAGATGAGAGAGTTTTGTGAGGAGAGACAAAATGGGTTTTGGCTTATATTGGACTTGAAAGGAGGGTTTCGGAATTTGAAAAATTAGATCACAATCGATGGTCGAGGATTTAACCTTTGAAACCGCATTAATTTCCCACATTAAATGCAACAACATTTATATCCAATCATAGGCTAAGCGTGCGGCTTTTGTTCGACATCATAATTATGCGGGCGTAATCCTTAAAAATATTCCGCTCACGTAAAAACGATTGTGTTTTGTCACTTAGCTCATAAATAACTCGGCTATCATCCAAAAATGACCTCGACTTCTCTCTTCAAATGCGATTACTCGGTGTCGCCTAACTCGTCTGGTGATTTCCCGTCTAGCTATTTCACTTGGTGAAATGTGAAACTTGCTTATTTTTTTCTCTATTCTTTGTCTCTGCTGATTGATTGAGTCTTGAGTATCCTAAATCATGATCTCTTTCTCGAGATGTATTCCAAGGTGATGTCTTTCTTTTCAACATGATCTCTTATAAAGTGATATCTCGACATCAATGTACTTTGTTATTGAGTGCAACACTAGATTCTAAGTGATTCCAATAGCACTAGTGTTATCACACATAATTGGAATTTCTCTTTCTTCTATATCATAGTCATCGAGTTATTGTCTCATCTAGAGAACTTGGGCACAACAATTTGCTTTCTTGACTATGTACTTTGCTTGTTTGTGGATGTAGCAATTGAATTTTGTTTCTTGTTGAACCAAGAAAACAATCTATTTCCACGCATTTGACAAGTACTGGACGTACTCTTTCGTCCACTCAACATCCAAAGATAGTCCGAGCCTGAGTAGCCTACTAGCTTGAATCCTCCTTCCTTTGGATACCATAAGCCAACTTCTTGGCATCCCTTCAAATACCTTAGGATTCTCTTGCATTTTGCGCAAATCATGTGACTCTATTTTGGTGCAGATTGAAATCTAGCACATGCACCTACCGCAAAAAGTGATGTCCGGCTGTTTGTTGTTAAATAGAGGAATGATCTAATAAGGGCTCTGTACCTAGTTTGATCAAAAACTTTGCCATCTGCATCCATATACATCTTGTGAGATGCGTTCATAGGGATCTTTCTTGATGACTTCTCTTCCATACCAAATTTACGCATTAAATCTCTCGGTATATTTGGTTTGACTTATGAAGGTTCCATCCTTCAATTGCTCGACTTGAAGTCCTAAGAAGAAAGTCGGCTCTCCCATCATGCTCATTTCAAACTTCCCTTGCATGAGGTTTGAGAACTTGTCACATGACTTTTTGTTTGTGGATCCAAATATGATATCATCCACATATATTTGAACAAGCAAAAGATACTCTCTCCATCTTGAATCTGAATAGTGTTAATCAACTTTTCTTTTGGTGAATCCATTGTCAATCGTAAATCGAGACGATGTGTCATACCATACTCTTGGTGCTTGTTTCAATCCATACAATGCCTTCTTGAGCTTGTAGAGCTTATCTCCAATAGTTTTCTACTCAAAACCTGGAGGTTGTTCAACATAGACTTCTTCCTCTAACGAGTCCATTCATAAATGCACTCTTCACATCCATTTGATATACAAAGTGAAGTTCTTATGTGCAGCATAAGCAAGAAACATCCTTATTGCTTAGTCAGCAAAGGAGCAAAGGTTTCATCAAAATCTATACCTTCCTCTTGGAAATAGCCTTTGGCTACCAATCTTGCTTTATTTCTGACAACATATCCTTCCTCATTCATCTTATTCCTGAATATCCACTTAGTACCAATAACATTTTGGTGGGTTGGCCTTTAAACTAATTCCCATACTTTGTTTCTTTCAAACTTATTCAGCTCTTCTTGCATAGCCTGAATCCAATGTGTGTCTTCCAAGGCTTGAGACACATCTTTAGGCTCTATTTGAGAAATAAAACAAGTTAACATAGCTTCATGTTGTGCTCTGGATATGGTTCTTATCCCATCTCCGCATCTCCAATGATTAACTAAGGTGGATGGTCTCTCGGCCATCTCACATCGGTTGGAGTAAGTCGTTGTATTCGATCGTCTTGCGGCTAAGTTGTCTTGAACATTTCCTTCATCATCATTCAAATTTGCAGACCTTCCGGTGTCGTTGAGATTCATGTTCGCCAAAAATATTTTGGTTCATACAACTGCAAGGGTACAGTGTAGTTTATAGAATAATGGCCAGCAAGGTCGTATTCCTCAAGGATTGATATTCGAAACACTTAGGCTATAATAACATCGTAATCCGATTTCATTGAAGCGGCGAGAATATTGAGTTATTTTATCTAAAAAGAATCGAAAAATAAAGAATAAAAAGAAATAAATTTGCGAACCCCACAAGTATTTTAAACATCTATATGAGCAACTTTAGGCACATAATCTCAACATGTTTATTCAATATTAAATTCAAATAAAGTTTTAAAAACCAATTCATACAATTCTATGGGTTCAATTCTTAAGATAGTTTATACCCCCTCCAGGGTGATGCCTAAAGAGTAGATTAATAACAATTGTAGATCTCCGATACGTTAAAACTTTATTAACTCCCAAAAAGATTTATGAATTGAATGACTCCCCACAAATAGTTGTAGGTCTCCGACACATTACATCCGTTTATTTAAGAATTCGATTTCCATCTTTGTTAGAACTCATATCCCGAATCTCGCACTAACAAATATGACATGCAAATTATTGGCCAAAATAAAAAGCAATTATAAATAAGCACTCGAATTCATAAAATAGAAAGCATGAATTAATTAAGAAAACAAATAATCATATTTAACATGAATCCACAGTTTTGATTATGCCCCTAAGATCCGAAAGATATGCCAAACATTGATTACAAACTCATTGACAATTTCGAATCAACATTATGACATCGTTTAAACAGACAAGAGTATTTAGACATAGAAAGAAAACCCCTTCTTAACAGGATGGATTCCTCCTAAGCCCTCAAGCTCTTGTGCTCCCGTAGATGCGAAAGTTGTTGGGAAATTTGTTTATTAGATTTTGATGAATGCCATGTAAAACTTAGACTAGAAAGTTGGCACCCCATTTTCCTTGTAATTTGCATTGTAATAGATAGATATATGCATTTGAGTTAAGTCGCCTATGCTGGATACACAAGAAGTCAATCAAGACTTGAATGAAGACTCCATGCGAGGCAAACAGAGTGTGACTAGGAAAAAAGTCAAGAACTCAATCGGAAGGAGCATCAACTATGATACGGTGTGTGAAGTGTCGGTCAAGTCAACACCAGAAGCCAAGTCTCAAGTTGAAGTGACATATGAGTCTTTCAATCATTGGAGCAGACGCAAGTCACCTGGGGAAAAGGCGGTCAAGTCAAGACAATCGAAAATAATCATTGCCTGAGAAGCAAGAATATTACCTAAACAAGTAATACTTCCATGATGCCATGTCTTAAAGTACTAAGTCCGAAGCGTGCAAAAGGAATAAACCAATGGGAAGCATCGCACCTTGTGTCCGACTCGAAAAAGCTGAAAGTTCATTTAATACGAGGAAATGTCAAGATCAAGGAGGATCGCAACAAGACAAGCCAACGAACACAAGTGACTTTTGAAATCAGCATATCTCTTCAACGGGTGATTTTTTGAAAGTTCACTATAAAAGGCCGAGAAATCACTCACGAGAAAAGGTTACGAACCACGAACATTCAACTTAACATTCGAGCTATAACCCGCAAAAATATTCTCAAGTTATTCAAGCAAACCCTCAAGCCTAAACTTGAAGGAAATCAATCCAACACCAAGTTGTGAAGGAAAGACAACTTCATCTTGTTGAAGAGGAAACTTTTGAAGAATCAAAAGGGGTCTACATTCCAAGGAGGATTGTAGAAAGGTTCAAGGTCGAACCAGTCTCAAGTTATTGGAGGGCTTCGTGATCAAATCCAAGAAGCTTGAGCAAGTGAGTTTGTAGTAGCAAGCTGACTGTGTGAAGAAGCCGAGTCGCACGAGAAGCCGTTTGTGTGACCAAGGCATCTCGGATCGAGTCCCAAAGGATCAAGTCACTGTGGGATCAAGACTTGTATACGGGTGATAAACACTGCGTACTCGATCAATACTTAGTGGATCCCTCCCGGAGTTGGAGAAGAGAGGATTAGAATAATTACCCCATCTTCGAACCTCTATAAAATTTTTGTGTCATTTACATTTCGCATTTAATTTGTGCATATCATTTTATGTTTCTTTGATAATTTGCTATCAAGCGATAATTAACAAAGTGCTAAAACCTAGTGTTAAAACAAACTTAAACCAAATTCAAGGGTGTTAAATCTTCCATGAAAATCTCATCACAGTCGGGTTAAGTATTAGACTAAACAATGAGTTATTCTATCAAGCATTTCGGTCGAGCACGTTGAGTGGCTAACTCTATTTGATTAACTAACTTATTGTCCATCAAGGACATATTTGTGAAATTAACTCTGAACTTATTTAAAAGGACTAAATTTGAAAAGTTGGTAAGGTTTTTCAACCCCCTTCTAAACCTTACTCACACCCTTGGGACCTACAAAAGCCTTGTGGTGTTCTTCGCGACCACCTTTTGCTCTCACTAGCTCTTCGATTCCTTCTTTTTCGTGTTATTTGATGTGTTTTCTCTCGTATGAACTTGTATATTTTTGTGCAAGCCTTGGGTCCCTTTTATAGATGCTTGGAGAGATCACTTGTAGAGTTGGAACGGGAAGAAAACATGAAAAACACGTTGGAACAGTCCCACATGGCCTGGCCGTGTGGCACCACACGACTTGTGTGGTGTAGTCTTCACCCTTCTTCACACGACCATGTGAGCTCCCACGGCCTGGCCGTGCGATGTGTGCCCTTTCTCACAAGCCCGTGTGAGTCCACACGGCCTGGTCATATGGACATGTTTTCGTCCCCTATTTTTGTCCAACTTCACATGATTATGTGGTTTCACACCGACATTTCCACACGGTCGTGTGACACCACACGGCCTGACCGTGTGAAGTGTTTTTGTCCACTTTCTTCGTCATTTTAATCTTCTCTTCGCATTCGTCAATCTTAGTCGGGCATTCCAAGCGATATTTTTCATTTTAAACTCGGTTCCATGCAAGAATTACAAGAATACGCAGATCATGCTCTTTTGAGGAAACCAACTAAAAACATAGTAAATATGCGTGCAAATGCATTAAATATATATCATTTTAAGCCCCAAAATGCACATATATTTTACACACATCAAAATCCTCAAACTTAAAGCATTGGTCGTCTTCGAGCAAATTAAGAATGTTTGGAATTATTTTGTAGATTTTAATGAATGCCATGTAAAACTTAGAATAGAAAGTTGGCACCCCATTTTTTGTTATAAATTGCATTGTAATAGATAGGGTGGTGATTTGAGTCAAGTTAGCTATGTCGAACATGCAAGAAGTCAACTAGAGACAAAAAGAAAGACTCATTTGTGAGGCGGTGAGTGTGGCAAAGAAGAGAAGATAGGAACTCGATCAAGGCGCAGTTGAGTGAAGTATCGGTCAAGTCAACTCAAGATAGCCAAGTCTCGAGGTTGAAGTGACGGAAGAGTCATCCAATGATTGGAAGATGACTCAAGTCACCTGGGGATGTTAAGAAAATGCGGTCAAGTCGAGATAATCAAAGAGATCCGTTCGAGAAATCAAGAATTACTTAAACAAGTAATACCTCCATCGCCTTTCTTGAAGTGCTTAGTCCGAAGCGTGCAAGAGGAATAAACCAATGGGAAGCACTGCGCACTTGGGTCGAACTCGAAAAGTCAAGAATCATTCATACGAGGAAGTGGCAATTTCAAGGATCGCAACAAGACAAGCCAGCGACCACAAGTGAATTTAAAAATAACTATCTCTTCAACAGGGGCAGATTTTTGAAAGATCACTATAAAAGTGAGGAATAACTCGAGAGAAGGTTACTCGAACACGAATATTCAAGCAAACATTTGAATGTAACAAAAATATTCTCAAGTCATTCAAGATCAATCCTTAAGCCTACATTACGAAGAAAATCAATCCAACACTCACTTTGTGAAGGAAAGATAACTTCAATCGGTTGAAGAGGAAATTTTTGAAGAATCAAGGGTCTACATTCCACGGAGGATTGTAGGAAGGTTCAAGGTCGAACTAGTCTCAAGTTTTTGGAGGGCTTCGTGATCAAATCCAAGAAGCTTGAGCAAGTGGGCTGTAGTAGCAATGCGGTACATGCCAGCTGAAGAAGAAGGTTCGAGTCGTCACGAGAAGCTATTTGTGTGACCAAGGCATCTCTCGACTAAGTCCCAAAGGATCAAGTCATTTGTGTGATCAAGACTTGTATCCGGGATCATTAACCACTCGTATATTGATCAATACTTAGTGGATTCCTCCGGGAGTTGGAGAAGAGAGGAGTAGAAGAATTACCCCATATTGAACCTCTATAAAAACTTATTGTGTCATTTACATTTCAACACTTTAATTTATGCATCTTATTTTTATATCTGCGATAAATTTGCTATCCAATTGATAAACAATCGAGTGCTAAAACCAAGTATTAAAACAAACTTAACCAAATTCAAGGGTGTTAAGTCTTCAATGAAAACAAATCACGGTCGAGTTAAGTCTTTAGTTAAAGCAGTGAGTTATTCTATCAATTTCACTCGAGTCAGTGCGTTGAGTGACTAACTCTTTTGATTAACTAACTTATTTGTCCATCAAGGACAGTTTGAAGTATTAACTCGAATATTTAAAAGGACTAATTTGAAAAGTTGGTAAGGTTTATTCAACCCCCTTCTAAACCTTACACTCACACCCCTCAGGACCTACAAGTGGTATCGAGCGGTTGGTTCATTGAGCCTTCCATGACCGGTTCTTGAACTACAACAACAACAACAAACTAAGCCTTAATCCCCACTCGTGGGGTCGGCTATACGGATCATATCGCGCCATCGTTTACGGTCATAAGCCATATTTTCATTTATTTCTAGGTATAACATGTCATGTTTAATAGCTCTTTTTCCAAGTCTTTTTAGGCCTACCACTTCCTCTTTTGATTTGTGTGAGTGATTTTCTACCGTAGATCTCCAAATTTTTCAAAGTCTGTTTTAGTACTTGATCTTTCAAAACTCTTTTTACCAAAAGTTATTATCATGGAAGCAAATTTGACACGCATCCCCATGTTCACAATTGAAGAATTTGATGATTGGATAATTCGTATGCGAGGCTCATCTATCGATTACGATGAGATGTGGATAGTGATAGAGGATGGGCCTTTGCAAATTTTAAAAGTGAACACAATTTGAATGCAGAGCTGCATTTGAAGGTGAAGAGGATGTTGTGGGTCCTAGGGATGTGAGTGTAAGGTTTAGAAGGGGAGGTTGAATAAACCTTACCAACTTTTCGATTTAGTCCTTTTTTAAAATTCGAGTTGATACTACACGGTTGTGTCCTTGGTGGACAACCAATTTAGTTAATCAGAGAGTTAGTCTCTCAATGCAGACTCAATCGAGTTGTTGATGGAATAACTCATTTGTTAAGATCAATTAACTCAACTGTAGTTTGTTTTCAGCGGAAGACTTAACACCCTTAATAATGGTTAAGCAAGGATTTAATGCTTGGTTTAGTACTTAGAAATTATCAAGTGGATAGCAAATTTATCAACAGAGTTAAACAAATAAAATGCAGGAATTAAAGTCTTGAAATGTAAATGACACGATAAGATTTTTATAGAGGTTGAAGATGGGGTAATTCTTCTACTCCTCTCTTCTCCAATCTCCTGGAGGAATCCACTAGGTATTGATCGGTATACAAAGTGGTAAGCGATCCCAGATACAAGTCTTGATCACACACGGTGACTTGATCCTTTGGGACTCGATCTGGAGAGGCCTTGATCACTCACCGGCTTCTCGTGCGACTCACCTTCTTCACTGGGCAACTTCCTTGCTACTACACTCACTTGCTCGAGCTCTTTGGATTTGATCACGAAGCCCTCCAAAAACTCGAGCTGGTTCGACCTTGAACCTTCCTACTATCCTTCGTGGAGTGTAGACCCCTTGATTCTTCAATAATTTCCTCTTCAACGATAGAAGTTATCTTTCCTTCGCGGTGAGTGTTGGATTGATGATCTTCGTAATGTGGGCTTGAGGATTAATCTTGAATGATTTGAAAATATTTTTGGTTACAATTCTAATGATTGCTTGAATGTTTGTGGTTCGTAACCTTCTCTCCAGTCATTCTCGGCCTTTTATAGTGATCTTTCAAAAATTTGCCCGTTGAAGAGATAGGCTTATTTTTGAAAGTCACTTGTGGACGTTGGCTTGTCTTGTTGCGTCCTTGAATTTGCCACTTCCTCGTATAAAATGTTCTTGACTTTTCGTAGTTCGACACGGTGTAGTGCTTCCCATTGGTTTATTCCTTTTGCACGCTCGGGTGAGCACTTCGAGAAAGGTAGTATGGAGATATTACTTGTTTAAGTAATTCTCTTGATTTTTGTGCAACGAATCTCTTTCGATTATCTCGACTTGACCGCATTTCCTTGCTTTCCCAGGTGACTTAGAGTCGCCTTCAATCATTGGATGACTCTCTCAGTATTCTTCGACTTGAGACTTGGCTATGTTTAGTTGACTTGGATCGATACTCCACTGTTGCATCTCAATGTTCCTTGATCGAGTCTGTCTTCTCTTTTTGCCATACTCACTTTGTCTTTGGTGAGTCTTCCTTCCGATCTTGATTGTCTTTTTGCATGTTTAGTCATAGGCGACTTAACTCACTTGATCATCCCTATTTATTAAAATACGATTCTGACAAAAATGGGGTGCCAACTTCCTATTCTAAGTTTTACATGGCATTCATCAAAATCTAAACAATAAATTTCCCAACAATTTCCCCTTTTTGATGATGCCAAAACTTAAAACATTCAAAATGTAAATAGCAAAGATACATACAGATAGTGCATTCACATAGAATGTATGTGTAGAATCAATCCTTTTATTGATCATAACATTCTTGTTCTTTTACACAACTGTTTACAAGGTGTATCAGAGCATACATTTGTCTACGCAAAACTAGAGAATTTACAAATGTTTATGATCAAGACTTACATAAAGTGTATTTACATGATAAAATACATGAAGGGTGGACAACAACACTTCATCTCCTTTTGTCTCTTCTTTTTTCTTCTTCTTCAAAGATCTTACGCTCTTCTTCTCTTTTTCTCATCTCCAGCCGCCTCTTCTTCTTTTCATATGCCTTCCGGGCAACTTCATCTCTTCTTAGTCTCTCTTGTCTCTCCTCCCAAAGCTGAGTTTGTCTTTTATTTTTTCTTCGATTCTTTTCACATACTCAAAAGCATTGTTTTTAGCCACTTGCGATTGGCTACTTGGTCAAGACCCAGCCCAGAGATCCCTCCTTTCTTGCCTCGGATCTATGTACTCAATATTTTTGGGCGAGGTCTAGGTCGAAGCCTCTTTCTCCACTTCGGCCGCTTCTTTCTCTACCTCTCCCCTGGGCACGTATTTGTCTTGGGGTCTTCTTCTTCCCGGTTGAGTGACTAGCGGAGTGACCAAAGCAGAGCGATGCCGTAGTCCTTTGCATGTCGCTTCTTCACATAACGTGAGACCCTTTTCCCAAGACGAGTCCCAAGCTTGAGCCATGGACATCTTTGCAAAGTATCCTTCGGATGCGGCGTTTTAAATTCATCAAGCGATCTTGGCTCGATTCGGCATACGAGATGGCATAAGTGTCTCTCGCTCTTGGAATGCCTCCATGTTGTTTCAAGATATTCATAACTCGGGCATCCATCCTTCCTTCCACTTCCTCCATCCCTCGCTTCAATTGTCTTTCTCTTTTCGACCATGGATATAGCAGAGTGTTGGAGTGGAGAGTCTTTGGGAGTTTGATCTTCGATGATATCGGTGTGACAAGACCTTGTTGGGGGTTTGTGCAATCATCAAGGTCACATCTTTCGATCCTTCCCCCTCAGCGGACTTTCCTTTCTTTTGTTTTGACACTTCCTCATTGTCTTTCCTTTTCTTTGCTCCCTTTTTCTCAACATCGAACTCTTGGCCGCTTTTAGGTATTCCTCTTCCCCTTTTTGGCATCATCAAATGAGAGAAGAACCACGGAAACATCTTGGCAAGGTGAAGTCGAGCTCACGATAGTCGAGTTTCGCTCGAGCCTGCTGCGGAGTATGCGCACGAAATTGAGCGAGTAGCGTTGGATTTCTGAAATTAACTTCATCTCGGCCATGAGAAGGCTGAATTTTCTATCCATGTGTTCTTCCGCACGCAGGAGATCACTCTTGTTTTGCTCACACAGCAGTTTTATCTCGAAAGTGTGAGCTTCATGCATGTGCTCAATATGTTCTCTCAATTTCGTCTTTGCATCAACATTCTCACTCGCCATACCAACAACTTGTTGAACAATGTCCTCAAGTATCTAGCTTGTTCCACACGCATTGTTTGTTCTTTGTTGCCACCATTCCCGATTCTCGATTGTTATGCCTCTCAAGTCGGTAAGGTTGGCATCTCTGTTGTCGATCTCATGTCCATAGAGGTCCGGTGCCTCTCCATCCATTCAATTTCAGCAAATAATGCTTTGAACACCTCCCGAACTTCAATTTTGTTTCTTCCGTTGCGGTGATGGCCTGCAGCGTCAAAGTCATAGTTACTGAACGATGGTACTGGATGGAATGGAGGAGGCTGGTCTATGGAAGCGCGAGTTCGTTCTCGACTCTTCGGGAGGTCGGGTACCTCCAGGAGAAAGGAAATGATTCTACAAAGGAATCATCACGACTCATCGGGATTTGTTCAATGATGAGAGGTGCGCGTGAAGTTCCTTTTGGAGTCGAACTCTGCACTTGAGGAGCCTGTGCGGTGGACTCTGTTTGGTGGGGTCTTTTGTGAAGTGGACCCGACTTTGCCGAGCCTCGGCTATCTCAACGACTTCGTTGGTCTCATTGGTTTCTCCAATTGAGTGGATGGTCCCCTACTTATTATCCTCGAGCGTCATCGGACGATGATGAGATTTCCATTGGTGACTCACCATCAAAATTGAAAGTTTGACGAGTGGTCTTGAGATCGACTTGCTCGTGCTTGGAACATCCTGGTGAGTCTTTTGGATCACGGGGGATGATTAAGCTTCCGTCGCCTTCCGATCCCGGAAAAGTT
The DNA here is from genome assembly GCA_016081115.2 of Rehmannia glutinosa. Lineage (NCBI taxonomy): Eukaryota > Viridiplantae > Streptophyta > Magnoliopsida > Lamiales > Orobanchaceae > Rehmannia > Rehmannia glutinosa. The sequence goes on along the minus strand of CM071926.1, from coordinate 22,413,496 downwards.
ACATCAGGATTATCCCGGGAATCATGAAGTGCACTTATCTCCTTTTCGATGGATCAATGATAGCGGGAGGGATGTTCTCTACCTTTGCTTTACCCCGAGAGGTCTCAACCTCCCGTTGGGCTTCATTACCTCTGCAGTCTCAATGCAGCAAGGCCTGGACATCCCTTTCGGCGATGTCACCGCCTCGAGGTCTTCGCGGTGGCATCCATCGGAGTCTCAACCCCATGGATTGCACTTTCATCGCCCAGCAGTGTTAACTCCAGGCATTCCTTCATGTGCCTCGACCGCATCGGCAGCGTCATTAGCCTTCGTGAGCAATTGGCATCTCGGTGAGACAGTCTCACTATCTAAGCCGTTGATGACAACTTGCTGTGTTTTTGGTGATTGTTCCTTCTCCACTTCGCCTCCTAGATTCATTGTGGAGTCATCTTCAACATTCTCCGACCTTGCTTGCGGTGGAGGAGTTTCCCCTCGGTTGCGCGCCCGATTGAGTGACTTGGAATGGGTCACTAATCTCCAAACTCCCGGCTGTATCTATTGAGTGTTCACAGTTGGGGCGGTGGTAAGACACCTTCAATAGGGGTTGGCTCATTTGGGGTCCCCACTATCCCGGTTTCATCGCCATTTCCTTATTTCTTTCTTCCGAGTGAGTGGGGAAGTGGTTGCAACAACAACAATGGTGATTTTTGAACCACTCCCATTGGATCGATTTCAGTTTGTGTTTTGGAGGACTCTCCTGGTCCCTCCATCAATCTTTGCTCGTGAAGATTCTCTGGATTCGTGTAATGCTTGCTGCATTTGCACTTCTTCGTCGCGGGCGATGAGAGTCACGATCCTCATCATCATCGGATAAGACATCAAGAAGATGATGTGTGTGTTACGTAGTGCGGTGATAAAGCGAGATGTTGGCCTTCTCACGTGCCTCGCCTTCCTCTCGTTGTCTTTCCTTCTCCTTGTCCTTGAAGATATGCAAGATATCATGCATGCGAGTTTTTTTCTTCATCCGATCTTGAGATCACAAAGTGGTCGACCCAAGAAAATTTAGCGATTCTTCTTCCTCTTCTATAAATTCAGCCGTTGGAACTGTTCCCTTGATCGACTCAACTTCCACTTCCTCCACTCTCGCATTGGCGATTTTGGATGTCCGGATAAGGTGGGGATAGGATCATCACATCACTATCATCTCTATCGGCCTCTTCTTGTGTCTGTTGTGCGAACTACATATGTGTCTTTAGGTTGCCTCTGCTGATCGCCTTCATCGACTTAGCGGTTTCATCAATAATATCCGGAGATTCTACTTCTCCGGCTAGTCTCCGATATCTGCTCCGGCTAAGTGGCCGACTCGGTAGGTTTCTCAAGCTCGGAGTGCTTGATGATTCTTTGTCGTCTCTTAGTTTGTACCGAGAGGGATTTACGGTTCGAGAGAGAGTGTCTTGAGTCTTGGGCGGGGGGCGTGGCGATGTTTTCTTTCGAGAGCTGGCCGTCTTGGCTTATCGATTCTCCTTTTTTGACGATCGAAGAAGGTATTTGAGAGTCCTTCTCGGCCGCCTTCTTGCTGAGGGGAGAGACACGGCTGCGGGGCGGGTGACTCTACTGCAAGGGGTAAGGAGCAGGTTTGTTTTTCTTTCTTTGCAGGGAGCGGATCTTTCTTAGATCTTTGCGGGGGCAACCTTCTCTTCTTTGGTGGAGAGGAGACAATCTGTATCTTGAGGGTGATTGATTCTCCCTCACTCGTGTCGATTCTCTTGGCGTAGGCTCTCTTCTCGTGCGCTGAGAGAGGTTTGATCTGAACATCCTCTTGTTTACATGGAATGCCTTTCCATATCTAAGAGGACTCCCTTGACCTCCATCATCGATCGATCACTGGACCATATCCCGGGGATCCTCCAAATGTGCCATTCTCCTTGAAGGATTTGTTCCCTACATTTTGGCGTGAGTCGTTGTAGACAAACTCAGCCCGATTTATTTTCTTTCTTCAATGATCGCGGCCATTACGATCAACTTTGCTTTTGATTGGTCAAAGCCGCCAAATTTGATGTCTATGCATTTGGCAACTATATCCAACAGTTTGTGGTAGTCCTCCTTCTGACCCTCTTGTTGGTGTGTAGACTATTTTGTCAAAGCATAGTCGGACTTGGCTACTTCCTCCAGCGGCCGGCAGTCTACATCGATTCATAGATTTCGATGCTCCTTCCGCCGGTAGTGAGCGGTGTTACGCCAAATACTTGGCAGAGATGATGAACTCCTTTCCGTGAAGCAGAGGATTTGATCCCCTCATCGTGAATCTCGGCGTTCACATAGAATCGTGCGACCTCTTCCACATAGGTCATTGGATATTCCAAAGTCGAAACGGTTTCACCCGGAGCGTTTCCAATTTCTCTGCAATTTTCTTCACTAGGGTGTCGTCGGACCCTGTTTCACCATGCCGTCGAAATCCACAGAGACCGGTGTGGATTTGCTTTCCTAACTTGACAAAGTCATAGGTTGATGCCATTTTTCAGGATTTCACCGAAGAAAACTTAGAGGTTGATTTGAAGATAGATAGGGTTTTGAGAGAGTTTTGCCTTTGCTTCTGAGAGAATTGAACGGTTTTGGTAATATGAGAGTGAAGAAGGAAAGTTTAAGTATGGTTTATGAAAGGACATGCGGGTTATTTTTGAAATGTGATCGAAATCAACGGCTTAGATTTTGCACGCGATTTAGCATTTAATGTCTCGTAATTAATGCGTCAAGCATTTATATCCAATCATAAGCTTGGTGTGCGGCTTTTGCTGTACACGTCATAATTATCTTTGACGTAATTCTTAAAAACATTCCCGCTTAGTAAAAACGATTGCGTTTTTGTCACTTTGCTCATAAATGACTCGACTTTTTCCCTCGGTGATTTTAACTCTTCTTCTCACAGTTCTCTTAGTGACTCATTTTGTCGGTGACTTGGTATAGTTGTCTTTTCCGTCGGTGATTTGCTTAGTGATTTGAGAGTTCAACTCTTTTTCCCTTTTTGTGTTTCATTTTTTTCTTTGATTCTTTTGAGTGTCAACTCGGCTCAATTAATCCTAACTCATGCTTGAGTTCTTCAAATCTTGACTCACATAATGGCTTTGTGAAGATGTCACCAATTGTTTATCGGTTGAGATATATTCAAGATGATGTCCTTCTTTTCAACATGATCTCTTATGAAGTGATATCTCGACATCGATATGCTTTGTTCTTGAGTGCAACACGGATTCTCGAGTGATTGCAATTGTACTTGTGTTATCACACATGATTGGAATTTCCTTTTCCTCAACTTCATAGTCTCTCTTTCTTTGTCTCATCCATAGGACTTGGGCACAACACTGCCCGCAGCCTATGTATTCGCTTCTTGTGTAGAGGTGGCTATTGAATTTTGCTTCTTGCTAAACCAGGAAATCAGCCTGTTTCAAGCATTTGACATGTGCCCGAGGTGCTTTTTCTGTCAACTCGCATCCAATAGATAGTCAGTCTGAATAGCCAATTAGTTTGAATCCACCTTCCTTTGGATACCATAAGCCAACTTCTTGGCTTCCTTTCAAGTATCTCAAGATTCTCTTAGCGAGATGTCATATGGCTCTCTTTTGGAGCAGATTGAAATCTTGCACATACACCTACAGACAAAAAGGTGATGTACGGCCCGCTTTGCGTGAGATAGAGCAATGATCCAATAAGTGCTTTGTATCTTGTTTGATCTACAGACTTGCCATCTGCATCCACGTCCATTTTGACTGATGTACTCATTGGTATTTTCACAGAAGACTTCTCTTCCATACCAAATTTTTTCATTAAATCTCTGGTGTATTTTGTTTGACTTATGAAGGTTCCATCCTTGTTTGTTTCACTTGGAGTCCAAGGAAGAATGTCAGCTCTCCCATCATGCTCATTTCGAACTTGCTTTGCATGAGGTTTGAGAATTTATCACACAGCTCTTTGTTTGTGGATCCAAAAATGATGTCATCCACGTATATTTGAACAAGTAGTATACTTTTCTTGTCTTGAATTCTGAAAAGTGTTCTATCCACTTTTCCTTTTGTGAATCCATTTTCAGTTAGGAATTGTGACAAAGTATCATACCATGCTCTGGGTGCCTGTTTCAATCCATACAGAGCTTTCTTGAGTTTATATACTTTATCTCCAAGAGTCTTCTGCTCAAATCCTGGAGGTTGTTCAACATACACTTCTTCTTCCAATAAACCATTTAGGAATGCGCTTTTTACATCCATCTGATATACAGTAAAATTCTTGTGAGCTGCATAGGCAAGAAACATCCTTATAGCTTCCAATCTTGCTACAGGGGCAAATGTTTCATCAAAATCTATCCCTTCTTCTTGGCAATATCCTTTGGCTACTAATCTTGCTTTGTTTCTTACCACAGAACCTTCCTCGTTCATCTTATTTCTGAACACCCATTTAGTGCCAATAACATTTTGATGAGTGGGTCTTTGAACTAATTCCCATACTTTATTTCTTTCAAACGATTGATTCTTCTTGCATAGCTTGAATCAATGTGTGTCATCTAATGCTTTTGACACATCTTTGGGCTCTATTTTGTGTGATGAAGCATGTGAACATAGCTTCTTGTTGAGTTGGATCTTGTTTTGACACCTTCTCTTATATCTCCAATGACAAGTTCGGTGGATGGTCTCTCGGCCATCTTACATCAGGTTGGAGTAAGTTAGCTAGATTGATCGTCTTGCGGTTGTGTTCTTTGTGATCACTCTCTCGTAATCACTTAGTTTGCAAATTTTCCATTGTTTTTGAGATTGACTATCTCATCTTCTTATGAGTTTACAATTCCAGTTTTAAACTTCAAAGACGGGGATTCTTCTGCATGGTTGGTTGATTTGGCTTGTCGAGTTGATTTTTCAATGTCTCCTCCATTAACATTTGGTTCATCGAACACCACATGAATGGATTCCTCCGTGACCATAGTCCTCTTGTTGAGTATTCGTAGGCTTTGCTTTCGGTTGAGTATCCCAAGAAAATACCTTCATCGACTTTTAGCATCAAACGCCTTTAGATTATCTTTGCCATTGTTATGGATGAAGCATTTACATCCAAATATTCTAAAATATGCAACATTAGGTTTTCTTCTGTCCAAATTTCATAAGGAGTCTTTTGTTGTCTTTTATCATGCATCTATTTTGAGTGTAGCATCTTTGTGTTTATTGCTTGACCCAAAATCTTTTTGGTAACCCTGTTTTTGACTAACATGGTCCTGCTGCTTCTTTGAGAGTTCTATTCCTTCTTTCTCGCAACTCCATTCTCTTTGTGGAGTCCTTGCCGAGATAGTTCATGACCAATACCATTTTCAATACAATCTTTCTGAGTTATTATTCCATTGACAAACTCGGTTCCTCTATCGATCTTATTTTGATAATGGTTTGGTTCTTCTCATTTTGAATTCTCTTCATCAACTATGGTAGTTTCAGATAGTTTCTTTCTTCATACACATGAATATAGTCCATGTATATCTTGAGTAGTCATCTACTACCACAAAGGTGTATTTCTTTCCACTTATGCTACCTGGTTCCCTTTGGGCCAAATAGATCCATATGTAGCGGATGCAATATTCTTGTTGAAGATGGGCATGTCTTTTCTTTGAATGATGATTTGATTTGTTTTCCCTTCGACATGCGTCACATATACTCTCCTTTTTGTATCGAGTCCGGGAAGTCCTTCCACAAGACTACTACGGCAAGCTTGTTAATTGTTTTGAAATTGGTGACTCGGCTTTTTGTGCCTAACCAACTTGATTTTTGTCTTTTTGCTAATAGACAGTCTTTGGTGTTGCGGTTGACCAATCCACGACATACATGTGTTCTTCATGCGCATCCTTGCAACACAACTTCATTCGATTCAACATCCTTGATTTGGCATATACCCATGTTAAATCCAACATTATAACCCTTGTCACGCGAGTTGGTGATGCTTAGCAAGTTGAAGTTGATTCCTTCAACATATGCAACATCCGTGATTTCTAATCCATTTTTCTTGATGGATCCAATGCCTTTTATTTCTCCTGGAGCTTCATTTCCTCCAAATATGACTTTTGCTCCTTTGACTTCCTTGAATCTTGACAGATTTTTCTTGTTTCTGTCGTATCCGGAACAACCACTATCCATGTACCAGGTTCCTTGGCACTCGGTTGTTCCTTGAACCCGCAATCAAGAAATTTAAGTTTTAGGTACCCATACTTGTGCAGGTCCGAGGGGTTAGAATTGTAAGATGATCCAACCAACTTATAGCCAAATGATTTGACTCTAAGGGGTTGCCATCTATCGATGCCATAATCATAATTAATCTTGACAAATTGCTTGGGGATTCTAGGTTCATACAAATTGTCTTTTTGTCGTATGCTGTATATGTGTTCTAGCAATCGCCTTCTTTGGGTAGTTGTGATATTTCGAGTGTAGTGCCTAGGTGCATATGTGTCTTGATGAAAGCTCTTATACCTTTGGAATGGCCTCACGAGTCCGGGCCTTTGCCATTTGGGCTTATATTCCATATGTTTTTTTTGATAGTTCACATTATTCCAATCAAACTTGACTTGGATATTTTCTACCATTTCCATCATATGTTTTTTCTCTTATAGATTTTTTCTGGGGTTTTGGTAGCTCTGTTTTTCTTCTTTACAGAGTATTTTTACATTTGGAGTTTTTGAGGAACTCGGTTGAATTTCTTTTCAATTTGCCCTTTCAAATGCATCTTAATCGGGTCATTTTCCTTTTCCTTTATAACCAAGGCCGGTTTGCTTGTAATTGTGCTTTGGATTAAATGTGTGTGCACCATCTCCGGAGTTTTGGATTTTTGAGATACTTCATTGCTTGAAGATCCCTTTTCCAAAATCACTCTTGGAGCTTGACATAGAATAGTGGAATTAAATCCTAAGCCTGTCTTGTCTCCACATTCTCTTTGACTCATAATAAGATCATCCAAAGATTTAGATGCCTTAGTAAATGAGGCAATCACATTTTGAGGTCATTTTCCCTCTTTTCTATAGCAGCTATTTTACGCTAATAACTTTGCATTTTCAGTCTTTAAACTTCTATTCTCATCGCCTATTTGACTTAGAGTACTCAACTCCTTAGTAAATTTGTAAGTTTTGCTCTTGAGTATTTGTTTTCCTCATTTAGTAGTGTGTGTGAGGATTTAATGTGTTCAAAATATTTCATCATTTTGCCTAATGAATCATAAAGATCAGTGGGTGATGAAGTGTGTGTGTCATCAATATCACTATAATCGAGTTTGATGAGTTAGAGTGTACCTCATCTTCTTGGTCGGAGTTGATCTTGTTCCTTGGCCATCAAACAAATTAGGCTTCTTCTTCGAGTCACTTGAGTAGTCGCCTTCTTCTTTGCTCTCGACTCAGCTTATGTCTTTTGACTTCATTGTCTCGTGATCTCTGCATGACCAACATTGCCTTTCTCTTTTCTTGTCTCCTTTCTCTCAAGACCTTTCTTTCTTCTTCATTCCGACTTGTTGACTACGAGGATATGAGCGATCAATGGCATAGTGACCTGGTTGTCTACAATTCCAACATAGATATTCAACCTTTTGATCAGCTCTTTCCATCCTTGGATTGTCGACCCTTTGATATTCAGATTTTTGATGATCATGTTCTCTTGGTTGGCCTATCTTCTCTTGACTTGGAAGGAGCCGAGTGTCTTCGGAGGATTCACCCTTGCCTTTCTTGTAGTTCTTATTGAAGAACTTGTTGAACCTTTTACTAGTAGGGTTATTTCTTCGGGTCAATAACTTCTTTGACCTTAGCTCTATTCTCATCTTTAACAACTAAGAGCAGTTGTTTTGGGTACTGTTGTCTCTTCCGGTCTTTTCTTCTCGGTTCAAACTCGTAGGCCGTGAGGTCCGAGAATAGTTCATGGTTGGATGTCTTTGACAGTCCATGGAATGTCTTAGTGCCATGACCTTCATTTCCCATTCAGTGGAAGACTTTTTAGGATCTTCATACACATTTCTTCGTGTATATTCTTTTTCCAAATCTTGGCCGACAGCTCGTTGGTGATTTACGTGAATCGAGCATCCAGTTGATCTAGGTTCTCTCCCGAGATCATTTTGAAATTCTCAAATTTCGGTACAACCACCGATAATTTGTTTTCTTTGATTTGCTCGAGCCTTCACAAATCAATGTTAGCTTGTCCCTGATTTCTTTAGCCGTTTTGCATGATTTGACTTTATTGAACATGGCTTTGTCAAGGTTTTGTAAAGAATATCCTTGGCCACATTGTCCAGGTTATATCTTTTTTCATGTCATCATTTGTCCATTCAACTCTTGGTTTTTCGATCATAGCTGGTCCGGGAGCTACATCCTCTTCACCTTCACCGGCTCTTCTTATAGCCGTGTTCACTTTTAAGATTTGCGGTGGCCCATCCTCTATCACTATCCACATCTCATCATGTAATCTTTGATAAATGAGCTTTGCGCATCACGGATTTTCCAATCATCAAATTCTTCAATTGTGAACATAGGGATGCGTGTCAAATTTGCTTCCATTATGATAATCTTTTAATGATAAAAGGAGTTTTGAAAACTTAAGTACTAAAATAAACTTTGAAGACTTTGGAGATCTAGTTTAGTAACCGGTCTGCGGAAGGCTCAATGAACCAACCGCTATGATACCACTTGTAGGTCCCGAGGGGTGTGAGTGTAAGGTTTAGAAGGGGGTTGAATAAACCTTACCAACTTTTCGATTTAGTCCTTTTTTAAAATTCGAGTTGATACTTTTTGTGTCCTTGGTGGACAACCAATTTAGCTAATTAGTAGAGTTAGTCTCTCAAATGACTTAATCGAATTTGTTGATGGAATAACTCATTTGTTAAGGCAATTAACTCAACCGTAGTTTGTTTTATTAAGACTTAACACCCTTAATAATGGTTAAGCAAGGATTTAATGCTTGGTTTAGTAATTAGAAATTATCAAGTGGATAGCAAATTTATCAAAGATAGTTAAACAAATAAAATGCAGGAATTAAAGTCTTTGAAATGTAAATGACACGATAAGATTTTTATAGAGGTTCGAAGATGGGGTAATTCATCTACTCCTCTCTTCTCCAATCTCTGGAGGAATCCACTAGGTATTGATCAAGATACAAAGTGGTAGCAGTCCGGATACAAGTCTTGATCACACGGTGACTTGATCCTTTGGGACTCGATGCCGAGAGGCCTTGATCACTGTGGCTTCTCGCACGACTCGAGCCCTTCTTCACAGTGGGCAGTGCGCTTTGCTACTACTGACTCACTTGCCGAGCTCTTTGGATTTAATCGAAGCCCTCCAAAAACTTGAGACGGTTCGACCTTGAACCTTCCTACTATCCTTCGTGGAGTGTAGACACCTTCATTCTTCAATAATTTTCTCTTCAATCGATAGAAGTTATCTTTCCTTCACGGGTGAGTGTTGGATTGATGATCTTCGTAATGTGGGCTTGAGGATTAATCTTGAATGATTTGAGAATATTTTTGGTTACAATTCTAATGATTGCTTGAATGTTTGTGGTTGGTAACCTTCTCTCATAGTCATTCCTCGGCCTTTTATAGTGATCTTTCAAAAATTTGCCCGTTGAAGAGATATGCTTATTTTTGAAAGTCACTTGTGGACGTTGGCTTGTCTTGTTGCGATCCTTGAATTTGACACTTCCTCGTATAAAATGTTCTTGACTTTTGAGTTCGACACGGTGTAGTGCTTCCATTGGTTTATTCCTTTGCATGCTTCTCGGGTGAGCACTTCGAGAAAGGTAGTATGGAGATATTACTTGTTTAAGTAATTTCTTGATTTCTTGATTTGCAACGAATCTCTTTCGATTATCTCGACTTGATTTGCATTTCCTTGCTTTCCCAGGTGACTTAGAGTCGACTTCCAATCATGGATGACTCTCGCATTACTTCGACTTGAGACTTGGCTATGTTTAGGCGACTTGACCGATACTCCACTCAGTGCATCTCGGTTGTTCCTTGATCGAGTCCCCTGTCTTCTCTTCTTTGCCATACTGTTTGTCTTGCGGTGAGTCTTCCTTCCGATCTTGATTGTCTTTTTGCATGTTTAGTCATAGCGACTTAACTCGGCTTGATCACCCTATTTATTACAATACGATTAAAGACAAAAATGGGGTGTCAACTTCCTATTCTAAGTTTTACATGGCATTCATCAAAATCTAAACAATAAATTTCCCAACAGATGTTGCTCCCGGACAGTCATGGTTGAAAAACCAAGAGCTGAATGGACAAATGATGACATAAAAAGATATAACTTGGACAATGTGGCCAAGGACATTCTTTACAAAACCTTGACAAAGCCATGTTCAATAAAGTCAAATCATGCAAAACGGCTAAAGAAATCTAGACAGCAGGCTAACATTGATTTGTGAAGGCTCGAGCAAATCAAGGAAAATGAACTATCGGTTCTTTGTCTGAAATTTGAGAATTTTAAAATGATCGCAGGAGAGACCTTGGATCAACTGGATGCTCGGTTCACAAAAATTACCAACGAGCTATCGCACTTGGAAAAGAATATACGAAGGAAATGTGTATGAAGATTCTAATAAGTCTCCCAATTGAATGAGAAATGAAGGTCATGGCGAGAAGACATTCCATGGACCTATCCAAGACATCCAACCATGAGCTATTCTCGGATCTCAAAGCCTACGAATTTGAGCCGAGAAGAAAAGACAGAGGAGGAGACAGGTTGTGCCCAAAACAATCGCTGCTCTAATTGTTAAGGATGGCAAGAGAGCCGAGGTCAAAGAAGTCATTGACCAAGAGGAAATAGCCCGATGGTTAAAAGGTTTATCAAGTTCTTCAATAAGAACTACAAGAGAGGCAAGGGCGAATCCTCCAGAAGACACTCAGCTCCTCCAAGTCAAGGGAAAATGGCCAACCAAGAGAGTAGAGCATCAAAAAGTTGAATATCAAAGGGCGACAATCCAAGAATGGAAAGAGTGATCAAAAGGTTGAAAAAATCTTTGCTGAACTATGCAGCAACCAGGTCACTATGCCATTGATTGCCCATATCCTGTAGTCAACAAATACATGAATGAAGAAGAAAGAAAGGTCTTCGTGAGAAAGAAGACAAGAAAAGAAAAAGGCAATGTTGGCCGCAGAGATCGCCGAGACAAAATGACCCAAGTCAAAAGACACACGGTGATTGAGAGAGTAGTGAAGCGACTACTCAAGTGACTACGAAGAAGAAGCCTTGATCCGTCTAATGGCTAAAGAACAAAACCAACTGACCAAGAAGATGAGGTACACTCTAACTCATCACACTCGGATACTAGTGATAGTGATTGTGACACACACACTTCATCACCCACTCCGATCTTTATGATTCATTAGGCAAAATGATGAGAGATTTTGAACACATTAAATCCTCACACACACTACTAAATGAGGAAAACGACTACTCAAGAGCTAAAACTCACGGTGACTAAGGAGCCGAGTACTCTAAGTCAAATAGTGATGAGAATGAAAGTCTAAAAGGCGAAAATGCTAAGCTAATAGAGAGATAGTGCTATAGAAAAGAGGGAAAATGACCTCAAAAATGTGATTGCCTCATTCACTAAGGCATCTAAATCATGGATGATCTTATTATGAGTCAAAGAGAATGTGGAGACAAGACAGACTTAGGATTTAATTCCTCTCGTGCTATGTCATGCTCCAAAAGTGATTTTGGAAAAAGGATATTCAAGTAATGAAGTATCTAAAAATCCAAAACTCCAAATGGTGCACACACATTTATTCCAAAGCACAATCACAAGCAAACGCCTTGGTTATAAAGGAAAAGGAAAATGTACCGATTGAGTGTCTTTGAGAGGATAGCCGAGAAGAAATCCCGAGTTCCTCAAAGCAAACTCCAAATAGGAAATACTTTGTAAAGAAGAAACAGAGCTACCAAAAACCCCAGGAAGTTCTATAAAAGAAACACATATGATGGGAATGGTAGAAAGTACCCAAGCCAAGCCGATTGGGATAATGTGAACTTTCAAAGAAAGACCTATGGAATATAAGTCTAAGTGGCAAAGGCCTACAACTCAAGAAAGGCCATTCCAAAGGTATAAGAGCTTTCATCAAAGACACATATGAACCTAGGCACTACACTCAGAGATATCACAACTACCCAAAGAAGGCAATTGCTAAAACACATACACGGACATACATAGACAAAAGAGACAAATTTGTATGAACCTAGAACCCCAAGCGCTTTGCCAAAATTAATTATGATTATGGCAATCGATAGATGGCAACCCCTTAGAGTAAAATCATTTGGCTATAGGTTGGTTGGATCATCATACAATACTAACCCCTCGGGACCAGGCAAGTATGGGTACCTAAAACCTAACTTCCTTGATTGCAGGTTCAGGAGCGGTTGAGTGCCAAGGAACTTGGTACAAGGATAGTGGTATTCGGACACATGACAGAAACAAGAAAAATTTATCAAAATTCAAGGATGTTAAAGGTGCAAAAGTCATATTTGGAGGAAATGAAGCTCTAGGAGAAATAAGAGGCATTGGATCCATCAAGAAAAATGGATTAGAAATCACAGAGATGTTGCATATGTTGAAGGACTTAACTTCAACTGCTAAGCATAAGTCAACTCGTGACAAAAAGCTACAATGTTGGATTCAATATGGGTGTATGTCAAATCAAGGATGTTGAATCAAATGAAGTAGTCTTTGCAAGGATGTAGACAAAAGAACATGTATGTAGTAGATTGGTCACCGCAACACCAAGCACTGTCGGTAGCAAAAGAGCACAATTTGAATCAAGTTGGTTGGGCACAAGAAGCCGAGTCACCTTTGAATTTCAAAACTATTAACAAACTTGCAAGAAGTAATCTTGTGGAAGGACTTCAGGACTCAAAGATACAAGAAGGAGAGTATATGTGATGCATGTCGAAGGGAAAACAGATCAAATCATCATTCAAAGAAAAGACATGTCCATCTTCAACAAGAATATTGCACTTGCACTGCCACATGTGGATATATTTGGTCCGATTGAACCGGCCAAAGATAAGTGGGAAGAAATACACCTTGGTGGTAGTAGATGACTACTAAAGATATACATGGACAATATTCATGTGTGTAAGAAGGAAAGAAGAAACTACCACAATCGATGAAGAGGATCCAAAATGAGAAAAGTCAAACCATTATCAAAATAAGATCTCGAGAGGAACCGAGTTTGTCAATGGTATAATAACTCGATTGTATTGAAATTGGTATTGGTCATGAATTATCTGCGGCAAGGACTCCACAAAGCAAAATGGAGTTGCGAGAAAGAAGGAATAGAACTCTCAAAGAAGCAGCAAAAGGACCATGTTAGCGATGTGGTCGCTAAAGATTTTGGGTCAAGCAATAAACACAACATGCTATACTCAAAATAGATGCATGATAAGCAGACGGTGACAAAGACTCCTATGAGATTTGGACGGGGAGAAAGCCAAAAGTTGCATACTTTAGAATATTTGGATGCAAATGCTTCATCCATAACAATGGCAAATATAATTTAAAGGCTTTTGATGCTAAGGTGATGAAGGCATCTTCTTGGGATACTCACCAAAGCAAAGCTCTGAGTGCTCAACAAGAGGACAATGGTTGCGGAAGAATCCATCCATGTGGTGTTTGATGAGCCAAATGTAAATGGAAAAAACATTGAAGAGTCGGTGATAAGTTTCGAATCAACCAACCATGCGAGAAGAGTCCCTATGTTGAAGCTAAAGTGGAATTATAAACTCAGATGAAGATGAGATAGTGAATCTCAAAGACACTGGAAAATTTGCAGCTAAGAGATGATGAGAGAGCTGATCAAAATAACACAGCTGCAAGATGACTGAATCCAGCTAACTTACTCCAACTCCGATGTAAGATGGCTCAGAGACCATCCACGTAACTAATCATTGGAGATGTAAGAGAAGGAGTGAAAACTAGATCCAGAACTCAACAAGAAGTAATGTTTACTTGCTTCATCTCACAAATAGAGCCAAAAGATGTGTCACAAGCATTGGATGACACACATTGGATTCAAGCCATGCAAGAAGAGTCTGAATCGGTTTGAAACGAACAAAGTATGGGAATGGTTCAAAGACCTACCCATCAAAATGTTATTGGCACTAAATGGGTGTTCAGAAACAAGATGAATGAGGAAGGTTCTGTGGTAAGAAACAAAGCAAGATTGGTAGCCAAAGGATATTGCCAAGAAGAATGAATAGATTTTGATGAAACTTTTGCTCCTGTAGCAAGATTGGAAGCTATAAGGATGTTTCTTGCCTATGCAGCTCACAAGAACTTTATTGTATATCAAATGGATGTAAAGAGTGCATTCCTTAATGGTTTGTTGGAAGAATAAGTATATGTTGAACAACCTCCAGGATTTGAGCGAGAAGACTCTTGGAGACAAGGTATACAAACTTAAGAAAGCTCTATATGGATTGAAACAGGCACCCAGAGCATGGTATGATACATTATCACAATTCTTGATCGAGAATAAATTCACAAAAGGCAAAGTGGATAGAACACTCTTCTTAATTCAAGATGGGAAGAGCATCACGCTTGTTCAAATATATGTGGATGACATCATTTTTGGATCCACAAACAAAGAGTTGTTTGACAAATTTTCAAACCTCATGCAAAGCAAATTCGAAATGAGCATGATGGGAGAGCCGACATTCTTCCTTGGACTCCAAGTCAAATAGTGAAGGATGGAACCTTCATAAGTCAAACAAAATACACCGAGAGATTTATTGAAGAAATTTGGTATGGAAAAGAAGTCTTACGTAAAAATACCAATGAATACATCGTCAAAATGGACATGGATGCGGATGGCAAGCTGTAGATCAAACAAGATCTGAGCACTTATTGGATCATTGCTCTATCTCACAAAGAAGCGGCGGATATCACCTTTGCTTTGTAGGTGTATGTGCAAGATTTCAATCGATCCAAAAGAAAGCCACATGACTGCGGCACCAAGAGGATCTTAAGATATTTGAAAAGAAGCCAAGAAGTTGGCTTATGGTATCCAAAGGAAGGTGGATTCAAGCTAATTGGCTATTCGGACTCGACTATCTTTGGATGTAGAGTTGACGGGAAAAGTACCTCAGGCACATGTCAAATGCTTGGAAATAGGCTAATTTCCTGGTTTAGCAAGAAGCAAAATTCAATAGCCACCTCCCTTTGGTACCGGAGAATACATAGATCTTGGCAAATTTGTTGTGCCCAAGTCTTATGGATGAGACAAAGTGAGAGACTATGAAGTTGAAGAAAATGAAATTCCAATCATGTGTGATAACACAAGTGTAATTGCAATCACTCAAAATCTGTGTTGCACTCAAAAACAAAGCATATCGATGTCGATATCACTTCATAAGAGATCATGTTGAAAAGAAGGACATCACCTTGAAATATATTTCAACCGATAAGGGTTATCGACATATTCACAAAACCATTATGTGAGTCAAGATTTGAAGAACTCAAGCATGAGTTAGGGTTAATTTGGTGAGTTGACACTCGAGAAGACTCAAAGAAAAGAGATGAAACATGAAAAGAGGAAAAAGAGTTGAATTCGTAAGTCTGCTAAGTGAATCACCGTATTGGAAAATCACCAGATCGAGTTAGTGACAGTGAGTCACTAGGAGAGCAAAGTGAGAAGAAGGATTTGAATCGGCTAAGGAGCAAGCTGAGTCATTCATGAGCAAAGTGACAAAAACGCATTTGTTTTTACTAAGCGGGAATGTTTTTAAGAATGACGTCAAGATAATTATGACGTGTACATGGAAAAGCTACACACCAAGCTTATGATTGGATATAAATGTTGCCACATTAAATGCGAGAAATTAAATGTAAATCGGCGTGCAAGATCTAAGCCGTTGATTTTGATCAAATTTCAAAAACTACCCGCACGTCCTTTCATGAACCATACTTAAACCATTTCGTCCATTTCTCTCCCACTTTACCAAAAACTATTCATCTCTCTCTCGAAAGCAAAAGCAAAAATTTTCTCTCAAAACCCTATCAATCCTCAGTTCAGTTTTCAAGTTTCGTTCGGTAAAACATCTCGAAATGGCATCTACATATGATTTTGTCAAGCTAGGAAAGCAAATCCACACAGGGTCTACTATGGATTTCGATGGTATGGTTAAACAGGGGTTCGATGACACTCTCGTGAAGAAGATCGCTGAGAAATTGGTAATTTCTGGGCTGAAACCATTTCTGACGTTGGAGTTTTCGATGACCTATGTGGAAGAGGTCGCACAGTTCTACGTGAATGCTGAAGTTCACGATGAGGGCATCAAGTCCTCTGTTCACGGAAAAGAGTTCACCATCACTGCCAAGGATTTGGCTGAACACTTCTTGTTGCCGGCGGAAGGAAGAGGGAGATTCATGAGGTTCGAGGTCGACTCCGCACATTCTTGCTTGGAAGAAGTAGCCAAGTCCGACTATCCGCAAAAGTGGTCTGACTAACAAGAGGCTACTAAAAGAGGACTATCACAAATTCCGGACATTGTTGCCAAATGCATAGACATCAAATTTGGCACTTTGACCATTGCCTAAAGCTAAAAGTCGATCGTAGTAGCCGCGATCCTTGAGGAAAAGAAGGTGAGTTGGGCTGAGTTTGTCTACAACGGACTGCGCATCGTTGGGAACAAATCCTTCAAGGAGGATGGAACGTTTGGAAGTTCTCAGGATACGGCCTAGTGATTGGCCGGTGAAGGAAGTAAAAGGAGTCCTCTTCGACATGGGAAGGCTTTCCATGTAAACAATAGGATGTTCGAGATCAAACCTCTCTCCCGCGCGAGAAGAGAGCATACACCAAGAGGGTCGATCACTGAGTGAGGGGGAATCGGTGACTCAAGATACTGTTTGTCTCCTCTCCTCCAAAAAGAAGAAGGTTTGCCCCTGCAATTGCTAAGAAGATCTGTTGCCCCTGCCAAAGAAAGAAAAAGAAATCGCTCCTGCCCCGCGGCCGTGTCTCCCCGCCCTGCGCGGCCATGCAATGGAGAAGGAATCATTAATCCCTTCTCTAGTGATCAAGAAGAAGAGGATCGCCACAACAACAAGGAAGGCAAATTGCCTCTAAGATATCTGCGAAGGCATTCACCTTCAATGAACCGGAGGAAGTGGAGCGGATATCCCTTTGGTAAAAACAAAGAGAAGAAGAAGACTTTCCAAGCTCTCCGAGCTTGAGAAGGCAATGAGTCTGTCACTCGGTGGAGAAGATATCCGAGACTGCTTTGGAGAAGTAGAATCTCCGTAAGTGATCGATGAAACGCCAAGTCACGAGGCCGATCAAGAGAGGCAAGTCGAGGACCCAGTATAGACAGAACAACCGAGGAACAAGGAATGGCCGAGACAACCGAATCACTGTTGACATGGTTGTTTCTCCGCCAAACAGAGGCTACCGAGGGTGTCGAAAGCGAAGTCTGCTACCCTTAATCCCCGGAAACCAGGGGCAAGCAAAAAGAATGATGAAGACGATGTAATCATGTACTCTCCATTGTATCCGGACATCCAAAGTCGTCTGCGAGTGGAGAAAATGGCGAGCCTATCCCAGTGCGGTTTGAAATTCCGAGTTCATTCTTTGAGGAAGAAGAACTCTTCGGGTTTCTTGAGGTGGAAATAGTCCGCAAGCCCTTGACGAGGATAATTGCATCAATATACCGCAAATTCGAAAAAGAAAACGAACGGGCTACAACGGTGAGGACACAGAGGCACGTGAGAAGGCCAAAGATCGCCTCTCACGGCACCACCGATTATACACACCCTCACTTTGACGCCCTATCGAAAGTGATGAGGATCCGGGCCCTGTTCGTTGTCGCCAGGAGAAGAGTTGCAAATGCAAGCACTCGCAAGAATCGTAACCCTACATTCGCAAAGAATGATGGAAGGACGAGGAGAGTCCTCCAAATCACAAACGGTTTGCAGATAGATCATATTGGAGTGGTGCAAAGATATTGCCATGTTGTCGCTGCCACCACTTCCCACTCATTCGGAGGAAGGTGTTAAGGGTACTAGCGATGAAACCGGGATTGTGGGGACCCGGTCGAGCCAGCCCCTAATGAAGGTGTCTCACCACCGCCCCAACGGCTGAATACTCGGTGGGAAGGGATTCTCGAGACGAGTGACCCCATTCCAAGTCACTCACTCGGTGGTGTGCCAGTGAGGGGGAAACTCCTCCCGGCTGCAAAGAAGGTCGGAGGATCTGCAAAATTGAATCCACAATGCATCTCGGAGGCGAAGTGGAGAAGGAACAATAACTAAATACACAACAAGTTGTCATCCTTGTGAGGCTCAGTTGTAGCCAGATCGTCTTTTGAAGTGCCAATCGCTCTATAAGCGAATGACGCTGCGATGCGATCGAGGCACGAGGAAGGAAGCGCCCGGGATTTAACACTCGGGCGATGAAAGTGCAATCCATGGAATTGAGACTCTAATGGATCCCACCTCGGAAGACCCCAAGACAGCCGACATTGTCGAAAGGGATGTCAAGGCCTCATTGCAGTTGAGACTGCAGGAGGTAATGAAGGCCAACGGAAGGTTGAGACTTCGGGGTAGAGAAACTGAAGCACGAACATCTCTCTGCTATCATTGATCCATCGAGAAAAGGATATAAGTGCTCTTTACGATTCCCAGGATAATCCTAATGTAACCTTTCTCGGGATCGGAAGGAGACGATGAAGTTGAGTCATCCCCATGGTCGATCTCAAAGACTCGGTGAGGATGTTCCAACCACGAGTAAGTCGACCTCAAGACTACTCGCCAAACCTTCAACTTTCATGATGAGCCACCCATGGAAATCTCATCATCGTCCAATGACGCTTCGATAAGGCCGAGGACCAGTGAACTCATTTGGAAAAATCAGTTGAGACCAACGGTTGCATTGACAAAATTGAGGCTCAGCAAGTTGGGTCAATTTCACAAAGACCACACCAAACAGAGTCCATCTGCGCAGCTCCCAGCTGCGCAGCAGTTCCACTCCACAGGGGACTTCACGAGCACCGCTTATCATTGAACAATTCGATTGCCCGTGATGATCCTTTCGTAGAATCATTTCCCTTCTCTCGAAGGTACCGACCTCCCTAAAGAATCGGCCTAGAGATCGCGAGCGCTTCCACGGACCGATCTGTTATTCCATCGACACCATTGTTCCACTATGACTTTGACGCCGCTTGGCGTCGTCACCAAAACAGAGGTGCGGATGAAGTTCGGGAGGTGTTCAAAGCCTTATTTTGCTTTGAGATTGAACGGATGGAGAGGCACCAGGCCTCACTTGGACATGAGGTCGATAACGGTGGACGCCAACTCATCTGGCCGATTTGAGAGGCATAATAGTTAGGATCCGTGAGTGGTGGCAATGCAGTAGACAATGTGCGTGGAACAAGCTCGGTACTTCGAGGACATTGTTCAACAAGTTGCTAGTCCCGGGCGGGCGGAGAATGCCGATGCAAAGACAAAATCGCAAGAGCACATCGCACAAATGCATGAATCTCACACCACAGAGATACCGCTGCGTGAACATAATAAGAACGAGCTCCTACGTGTGGAAGAGAACATGGATCGAAAATTCAGTCTTCTCATGGCTGAGATGAAGTTGGTACTTGCTGAATCCAATGCCACCCGGTCTCGAGTTCCGTGCGACTTACTCTGCGGCAAAGATATTCAAGCAGAACTCAACTATCGCAGACTAGACTTCTTGCTTGCTAGCTTGTTTCAGGGGTTCCTCTCTCCTTTGATGATGCCAAAAAGGGGGAAGAGGAATACATAAAAATCATTTGAAGGGATCGAAGTCGAGAAGGAGGAAGCATTTTGTGAAGGGAAAGACAATCGAGGAAGTAATAAGAGAGAAGAAAGGGAAGTCTGCTGAGGGGGAAGGTTCGAAAGATGTGACCTTGATGATTGCTAAAACCCCCAACAAGGTCTTGTCTTAGCCGATATCATCAAAGCAAACCCGATGACTCGCCACTCCAACACTCAAAGACTATGGTGAAAAGAAAGAGAAAGCGATTGAAGCGAGGGGATGAAGGAAGTGGAAGGAAAGATGAATGTCCGGGTTATGGATATTCTAAAACAACATGGAGGCATTCCAAAGACGAGAGACACCTATGCCATTTCGGATGCGGGGCGAGGCCAAGATCGGTCGATGAATTCAAGACACTCGCATCCGAAGGTTATTTCGCAAACATGTCCATGGCTCAAGCCTGGATTTGTATCTTGGGAGAAAGGTCTTAAACTATGTGAAGAAGGCGACAGCTGACAAACCTCTGGCGATCCTCTGCTTGGTCACTCTGCTTTGGTCACTCATTGGGAAAAAGAAGGCCCCAAAGACAATACACGCCGGAGGCGGGAAGGATGAAGCGTGGTGGGGGAAGAGGTTTGAGGACCTAGATCTCGCCCAAAAACATTGAGTACATAGATCCAGGCAAGAAAGGAGAGATCTATTGATTTGGATTTTGAAATAGCCAACTGCGCAGTTGCTAAGAATAATGTTGAGTATGTGAAGAGAATTGAAGAGGAAAATAAGAGACAAACTCGGCTATGGGAGGAAAGACAAGAAAGGCGAGAAGAGATGAAGCCGCGGAAGAAGGCGTATGAAAAAGAAGAAGGTGGTCAAGATGAGAAAAGAGAAGAAGATCGAGAAGATGACAGAGTCAAGTAGATGAAAGAAGGAGGCGACAAAGGAGATGAAGTGTTGTTGTCCACCCCTTCATGTATTTTACTATGTAAATACATTCTATGTAAGTTTTTACGTACATTGAATAAAATTGTACAATTTCTACTTGTGTAGATATAAAACAAAGCATGGATACTTTGAGGTCCACTTAAGCTCCGATACATTTTCTCTTGATTCAAGCTATGATACACTTTGTAAACAAGCTATGTAAAGAACAAGAATGTTATGATCAATAAAAGATCGATTCTAAGCATACATTCGTGATTCTACATTTGTCTATATGTATCTTTGCTATTTAATTATTGTTGTATGTTTTAAGCTTTGGCATCATCAAAAATGGGGAAATTGTTGGGAATTATTTTGTAGATTTTGATGAATGCCATGTAAAACTTAGATAGAAAGTTGGCACCCCATTTTTGTTATAAATTGCATTGTAATAGATAGGATCGGGTCGAGTGAGTCAAGTCGGCTATGCCTAAACATGCAAGAAGTCAACTAGAGACAAAAAGGAAGACTCATTGTGAGGCGGTGAGTGTGGCAAAGAAGAGAAGACAGAACTCGATTTGAAGGTGCGGTGAGATGCGGTGAGTGAAGTACCATCAAGTCAACTCAAGATAGCCAAGTCTCAAGGTTGAAGTGTGAAGAGAGTCATCCAATGATTGGAAGATGACTCAAGTCACCTGGGGATGTTAAGAAAATGCAATCAAGTCAAGATAACTAAAAGAGATCCATTGCACGAGAAATAAAGAGAATTACTTAAACAAGTAATACCTCCATCTTCGCCTTTCTTGAAGT
Organism: Rehmannia glutinosa; assembly: GCA_016081115.2. Lineage (NCBI taxonomy): Eukaryota > Viridiplantae > Streptophyta > Magnoliopsida > Lamiales > Orobanchaceae > Rehmannia > Rehmannia glutinosa. The sequence continues at coordinate 22,392,016 of CM071926.1, read as the reverse complement.
GCTCACCCTAGAAGCGTGCAAGAGGAATAAACCAATGGGAAGCACGCACTTTGGTCGAACTCGAAAAAGTCAAGAATCATTCATACGAGGAAATGGCAATTTCAAGGATCGCAACAAGACAAGCTAACGACCACAAGTGAATTTCAAAAATAAGCCTATCTCTTCAACGGGCGATTTTTGAAAGATCACTATAAAAGGCCGAGGAATGACTCGAGAGAAGGCTCGAACCACGGATATTCAAGCAAACATTTGAATTGTAACCAAAAATATTCTCAAGTCATTCAAGATCAATCCTTAACCCTACATTACGAAGGAAATCAATCCAACACTCACCTGTGAAGGAAAGATAACTTCAATCAGTTGAAGAGGAAATTTTTAAAGAATCAAGGGTCTACATTACACGGAGGATTGTAGGAAGGTTCAAGGTCGAACCAGTCTCAAGTTTTGAAGGGCTTCATGATCAAATCGAAGAAGCTTGAGCAAGTGGCCTGTAGTAGCAAGTTTGCCCTATGAAGAAGCTCGAGTCGTACGAGAAGCCAATCGTGTGACCAAGGCATCTCGATCGAGTCCCAAAGGATCAAGTCAGTTGTGTGTGATCAAGACTTGTATCCGGACTGTTAACCATTCGTATATTGATCAATACTTAGTGGATTCCTCCAGAGTTGGAGAAGAGAGGAGTAGAAGAATTACCCCATCTTCAACCTCTATAAAAACTTATTGTGTCATTTACATTTCAAAGCACTTTAATTTCTCGATCTTATTTTTATATATCTTGATAAATTTGCTATCCAATTGATAATCAACGAGTGCTAAAACCAAGTATTAAAACAAACTTAACCAAATTCAAGGGTGTTAAGTCTTCCAATAAAACAAATCACGGTCGAGTTAAGTCTTTAGTCAAAACAGGTTGAGTTATTCTATCAACAAATTATCAAGTCTCGTTGAGTGACTAACTCGATGATTAACTAACTTAGATGTCCATCAAGGACACAATTTGTGAAGTATTAACTTTGAATGTTTAAAAGGACTGATTTGAAAAGTTGGTAAGGTTTATTCAACCCCCTTCTAAACCTTACACTCACACCCCTTGGGACCTACAAAGAAAAATAATATAAGGGGTAAAACGAACGAACACCCAAGAACAATATGAACATTAAATAGCATTTGACTCCACACTCAAGAAAACCATGTAATTCATCATCAATAAGTCATCATTCATAAACTTGACATAATTAATAATCTCTCGGGTACTTGGCATCGCGACTCACAAGTAAATAGTGTATCACTCTACTCTCAAAAGTGTATGGCAAGTGTTTACGCTCAAATTCAATTCGGTGGAAGTAGAACTACCATAGGCTTGCAAATCGTCTAACATCTCTACCACTTTTGTGTGCACAATCTAAGAATCAAAAAGGACTTTTATTAGGATGTATGCTCTTTGGTAAGAGTAGGAAAATTTGGATTAAGTGACTTGACTTGAGCAAAAAGAATTTAAGCATACTGACTTGCAATTCACCAACCCAATTTCAATAATATCGTTTTTTCCAACTTAATTCCACCCTTATTTCTCCTTTTTTTCATTCTTAGACATTTTTGCCTTATTTTCTTTTTCTAGCCTTTAAGTTTTCAAAATATTTCTTTTGCTTTGCTCGATTTTCTCTATGTAAATTTTCGAGATTTTCCTTCTTTTTTCGAGCCGCATGTATTTTTTTTTATTTACCCAAATACCGCTCATCCATGTTTCTTTTGCCAACTTTCTCTCTTTTTCATAATTTTTTTCACCACATCTTCTCCAAACTTATTCGTTTTCTATAGCTCAAGAAATTTCAGGGATAAAATTATTTTTCAATTTTAAAGATCAATATGGCTAATAATAAAAAAGTTTTGACTCAAAATTGGCTAACTACAGAATCGTGAGTTCATAGGTAGGTTTTTAGGCTAAGTAGGCTAGACAAAGATGGCCTTAAATCATCATAATCAAAAATTGCACACACACATGGCTTCAATGAAGATGCAGAGCAAGTTCTAGAGTTCTATCAATCATGAATAACACACTCAAGAAAAAATAAGTTTTCATAATATAAAGTAGTTTTAAGGCACAAAAGCTCACGGGCTTATTTTTCGCAACATGCTCAAATACCCAATTTTCTTAATAAATGGCAAGTAAATAAATAACTTTCCTCCTAACAATTTATCACATTATTCCCATAAGCATGTTATCTCATTCCATAAAATATTCATAGTAAAATCATATGGGAGTTGGGCATAAAAACGAATTAAAACCACACACAAGCAATTAAACGTGCTAAAGTGGTAAACATGCTAAAACAATAAAACAAAAATAAACAAAAAAATTGATTTTTCTTTTTATTTTTTGAAAATTATAATGCATAATGCAAAGTGCTCTACATGCGAGTCCTAAATGCAAATGCAAAATGCAAGAAAGTATTAAATTATGCATTCTTGACAACCCCCAAAACTTAAAATATGATTCGTCCCTAAACATATGAGGAAATTATCAAAAGAGAGGAATGCCTAATAAGTACTTACATAGATAGTTCAAATTAATCGGCTAGTCGAAACGTCTTGCGACATTTCTTGCCCATAATATTGTTTAATTCATTGCCCATTTACGATGAAAGTTCGACCATTCTTTGCTAGTAATTCAATGGCTCCTCCTGGTGATAGCAACTTTTTGATTACAAATAGGCCGACCACCTTGATTTAAGCTTACCAGGAAATAGTCTCAATCTTGAGTTGTATAGCAAAGTACTACTTGCCGGGTAGGATTTCTCGTCTCACAATTTTCTTGTTATGCCATCTCTTTGTGCGATTTTTGTATATTTGGGCATTTTCATATGCATCTTGGAATTCTTCTAGTTCACTTCTTTGCAATTTTCTCTTTTCGCCTCTTGAGTCATGTCGAAGTTAAGCTTTTTTTTCGCCCAAAATGCTCTATGTTCTAATTCCTTTGGAAGGTGGCATGATTTCCCAAAGACTAATCAATATGGGGACATATCCGAGAGGTGTTTTGTATCAGACGGTAAGACCATAAAGCATCATCGAGCTTTAAAGCCTAATATTTTTATTTAGACTAACTATTTTTTCTAAGATTTGCTTAATTTCCTATTGGATACCTCGGCTAGCCCATTTGACTGTGGGTGGTAAGCGGCGGCCACTCAATGTTTCACTCGTATTTCTCCATCATATTATTGAACAATTTATTGCGAAGTGAGACCTGCATCACTAATTAGGGCCCGTGGAGTGCCAAACCTAGTGAAAATATTCTTTTGCAAAACATTTAACACTATTCTCGGCATCATTTGTTTTAGTAGGGATAACTTCTACCCATTTGGATACATAATCCACTTGCAAAAAGAATGTATAAGTATCCATTTGATCTTTGGAAATGGTCCCATAATATATATATATGGATAGGATCTCGTAAGACAACTTCTTACCGTGAGGTCGTATGGATTGATCACAACCATCCAACCCTATTCATCAATAGTTGATTGCTATCAAAATTAGATAATTTCTAATTATTTAAAATACAAAAAGGGTAAAATAGTAACTCAATAAAATGGTGTAACAAACTTCTCATATTATAAACATCTACCACCCATAATCATTAGATATGATGGAGATCACGTTCCATAATCGAAAAACAATCACACCGAAAATGACATTCTCTCATCTCTCTTCCCGCAAAATCAAGAAAATAAATAAAAATTTAAAGCAGATGATCAAACATTGCGACATGAAAACCATGGAAGATCAATATACAAACCAACATCCGAATCACGTATTGATGGAAACTACGAGATGAAACCTTCGAATATGGAGGCGGGAGAACGAGTACGTAAAATGGCATCGAAAAGTAATAAATATTGACTCATGTTGAATTTTGATGCATAATAGCTAGATTTCAGTGTGCTTGAGCTTTCTTCAAATCGTGACACACCTGTTTACACTCACAGTTTTTTTTGACCTATACACATTCATGGATTTAAATTAAAAAATAATGCATAATTAGTGTATATTTGATGCATAATTGGATAATAACGATGCATAATTAATTTAATTTAAACCTTGATTCATTGCAAAAAGTGACATATTAAGTTTGTGGTTTTGATGCATAGATAGTGTATATTTAATGCATAACTGAAATCATAACGATGCATATTTACCATAATTTGTAAATTAGCTGAACAGAGGGACAAATTAGCTCGTGACCAAGAAGAACACACAATTGTAAGCAAACAAATGTTGATTGAGACTTACTGCGGCTCTAATTCTCAAATGGACATCTCAGTCATACCACCACAACAAGCACAAAACAAAGGCAGTGGGAGACGAATAAAAAGCGAATACTGAGTCAAAAAGAAAAGAATCCATGCAAGCACCAAGCTAAAACGTAAATGCGGAACATGCAACAAAGTTGCATCACACAATGATCGGACTTGTCCCAACCAACCAAATGATTGATCATCCTTTTTTCCCATCTTGCTTCACATTGATACTTTCATTCTCAAATATATTACAATCTAAATTTTGACCATGAATTGCTATGTACAATTATACATTATTAAATCTATCATTTCACCGGTATAGTCTACATATGCACTACATTGTCATTAACTATGCGTAAAAAATGCATTATAAAATGTATACGCGCATCACCACAAGACTAATTATGCACCGAAAAAATACTAACTATGTATAACTATTAACCAATACATTTTTACCACAACTTGAATAGTTGTGCACAACAATTTCGTTAACCATGCATAAAATATAAAGTAAAAATACACCATTACACTATTAAACACAGTAGTGGAGCATCACCTGAGGGTATAAAATATTACACACAACTCCCATTAACTATGCACCAAAACAACAATACTATTGCGGTAAACACATAACACATATATATTGTGAAAAGGAAAAGACATGCGTAAATACAATTGTGCCACTAAATTGTCAAAGTTACATCATCATTCCATAAAAAAACTGCACAGGACTAACAAATACCTTAAAAAAAAATTCCTAAAACATTTTTCAAGTACAACATCAACCCATAAAATTTAAAAAACTAGCACTACATTTTTTCTTCCGGTGAAAATTTCTTGCCTCAATCCGAGCGTCAAACACTTGATTAAAAATTTTCATTTGAAGGCAAGTTTCTACGTTTGAGCTTGACTTGCCATCCGGGTCATCGCACCCGAGCTATTTGATGTTTTGGCTCGAGCTCGGCTCCAAACACTTGATCAAAATTTTTCATTCAAGGTCAAGTTTCCAAGATCGAGCTTGACTTGCCCTATAGGTCATCACACCCGAGGTGTTTGGAGTTTTGGCTCAAACGGGCTCCAAACACTTGATCAAAAATTTCATTCGAGGCTAGTTTCAAGATCGAGCTTAACTTATCCTCCGGGTCATCACGCCCGAGGTGTTTGGAGTTTTGGCTCGAGTCAAGCTCCAATCACTTAATCAAAAATTTCATTTGAGGGCAAGTTTCCAAGCTCGAGCTTGACTTGCCATTTAGGTTTTCGAACCCAAGGTGTTTGGAGTTTTGGCTCGAGCCGAGCTCCAAACATTTGATCAAAAATTTCATTTGAGGGCAAGTTTCCATGCTCGAGCTTACCTTGCCCTCGAGTGATCGCACCAGAGGTGTTTGGAGTTTTGGCTCAGGCCGAGCTCTAAACACTTGATCAAAAATTTTCATTCGAGCACAAGTTTCCAAGCTCGAGCTTGACTTGGCCTATGGGTCATCGCACTCGAGGTGTTTGGAGTTTGATCTCAAGCCGAGCTCCAAACACTTGATCAAAATTTTTCATTCAAGGTCAAGTTTCCAAGATCGAGCTTGACTTGCCCTATAGGTCATCACACCCGAGGTGTTTGGAGTTTTGGCTCAAATTGGGCTCCAAACACTTGATCAAAAAATTTCATTCGAGGACTAGTTTCCAAGATCGAGCTTGACTTATCCTCTAGGTCATCACGCCCGAGGTGTTTGGAGTTTTGGCTCGAGTCGAGCCCAAACACTTAATCAAAAATTTCATTTGAGGGCAAGTTTCCAAGCTCGAGCTTGACTTGCCATTTAGGTTTTGAACCCAAGGTGTTTGGAGTTTTGGCTCGAGCCGAGCTCCAAACATTTGATCAAAAATTTCATTTGAGGGCAAGTTTCCATGCTCGAGCTTACCTTGCCCTCTCGAGTGATCACACCCGAGGTGTTTGGAGTTTTGGCTCAAGCCGAGCTCTAAACACTTGATCAAAAATTTTCATTCGAGCACAAGTTTCCAAGCTCGAGCTTGACTTGGCCTATGGGTTATCGCACCCAAAGTGTTTGGAGTTTTGGCTCAAACCGAGCTCCAAACACTTCATCATAATTTTCATTCAAGGGTAAGTTTGCATTCAAAGACTTTACGCCCTTCGACTAAAACTTTGATCACCCGAAGTGGGACCTCCGGTCGGATCTAGTTTCCCTTTATTCTTGGTCGCATCCGCCCTTCGCAGGACCATATCCCTGGCTTGAAAGTTTCTCTTCAGCAGTTTACTGTTATAGACTGCTCTGATTCATTCTCTAGTCCTCTCCATTTGAAGAAAATCCATCTCCATGTTTTCATTAATCAAATCCAAAGCTTCGCGTGTTAATATCTCATTTTTTTCCTTGAATGTTTGGATTCTATGAGTCTCCATCACAATCTCCATTGGTATGACTGCATCCATTCCATAAACCAAGCTTTTCCCTGTGGCTTCTTTTGATTTGTTCTATATGCCCATAAGACCGAGCTCAACTTTAAACCCATGCTCCTTCGTCCCTCTCAAGTTGAGTTTTGAGACCCTGCACCAAAATTCTATTGGTTACTTCCAATTTCCCATTAGCTTGCGGATGGGCTCTTGGAGTGAGATGTTGATTGATTTTCATCTCTTCACACCAAGCTTTGATACTAGCCCCACCGAATGCGTTCCATTATTCGAAACAAGGACCCTCGGCACTCCAAATCGACAGACGATGTTTTGCTAAATAAACTTCATTATTGCATCCTCGATTATCTTCGCAAGGGCTTGGCCTCAACCCTCTTGCTAAAGTAATCGATTGGCACTAAAAGAAATTTGCTTGTCCCAGGTGAAGGAAAGGCCCCATGATATCAATTCCCCAATTAGCAAAGGGCAAACCAAACTTATAGTCGTGAGCTCTTCCGTAGGTGATGTATGAACGACGCATATACTTGACATTTCTCGCAAGCCTTCACTAATTTTTTAGCCTCGGTATAGCGAAGTATCTCGCTCTCAACACATTTCTAATCAAAATCTTAGCTCCCATATGTTTTCGCAAAATCCTTCTTCTATCTCTCTCATCACATATTCAACCTTTCTTTTTATCAAGACACCTCAAAGCAATGGTGTCCCAAATCCCCTCTTATATAACTTTTGCCAATGATACAAAAATGAGTTGCTCGAATCTTAACTCGAGAAGCCTTTTTTCTCTCCTTGAGGAAGTATACCCTCATTTAGGTATGTCATAATAGGAATCGCCAATCATCCCCTTCCTCTAACACACCAATCTCTAGGTTCAATGTCGAATCTTTTGCTATGAGCAAAGTGATATTTTCTCCTGAAGACTTTCAAATTTGAGCTAGCTATTTTCGATAAGAAATGCGCTCTAGCATTCTCCTCCCTAGGTATCGATAGATCACCTTTCTTAGCGTTTTCTCCAATGCCTTATATGCATCAACACACTTTTACATAATGCTTATAGACCAACTGTGAATCCATATGGACTAGCACATTTGTTGCTCCCATCCCCACAACCGTCCTAATTCCTCGGATAAAGATGTCATACTCGGCTTCATTATCGGAAAGCTTGAAGTCGGTCTCACCACGGAAACACTTTCCGCTCCTTGAGGGGCTCACCAATACGATGCCCGCACCACATCCCTGAACTAGCCACTTAACCATCCACAAACAATATCCATGTCCCTCCCTCACTTGGAGTTTTTGTCAACTCTTGAACAAAATCGCCATGGCATGAGCCTTAATTGTCGTTTTGCTCTAAAACTCTATCTTATATTTCTTGAGCTCAATAGCCCATTTCACCAATCTCCCACAACTTCCGGTTTACTCAAGACTTCTTTCAAAGGAAAATTAGTTCTTACCACAAATTTATGAGACAGAAAATATGGCGAAGCCTCTTCGCCGTTGTTACAAGTGTCATCCTAGCTTTCTCAATCTCGACATATCTAGGCTCAATATTCCTCAAGACTTTGCTAACACAATACGCCGGTTTTTGCATCGACCCTTCTTTCATCGGTAGGATGTCCCTGCTCTCCCACGTAAATGTATAAATACAGAGGCTCTCCCTTAATCGGCTTAGTTAGAAAAGATAAAATAGCCAAGTAATCCTTTAACTCCTCTTGGTTCCGTCAAGCGAGATATTAACTTTGTTCGCAGCGACTAACCTTCCCGTCGGACTCTGCACGTCTTTCACATCCCAAGGTGAAGCCATCACTCTAATAGCTCTCACCTTCTTGGGATTAGCTTATATCTCCTCTCGGTCACCATGTATCCCAAGACTTTCCCGACCTAATCCCAAAGGCGCACTTCTTTGGGTTGGCTTAATCGATACCTCCTCAATGTGCCAAAAGTCTTAGCTAAATCTTTCGTGTGATTCCCGACCTTCACAATTTTTACCAAAGATATCATCCATATACGTCTCCATTTTTCTCATGGGCTGGTTATGAGACATCTTATCTACCAACCTACGGTATGTAGTCCGCGTTTTTCAAACCAAAAGGCATAACAACATAGCAAAAGTTACTAAAAGAAGTAATAAAGCTTACCCTCTTCTCGGTCCTTTTCTCGCTAGTTTGATCGATGATATCCACGAGATGCACCCATCACGCCGAGGAGCTCACACCCCGAAATGGAGTCCACCAACCGATCTATCCTTGGAAGTGGATAGTAATCTTCCGTACATGCCTTATTCAAATCTCGTAAATCAATACACATCTTCCAATCATCACGAGTTTTTGGCACTAGAACGTATTAGATAACCATTTCGAAATTGTATCTCTCGAATATGCCCGTATCCAACAACTTATGCACCTCAGCCCGCACAATCGCATTCTTTTTAGGGCTAAAGTTCCTCTACTTTTGCTTCACGGTGTATACGAAGGGTTTATATTGAACTTGTGCTCGGCCATGTGTTAAGTTTGTTTTATACCAACGTATTGAGTGTTCTATACTAAGATTTTGCGTTGTTTTTGGGTATTTTAGTGTCGTTTGAGTCAATTTCATGTCATTAGTTGTCGTTAGAGAGTCGATCTGAGGTTTTGGTAGCGAAATTGATCAAAAACGATGAAAATGTGTTGGGAAGGAGAAAATCACAATTTAGAAATGGAAAAGCAGAAAAATATGGCTCAAGGCATGGCGGCACAGTGCGGGGGTCCAAAATAGTACGAGAGAGGATGTTTGGCGGTCTTTGCGGCGCTACCCATTGAGCATCGTAGCGCGCGATGGGCGATCATAAGACCTTTAGGGCATCTTTGCAACGTTCCATTTGAGTGTTGTGGCACGTGACCGGGCGGAATAAGACGTATGTTGGTTCTTTTTGGGCTTTTAACGGATTTCGGGCCTATAAATACAACGAATGATGCACGGACCAAAGGTTGGACATTTTTTAGAGCACATGGGATGACTTTGAGCAAGGACAAAAGAGTTCGGGACGAGATTTGAAGGCATCTATCTTCGGAAACAGAGAGGATTCTTCCTTTGATTATTCCGAATTATTATTCTAGTATCTTTATTAAATCCTATCGACGTATAATTACTTTTTCATGAGTTTTTGTACATCTAACATGAGCTAAACCTATTTTTCTAGGGGATTGATGTAACTTAGGTTTGAACCTATGTTTTGATTTCGATTTATGGCATTCGCATGTTATTTCATCTATTTGTGCTATTTGAATTGATTGCATCCGAATTATCGATCAATAATTTAGATACTCGTGAGAGGTAATTAAAGCATGGCCATAGAATTGTACAACCTAGGGTTTCATAGAACCGAGAGGTTGTGAATCTTTAGAATCGTGTAATAGAATATTCATCGAACATATTAGGGTTTAATTTATGATTTTTATAGAGATATCGAAATCAAAATTGGAACCTACAATCACTTGGCACTCGAAAGAGGAAGTGATAAACTGTAAGAATATTAGCTTATAGATTAATAACGTGTGATTAATGAACTGGATTGAGAACATAGGGGATAACTAGGTGAATCAACCTCTAGAATTTATCTCTTACGTGTTTCATAATTTATGCGAACCAATTTATTAGTTTAATTTTAGTTTTCTTTTTTTAGTTTAACAAAAATCTCTCTCTTCTCAATTTCTAGATAGAATTAAGCTATTTTAATTACGATTACTTAGTATAAAATTCGATACCAATCCTGTGGAGACGATAACCCCACTTTCAAAAACTATACTAAAACTTGACCTTTGTACGCTTGCAAGTAAGAAAATCTCGATCAAGTTTTTGGCGCCATTGGGGATTATTTATCCTATTTTATGCTAATCTTGTTACCATGTAGTCTTAATCCTAATCTAGACTAGTTTAGGAAATATAATTTTGTGTTTTTCATTGACTTGTCTGTTTATGCGATATTCTAAAGATAATAATTTGCTTCCTTTTGATCCGGATATTGAAAGGACACTTCGAGCAATCGAGCAACAAAGCGGCAGAGAATCGAGCAATGGCGGGGGAACGGGAAAATGAGAACAACAAAAATTTGGTTATGAATGTGCCACCACACACTTGAGGCACAAGAAAGGAAATCAGGGATTATTTCGGTAGGCTATGAACCACAACTACTATGGAATTTTGCGCCAACCCATAAATGCAAACAATTTTAAATCGAAATCGGGCCTCATAAGCATGGTTGTGAGAATCGTTTGGGGAAGTCCGGTGGATGATCCGAATACACATCTGGCGACATTCTTGGAGATTTGCGACACCATCAAGATGAATGGTGTATGCGATAAGGCTATTAGATTGAGGTTTTCTCCGTTCTTACTCCAGGATAAAGCCAGGCGGTGGTTGCGGGGCGTTCGCACCTAGGAGTATCACTAATCGGGATGATCGACGAGAAAAATTCATGACAAAATTCTTCCTCCCGGCAAGACGGTCCAAGCGAAAAGCGAGATAGCTCAATTCCAACGGATCAATTTTGAGCCTTTGTATGAAGCTTGGGAACAATTTAAGGATCTATTGAGAAGATTCCCATAACAGTTATGCGGTCGCGAGAGGGTCGATACTTTTGCAATGGTTGAAACGGGCATACAAGGACAATACTAGATGCGGCGAAATAGGGGCACTTTGATGGCTAAAACTCCGGATCGAGGCATTACTTCTTCTTGAAGAAATGGCCACAAATAGCTATCAATGGCCTTCTCGCAAGATCGGTACCAAGAAAAGTTGTCGGTGTTCTTGAGTTGGATCATATGTCGGCATTAGCGGCTCATATATCATTGTTGTCGAAACAATGGACATCGTTAATGTGGATGGAACACTACAATAGAGGCGAGACACCGCCATTGGTACATTCGGGAGGCTGCCACATTCGATGCCAAGCAAGCTAAATATGTGAATAACCGGGATTTTAACAATCGAAGTACTCGATTCGACTCATTATTACCACAGGACTTCACAATCATGAGAATCTCTCCTATAGCAACAATAGAAATGTGTTGAATCCACCTGCAGGTTATTCAATCCATCTAGCTCTAATGCAACCGTGGGTGAGAAAAAATAGTCACTCGAAAAAATACTCGGTATGTTCATTGGAGAGCCAGGAATTGGCTTAATAGAAATGATGCATAGATTGACAATTTTGGCACAAGAATGTCTACTATGGAGACACACCTTAGGTCATTGGAGACGCAAATGGGATAGTTAGCCACCGCCATAAGCTCTCGGAGAAGAAAGAAAATTTTTCGAGTAATCTTGAGGTGAATCCAGGGGACATTGTAAAGCCATCCAATTGAGGAGTGGTACTGCATATGATGGTCCTAAGCTTCCCTCTCATGCCACCCTTGAAAAGATTTCCGATTCGATTTACCTATTGAGGGGGAGTCAAAACAAGAAGAAGACAGCGAGCAACGAGCGGAGAGAGGTGACAAGCGTAAATTTGCTCCCACTCTTGATTCTGCAGTTCTAGTGCCAAACTCACTCCCCTTCCTCGAGATTTCAAAAACGAAGCTAGATTCTATATTTTCGAAGTTCTTGGAGATTTTTAAGAAAATTCACATCAATATCCCGTTTGCTATCTCGAGTTCTTGAAGACTATTTAATTGAGTTCTTGAGTTCTTGTATTTGTTTATCATAGATAAGGTGTTAATTTCCATTGTTTTGAGTCATTTGAGTGGCCAAGTTGATGTTAGAGGCCAAGTATATTGAGTCTAGAGTCATGTTAATTAATCATGGGGGGCGAAAGGAAGCATTGACAATCGAAGAACAAGAGATTGCGTTCAAAAACGTCCAAGCGCGTCAACGGTTTTTAGCTTTGGCGGGATTTAGTATTTTCGCCATAACGTTCTCTACAAAATTGATATTGGTGATTCAAGATGCTATAGAAATCTAAGGAAAGGCCTACAACTTTAAAGAAGGCGTCGGGGGCTAATTCGTGAAGCACACGGCCGTGTTCGCGAAGACGTGGCGAACACGGCTGGCCGTGCTATAAGCACTGCGGCCATGCTTTTTGCCGCGTTTTTGAGTCATGTTGGGTTTTTCGTTTCCTTTTTGGTTTTGAATTGATTCGTAGTTGGTTTAGGGTTTGTTTTGAGTCTCCTATATAAGGCAAACACTTGTTTATTTTTCATAACAACTTTGATATTGAATATTGAATTGAGAATATTCTCTCCAACCCTTTGGGTTTCTCCCGGTCTTCAAGATTTACGTTTCTTGTTGCAATTATCGACTTATCGAGGCAATAATCCATAATTTCTTGTGGCATCTACGCATACCGAGGTTCTTGCTTTTCTAAGCAGCGGGTCGAGGTTTCCACCATCTTTAAGAACTAGTGAAGATCTTGGGTTAACAATATATTGTTGTTGGGTCGTATGCACGATCGTTCTTTGCGGTTCACATCTGTTGTGTAATCGAGCCATCTAGCAAGGTTAAGTCTATCCTTGTTCTTTAATTTTTGTTATTTTCTAGAATTTCTCATAAACCCTAGTTCTTGAAGGGTGCAAAAAAAATGAATAGCACAAAAAAATCAGCGGAGTAAAGAGTCGTAAACCACATGCAAAAAAAAATAAAAATGCAGGAAATTCGAAAATTTGAACCCTAGTCTTCAATTTCATCTTTTACGATCCGTTGATTGGCTTGATAATTTTCTTGGTGTGTTGAGGCGTACTTGCATTTATGCGATTGGTTTATTATCGCGACAAGTGCGGGTACTTGGGGATTGTGAGTTGAGTGATACACGAGTGTATACACATGAGGGAGTGATTTAAACACGATCGAGGAAAAACGACAACCGTGATTTAGGTAACAAGTTAGATATGGAGGTGATTGCGGACATGTTAAAGAAATTAATGTTGGAGACATACGGGAATCCCGAGAGAGGTGCCGCGAATCGAGGAGCCCGCCACTAGGGTACGAGAGGCCTAGGAGGTTCCAATTAGAAGAGTGGGCGGGAGGCGAGATTGATGATTTTGATTCGAAAGAGAGCAATTTGAGTAACATCAAAATGCAAATCCCCTCGTTCAAGGAAAGAGTGATCCGGATGCCTATTTAGATTGGGAGAGGAAAATCGAAAACGTGTTCAACGCGCCAAAATTATTCGAATTGAAAAGGTTAAATTGGCATCAACCGAGTTCTCGGATTATGCAAGTGTGTGGTGTGATCAATTAATGGTCTCAAGGAGGAGAAGCGGCGGCCCGTTTTACATCGGAGGAGATGAGGAGTTTGATGCGGCGTCGTTTCGTTCCAAATCACTATTATAGGGCGTCTATCAAAGGTTGCGGGAGGTGACTCGGGGTCGAAGAGTGTAGGGGATTATCACAAAGAGATGGAGATGCTAATGGCGAGGCCAATATCGATGAGGATCGGGAGGTGACTATGGCCAGGTTTTGTGCGGGTTTGAATACTCCTATAGCGGATCCCGTCGACCTACATCACTATGTCAATCTCGAGGAGATGGTGCCCATGGCGGTGAAAGTTGAGCAACATCTCAAGAGGAGGGGTTTTACACGGCAAAATCCCAACACTAGCACCGACTTGGGGTTTGAATACTCCTACGATGGATGACGCGTTTTTCACAACAACCCGAAGTTGTGGAGAATACAACGGACTCGGAGACAAGGCAAAACCATCAGGTAAATTTGATCTTTCTACTTCACGCACTAGGGACATTGAGTGTTTTAAATGTCATGGGAGGCGTCATAGAGCTAGCGAATGTCCGAATAGAAGAGTGATGGTGATTCGGGCTAATGGTGATGTAGAGTCCGAAAGTGAAGATGATCATGATAATCCGGAATTAGAGGAGGGTGCGGAGGTAGTTAAGCGGTGAAGGGAGATGTGTTATCACTAGTGTCACGTAGAGTTTTGAATATGCAACCAAAGTTAATTGATCATGAGCGGCGAAAAAATATTTTCACACTAGATGCTTAGTTAAGGATAAGGTGTGCGAGTATGATCATTGATGGAGGTAGTTGTAAAAATGTGGCTAGTGCGAAATTGGTGGAGAAGTTGGAGATTCCTACACTTGAACATCCAGAGTTGTATACACTACAATGGTTCAATGATTGTGGCGAGGTACGAGTTAATAAAAGAGTGTTGGTGTCTTTTCAAATTGGGGGCTATAAGGATGATATATTATCGATGTGGTGCCAATGCGGGCTTGTCATATTTTATTGGGTAGACCATGGCAATTTGGTAGGCGAGTTGTGCATGATGGATACACTGATTGCTATACTATTGAGCATGAGCAGAGAAAGTTCATACTTGCATCTCTTACACCTACAGAAATCTATGATGATCATGTGAGGATGAGAGTTTGTGAGTCAAAAGAAAAAGAGTGTTCGGCAAGTGAGCAAAAGAAAGAAATAAAGCGGAGAAAAATGAGAGCTTGAGTGAAAATAAAAATAGAGAGCTTGAGAGTTTGGCCAAGGGTAGTTTTGAGATTCGAGAGATGGCCAAGAAAAAGGAGAGCACAAAATTTGAGTGGGCCAAAAATATGAGGGAAAAGGCGATGAGGATTTGGGCAACCGGATGAATGTGCGTCCGTTTCACATTTGATCCGGGTGGATTGATATAATTGTTCAATCTTTGGGGTCTAACATTTGGATTCAGGACGAATCCCTTTCAAGAGGAGGGTAATGATGAGAATCGATCCACGAAGGATCGGGCAACACCAAATGCAAGCTATCTCGAGTTCTTGAAGACTATGTAATTGAGTTCTTGAGTTCTTGTATTTGTTTATCATAGATAAGGTATTAATTTCCATTGTTTTGAGTCATTTGAGTGGCCAAGTTGATGTTAGAGGCCAAGTATATTGAGTCTAGAGTCATGTTAGTTAATCATGGGGTGAAAGGAAGCATTGACGATCGAAGAACAAGAGATTGCATTCAAAAATGTCCAAGCGCGTCAACGAGTTTTCCTTTGGTAGGGTTTAGTGTTTTGGCCATAACATTATCTACAAAATTTACATTGAGCTGATTCAAGATGCTATGGAAAGCTAAGAGAATGGGCTGACTTTCAAGAAGATGTCGGGGCTAATTACGTGAAGAACACGGCCTGGCCATGCTTATGTGCACGGCCGTGTTCGCTAAAGACGTGACGAACATGGCCTGGCCGTGCTTCTGAAGCACGACCATGCCTTTTGCCGCCTGTTTTTGATTCTGTTCAATTTTTCGTTTCCTTTTTAGTTTTGAGTTGATTCCTAGTTGGTTTAGGGTTTGTTTTGAGTCGCCTATATAAGGCAAACACTTGTTTATTTTTCATAACAACTTTGATATTGAATATTGAATTGAGATTATTCTCTCCAACCCTTTGGGTTTCTCCCAGTGCTTCAAGATTTACGTTTCTTGTTGCAATTATCGACTTATCAGGCAATAATCCATAATTTCTTGTGGCGTCTACGCATACCGAGGTTCTTGCTTTGCTATGCAACGGGTCGAGGTTTCCACCATCTTTAACCGAACTAGTGAAGATCTTGGGTTAACAACATATTATTGTTGGGTCGTATGCACAGTCGTTGATGCGGCTCACATCACTCACCCAATCCCTAGTGCAAGGTATGGGTTATGATTTGAATGATATTGATTTATTGGATTACGTGTTGTCTCTTGATGCCACACAGGTTGACAAGCAAGGGTTTGAAGGAGAGTTTGGGAGATACAATCATTGAGGAAATCCCGACGTCACTCCAAAATTGAAGGAACTTCTAGCACATCTCCGGTATGTATTTTTGGGTGAGAACGATACACATCCGGTAATAGTCTTCGCCTCTCTATCCCCTTTAGAGTCGGATAAGTTGTTGCACATTTTGAGAAAACATAAGTCTGTATTGTGGTGGTCGATAGCCGATTTGAAGGGAATCAACCCTTCTATAGTGATGCATAAAATTCTCATGGAGGACTCTTACAAGCCCTCTATTGAGCACCAAAGACGGCTTAATCCGGCAATGAAAGAAGTAGTCAAGGCTGAGGTTCTTAAGTGGCTTAAAGGCAGGCATCATTTTCCATATCGATAGCTCATGGGTAAGTCCAGTGTAAGTAGTTCCGAAAAAATGGGGGATGACTGTGGTAAAAAATTCCAATAATGAATTAATTTCTACACATACGGTGATTGGGTGGAGAGTGTGCATAGATTATAGGAAACTGAACAAAGCCACTCGAAAAGACCACTTTCCCTTACCTTCTATTGATCGGATGTTGGATAGATTGGCTGGATATGACTACTACTGCTTTCTAGATGGATATTTAGGTTACAATCAGATCGCGATTGCTCTAGAGGATCAGGAGAAAACGACGTTCACATGTCCTTATGGTACCTTTGCATTCCACAGGATGCCTTTTGGGTTGTGTAATGCACCAGCCACATTTCAGAGATGTATGATGTCTATTTTTCATGGCATGGTGGAGGAAATTATGGAAGTTTTTATGGATGATTTTTCGGTATTTGGTAATTCTTTTGATCAATGCCTCCATAATTTATCTTTGGTTCTACAAAGGTGAAAAGACACAAATTTAGTACTTAACTGAGAAAAATGTCACTTCATGGTGAAAGAAGGTATTGTGCTTGGGCATATGGTGTCTGTTGCAGGATTAGAGGTGGATCGAGCTAAAATAGTGGCGATTAAAAAATTACCACATCCTAGAAATGTAAAAGGGATTAGGAGTTTTTAGTGCATCTTTGGATTTTATCGTAGATTTATTAAATATTTTTCAAAAATAACCAAACCCTTATGTAATCTTCTTGAGAAAGATGTGACTTTTTGTTTTGATGATCTTTGTTTGCGAGGCTTTTGAGCACATTAAGAAGGCACTTATTTCTGCTTCTATTATGGTGGTACGGATTGGACACACCCTTTGAGCTCATGTTTGATGCTAGTGATTATGCGAGAAGGGGTTGTGTTGGGGCAAAGACGAGATAAAATTTTCAAGGCCATCTATTATGCAAGCCAAACATTGGATGACCTTGCAAAAATTACACCACCATGGAAAAGGAGATCTTTGGATTGTGTTTGTGTGCAAGTTCCGGGCTTACTTGGTGGGTACCAAGGTCATTGTTTATACCGATCATCTTTGTTATCCGGTACTGTTTGCGAAGAAAGATGCGAAACCACGACTAGTTAGATGGATTCTCCTCCTTCGAGAATTTGATATTGAGATCCAGGATAAGAAGGATAGTGAGAATGTGGTAGTCGTCCATTTATCGAGGTTAGAACAGCCGTGAGCTAATTGAAGCTCGAATTCAAGAGTCTTTCCGGATGAGCGTATTTTAGTAGTAGAAACTCATCTCTCATGGTATCTGATTTTGTGAATTATTTGGTTAGTGGAGTCTTGCCTCGAGGATTTGACTTCCCGTGAAGAAGAAATTTATGCATGATGTTAAATCATATCTATGAGATGATCCGCTTTTGTTCAAGAGGTGTGCGGATTCAGCTATTCGTCATTGTGTGCCTCGAGAAGAGGTGGAGGAGATTCTCTGACATTGCCACTCGCCCCTATGGTGGTCATTTTGGGCCAACCCGCACGGCGACTAAGGTATTGCAATCTAGATTTTATTGGCCTTCTTTATTCGGACTTTGTGAGATGCCAGCGAGTTGGCAACATCTCTCGACGCCATGAGTTGCCTCTACCAACATGATGGAAGTAGAATTGTTTGATGTTTGGGGGATTGACTTCATGGGTCCATTTCCCTTTCATTTGGACATGCATATATCCTTTTTGCGGTTGATTATATTTCTAAATGGGTGGAGGCAATTGCTACAACTACTAATGATGCCAATGTAGTGTTAATTTTTACACAAGCACATATTCACTCATTTTGGCACTCCTAGGGCTATTGTTAGTGATGAAGGTACTCATTTTTGCAATAAATTGTTTAATAACCTTCTCTCTAAGTAAAGTGTAAGGCACAAGGTTGGTTTAGGTTACCACTTGTCAATCGAATGGACATTTGGAATTTCAAATCGCGAGGTGAAGCAGATCCTTGAGAAGCGTGACTTGTAATCACAAGGACTGGGCTTATAAGTTGGATGACGCGCTTTGGGCATATCGAACGACCTTTAAAACGCCTATTGATATGTCCCCATATCGCTTGGTGTTTGGGAAGGCATGTCACTTGCCGGTCGAGCTAGAGCATCGTGCTTATTGGGCCGTGAAGAAACTGAATTTTGACTTGAAGGCAGTGGGTGAGAATAGGCTATTGCAACTTGATGAGATGGAGGAATTCCGGAATGAGGCCTATGAGAATGCCAAAATATACAAAGAAAAGACAAAAAAAGGGCATGATAAAATGATCTTGAGGCACAAATTTCTCCCGGGCCAGCATGTATTATTATTTAATTCTCGGTTGAAATTACTCCTGGGAAAACTAAAACGGAGATGGTCTGGACCGTTTGTCATCGAGCGTGTTTCGCCGTTTGGTGCTATTGAGTTGCTGTGTAAAGATGGCAGTACGTTTCAGGTTAATGGGCAGAGGTTAAAACATTTTTTTGGTGATGAAGCCCGGAAAATCCTAAATCTCCTGCTAGGAGCATGGATTCGTGATGATCTGACAAAATCTGGCTGAAGACAGTAAACTTAGCGCTTCTTGGGAGGCAACCCAAGCCCCTTTTATTGCTTTAGTAGTGTTAATATAGTTGATTAGTTGTTTTTCATTTTAATTTCATCATAGTTGTTTTTTGCATTTTTAGGAGTAGCAAGTTGCATCACATCCCGGCCCTTTATTTTTACACGTGCGAGAAGCGCTATGACGGAAAAACCTGGGCGGCACGGGCCCTAAAAACCTCCTGCAACGTGCAGCAGGTGAAAATCTCTTCAGGTATGCCAGCGCCGCAGCACGCCCCCTCAATTTGGTACAGGGCGGAATTCATCTGGCGCGCAGTAGTGCCCGTAGAGACGTGCTGCAGCACGCGCCCGGCCACCATTTTTAAAACATGCCCTGGTCCTTAGTTTTAAAACACAAAAACACCTCTTCTTCTCTTCAAACTCGGCGGGCACAATAAAATTCCCCCAAAAACTCCCACAAATTCCTCTCCTCTCCACAAGGAAGCACTCTAAAGCATCCCACACATCACCCTCATCTTCACAATTCATCACTTGGTAAGTTTGTTACTTCCTAAACCATACCACATGGTTATGCCCAATTCTCTATTTTGTGTAAATGCATTGTGGTGGTGTTGAGCTCTTTGTTGTTGAATTGTGGATTGTGGTTTGATTGATCATGTTAGAACTAGGTTTGAGTGTTGAATTTTTGGGATTGATTTGTACTAAAATTGCATTTATCATCTTCTCCCAATTTCACGCATACAAGGTGTTTGATCAAATGCCCCAATGATATTTTCACATTGTTGAGTTCCATCTTGCATGATTATGCTTGTAGTTCCGACATGACACTACTTCATACGCTTGCGGCAGGTGTATTTTTCTAACTTCCTTGCTTGTTGATTTTTCACCCTCACCGAATTTCATGTTTCCACGGGTTTTGTTTTGGTGTTTATTTTGCTAGGCAATCATCATGCGAAGGAAGCGGGAGCAAAGGTAAAGGCAAGCAAAAGGCATCCACCTCTTAGGACTACGACACCGAGAGATTAGTTAGCGAGGCAGCACATAAATATTGTTTTGGCAAATTAATGACTCGCTGGATAAATGCCGAGTGAGGGTTCCAACCTAAGGCCAAGACGGGCATCTCCAGTATGATGATCCGAGAGTGACATTGGCAAAAGTTGTGTGCACCACCTCCACCTTTTGCACCGGTGCTTGTTAAGGAATTTTATGCTAATGCTAGTAATCCCGATGAAGACCCGGAGGTATTCCTACGTGGAACGTGAGTCACTTGCACCCCTCGGAGGCGATTCGACGATACTATTCTTTACTAGAGGTTGATCACCGATAGTACGATTTTATTTCAAAGTAGTGGATCTCAATATGATTGTCCAGGCCCACTTTGTCGCCCGGCATATTTGAATGGCACCCTGCCCGAGCGGTGCGGGTGCAATGGTTTTCTCCCATACGATCTTGAGTCGATATGGTCGTGCATGGTACCATTTTATATGCCATAATTTGATGTCGACGAGTCATCTTAGCGACGTCACACCACCTCGCGTCCGTTTGCTCTATGCTATCATACACGACATCGATTAGATGCCGCCGTGATTATCGATGCCTCCATTCACGGACTATTTGCCCTTTGCTGCGATCGAGGGGCATGTGAATGCTAGGACCGATTTGCGGCTTGAGTATGGCCGAGGGTATTATTTTGGGCGAGAATGAGCCCTTGGAGCACCCTAAGGCGCCAATTAACTCTACCGCCATCGCGGCCTATGAGACACCACTAACGGTATACGAGCCTCAAGGCGTGTTGGGAAATTCTTGTTTAGATTTTGATGAATGCCATGTAAAACTTAGACTAAAAGTTGGCACCCCATTTTCTTTGTAATTTTCATTGTAATAGATAGGGTTGTTCGAGTGAGTTAAGTCGGCTATGCCTAAATATGCAAGAAGTCAACTGGAAACTAGAATGAAGACTCCTTGTGTGAGGCGGTGAGTATGGCATGGAAGACAAGACAATAACTCATTGGAGAAATATCGGTGAGATGCGGTTTGTGTCAAGTGTCGGTCAAGTCAACCCAAGATATCCAAGTCTCAAGTTGAAGTGACGGATGAGTCATCCAATGATTGGGAGGCGACTCGAAGTCATCAGGGAAGTTAAGGAAGCTGCGATCAAGTCAAGGCAAGCGAAAAGGATCCGTTGCACGAGAAGTCATGAAAGTTACTTAAATAAGTAATTCTTCCATCTTTGCAATATTCTAAAGTGCTCGATCCCAGGAAGCGTGCAAAAGGAATAAACCAATGGGAAGCATTGCACTGTGTCGAGAACTACGAAAAGGTGAAGGATCATTTAATACGAGGAAATGTCAATTTCAAGGGGCGCAACAAGACAAGCCAACGACCACAAGTGTCTTTTAAAAATTAGCCTATCTCTTCAACGGGCTGATTTTCAAAAGAACAATATAAAAGGTGAGGAATCAATTTGAGAAAAGGTTACCTTGACAATCGAACCACGAACATTTAAGCTATCATTTGTTTTGTAACCTCGGAAAAATTCTCAAATCATTCAAGCTTAATCCTCAAGCCAAAACTTGAAGAAATCAATCCAACACTTGCCTGTGGAGGAAAAGACGACTTTAATCAGTTGAAGAGGAAACATTTGAAGAATCAAAGGGGTCTACATTCCACAGGAGGATTGTAGAAAGGTTCAAGGTCGAACCGGTCTCAAGCTATTGGAGGGATTCGTGATCAAATCCAAGAAACTTGAGCAAGTAAGTTGTAGTAGCAAAGCGTGCCTACTGTGAAGAAGAAGGCGAGTCGGACGAGAAGCGGTTTTGTCGACCAAGGCATCTCGATCGAGTCCCAAAGGATCAAGTCATTTGTGTTATCAAGACTTGCATACGATCCTGATAACCACTTTGTACTCGATCAATACTTAGATTATCACGGAGTTGGAGAAGAGAGGATTAAAAGAATTACCCCATCTTGAACCTCTATAAAATTTATTGTGTCATTTACATTTCAAAGACTTCAATTACGCATATTATTTTATATCTGCGATAAATTTGCTATCAATTGACATTTAACAAAGTGCTAAAACCAAGTGTTAAAATAAACTTAAACCAATTTCAAGGGTGTTAAGTCTTATTTGAAAACATATGACATGTTGAGTTAAGCTTTAGACTAAGCGGTGAGTTATTCTATCAACGGCTCGAGTCAGTCGTTGAGTGGCTAACTCTATTTGGTTAACCAACTTAGTTTGTCCATCTAGGACTTATTTGTGAAGAATTAACTCGAACTATTTTAAAAGGACTAAATCGAAAAGTTGGTAAGGTTTAGTCAACCCCCCTTCTAAACCTTACACTCACACCCCTTGGGACCTACGGGGCGATGGATACATTATTGACCCCGCCCCGCGCCTACTTCTTTGTTGTTGCATCGGATGTCTTGGCCCATTCCCATCATCTTTGAGGAATTTTCTCTTGGCTGCCGAGTAGTCTCACCCTTCCATATTTCAGGCTTACCCGATGCATGATTACTATCTATAGATATGGGAATTGCGGCGAGCGCATCGCCGTTCTTTGTGGCTTTTCAAGCGGAGCGGCGCCATCGGGCTCATCGAGAAGAATACGAGAATGGCGTGACAAGGTCCTTGCTCAGATTGCTAGTCGGATATATCCACGATTTTCCTTACTGCACCACCACCTCGGGACCCATAACATAACATTCCACCTCTAATGAGGAGTCTTAGCTCACGGCTACCGGGAATGTACTTTTCTCACTTCTCCATTGGGGAAAATATCATTTTAAAGTTTGGGAGGGTGTAGTAGTCTATTTTTGTTCATTGAGTCGAGTCTTGAGTCAAAAAAAACGAAAAAAAAGAGTCCGAGTCGAGTTGGGTCATTTGTAAAAGCGTAAAAGCGCATGACAAAGTGAATTTGTTGAATATGAGTTGA
Source organism: Rehmannia glutinosa (assembly GCA_016081115.2). Taxonomy (NCBI): domain Eukaryota; kingdom Viridiplantae; phylum Streptophyta; class Magnoliopsida; order Lamiales; family Orobanchaceae; genus Rehmannia; species Rehmannia glutinosa. Next base: position 22,368,777 of record CM071926.1, on the reverse strand, counting down.
GCGGTCAAAAGAGCATGTGTTTGAGTGTGATCTATTCTTCTTTCCATTAATTCCATCTATGTGCTTAAGCTGTGTTGATTTATTTTGAGATAATTTATGCGGTATTGTGTTTCTTGTATGATCCCCACCGGATTTTAAAACTTGTTTGAACACTAGTCGAGGCGAAATCTAGGTGAAGTAACATTAAGGAAGTGATTTAGGCCATCTTTGAACAAGCTAGATCCAAAAATGCCTACCTTTATATTGTATATTTTCCTAATGTCCCCTTTTGAACCTTATAAACCCGTTACTCGGCAACCAATCTAATACCTAGAGCCTACATGTGAAAATCCTAATTACCCATCTCTCATACACATAAAGTATAGAAAATGTTGAAGGTTGAGGAGGGTATGTGTTTAATTTCATGAAGTTGCCGAGAAAAGAAAATATGAAACCCCATGTGTAAAGTATGCAAAAGAATAAGTTTGGGGTCTCGAAAAAAAAAAAACAATGGGATTGAAGTTTCCTAAAGTGATAAGACTGGGGATGTTAAAAAGTAAAGGGTAGTTATTAATTGGTGATTTGAATTAATTGATAATTGTGTGTTTGGGTGATTTGAGCCACTTAATCCTATATTTTTCTACCTTACCCTAAGCCCACATTACAAGCTTTGAATGCCCTATTGATCCTTGTGTTGCATTAGCCTACATTTAGTGGAGATTAGTTCGAAAGACAAACCTATGGAGTATGGTAAGCATCTCATCTTGATATTGAGAAAGTGGATCATCTTGAAAACATTTGATTGCGTGAATCTATCCGGATAATGAAAATAGAGTTGGCATGAACATTCCACACCCATGATCACATTGTTAAAATACGTCTTAATTAGTAATGAAATGAATTTTGAGATGAATGAGTTTGGTTGTGAAGTTTTGCGGTTAACTGTTTGAGTCGAGTTTTCATTATTTTTGTTTCCTTCATATTTCTTGTTTTTATAGAGTCCGTAATTTCTTGAGGACAAACAAAAGTCTTAAGTGTGGGGGTATTTGTTAAGTTGGTTTTATACCAACGTATTGAGTATTCTAGACCAGGATTATGCATTATTTTTGGGTATTTTATTGTCGTTTGAGTCAATTTCATGTCATTAGTTGTCGTTAGAGAGTCGGTACAAGTTTTGGTAGCGAAATTGGTCAAAAAGGATGAAAAACTTGTTGGAAAGGAGAAAATCGCAATTTCAAAATGGAAAAGCTGAAATATATGGCTCAAGGCATGGCGCCAGTCACGGGGTCCAAAATAAGAGAGAGGGCGTTTTGCGTCTTTGCGGCGCTACCCATTGAGCGCCAAAGCGCGTGATGGGCGACAGCGCAAGACCTTCGGGGCATCTTTGCGATCTTCGTTTGAGCGTTGTGGCGCGCGAGCGGGCGGAATAAGGCGTATGTTGGTTCTTTTTGAGCTTTTGATGGATTTTGGGCTTATAAATATAATGAATGACGCTTACGGACCAAGGTTTGGACATTTTTGAGATCACAGGACAACTTTGAACAAGGAGAAAGAGTTCGGGGACGAGATTGTAAGGCATCTATCTTACGCATTCTTCCTTTGAGTATTTGAATTATTTTTCTAGTATCTTTGTTGAACTCTATCAATGTATATTTACTTTTTCAAAAGTTTTTTCAAGTGGCATTTGTTCAAGTGCATCCGCAAAAGGTATATTGATTTGAATTTTCTTAAAAATTTCCTAAAATTTTAGAAATTGATCATCTAATTTCTTTTACGAAACCTTTTGCGGGAAAGGGATAGGTACATCGAGTTCTTGCAATGGCTAGAGCAAATTTTACCTTTTCTTTTTCCATAGAGGTGGCGCCACCTCCTCTGTTGTGTCTGCTCTTCGATTGCTTCCATTTCTTGACCAATTGGCATCTTTGGACCTTCATAACTTGTTCCACTCCTCGAGGCGAATGGATTGCACGATTCTCACGATCCATCCTTGTGGCTTTCGGGAATTTGCCTTTTTGGTGTTGGCCATGTATCGACGTAGCAATCGCCCCACTGCTTTTCCAAAGATTTCAATCTATCATTCATGTTAGTATTTAATGGAGTTACACGATCTTTGATTAATGTCTATCTTGGTTTCATCTTGATTTAATTGCGCTCGAATTTCTCCGATGAATGAAGCTAGCATCTCTTCTAGAGATGGTTTTGTTCCTTTAGCGACCGGATTATAGTGAGGTTGTGTCGACTAATTCCATAGTTGTTATAGCCTGCTTTTGTCCTACAAATTTTGCTTCTTCCACAACCATTGCTCTCTCTCTTGAAGTTACTTGTCTTTGCATCGCATCCAATTTCATACTTAGCATGGATATTTGTTACGTGAGTATGGCTATCTTATCTTTATCTGAATTTACGCAATACGTCTATCCTCGGATCTATCGGATGGCCATTGGTAAGCTGTTATTCGCCATCTCCTCGACAATTCTAGTGCCTCCTCAAGATATCTCCCTAGTAGTGCACCTCGGATGCAAAGATCTATAATTTTTCTTGTATTGCCACTCAAACCATTATAGAATTCTTGAACTGTTGGTAGTCGGGATGTCCATATTGAGGGCACTTCCTTAACAATTCCCGGAATCTATCTCATGCTTCATATAGTGGCTCAACATCTAATTGCCTAAAGTGGGTGATCTCAAATTTCAATTGCGGTGTTTTTGGGGAAAGTATTTGGCTAGAAACACGCCGACTTAGTTCGCCAATGTGCGGTTGGTGGTGTTAAAGAGCATAACCATCCCTTAGCCTTATCGCATAGAGAGAATGTGAATAGGCGGCATCGAATGATATCCTCGAAACACCATTCATTTTAACAAAGATATCACAAATTTATAAAAAGTGCGCCGGATGCGCGTTTGGATCCTCAACGGCTCGCCCCCAAAGCTGGTTTTGTGACACCATATAGATCAATGATGGTTTTAGTTCAAAATTGTTTGCATTGATCGCTAGGGGACCCACGGCCCCATAAGTTTGGCTTACCTCCGGTGGAAGTGGTCCTAATCGCCTTCTCGCGGGCCTTTCCACAATCCTTTCTGGATGTCGGCCCCTAGTGGGCACTTCTCATTGTTTATGTTTTCCACTACGTTCGTATTAGTCCCATCCGCCATTGCTTTGGCTCTTTTCCTTAATTGCTTTCTTTGTATTTTCGATTTCCAAATCAATGGGAATTGGTGAGTCAATCGGGAACGCGTGATCATGCACTATCTACACTTAACAAAAACAATGTTAGAATCGAAAAAACTAAAATAAAATTAAAATAATTTGAAATCTAAGTTCAAAAATTTTAAAAAAATAGAAAATATGCTTCAATTAAGATTGAACTACTTATAACTATATCTAAGTAGAATCTAATCAATCCCAACAGCGGTGCCAAAAACTTGTTCGCCAAAAATATTTTGGTCCATACAAGCTGCAAGTGTACGAGTGTATTTTATAGGATAATGGCGGCAAGATCGTATTCCTCAAGGATTGATATTTGAAACACTTAGACAATAATAACATCGTATTCCAATTTTATTGAAGCCACGAGAAAATTGAATATTTTATCTAACTAAAAATCAAAAATAAAGAAAAATAAATAAAATAAACTTGTGAACCCCACAAGTATTTTCAACATCTTTAGGAGCAACCTTAGGCACATAATCTCAACATGCTTCTTCAATATTAAATGCAAATAAAGTTTTAAAAATCAATTCATGCAATTCATGGGTTCAATTCCTAAGTTAGTCTCCCCCTTTCGGGCGGTGAATAAACAGTTGATTAATAACAATAGTAGGTCTCTCGACTCGTTACAATTATTACTAACTCCCAAAAGATTTGTGTTGAATGACTCCCCACAAACAGTTGTAGGTCTCGACTCATTACATCTATTTATGTTTGAATTCGATTTCCGTCTTTGTTAGAACTCATCTCCCGAATTTTGCACTAACAAATATGACTTGCAATTTATTCGGCAAATAAAAGCAATTATAAATAAGCACTCGAATTCATAAAATAGAAAGCATGAATTAATTAAGAAAACAAATAATCTTATTTAATACAAATCCACGATTTTGATTATGCCCCTAAGATCCGAAAATATGCCAAACATTGATTACAAACTCACAGACAAATTCGAAACAACATTATGACATCGTTTACACAGACAAGAGATCTTAAACATAGAAAAAAACCCCTTCTTGTCGGGATGGATTCCCCTCTTAGCCTTGAAGCTCTTATGTTCCCGTAGATGCGAAAGCCTTGTGTGTTCTTCGCGACCTAGCCTTTTGCTCTCGAGAAAATCTTCAATTCTTTGGTTCTGTGTAATTTGATGTTCTTTCTGTATCAAGTTGTGATTTTTCGTGCAAGACATGTGTCCCTTTTATAGATGCTTGGAGAGAGCACTTGTAGAGTTGGCAGGGAAGCAAATCGAAAAAAGTCATAATGAGACTCCCCACCGCCACGCCGTGTGGCACCACATGGTCGTGTGGTGATGGTCGAGGCCTTCTTCACACGGGCGTGTGAGTCATGGGTGAAATTTCTTGGTCAGTGCGATGGGCTTCCCTTTCCCACATGGCCATGTGATTTCACAAGGTCGGCCGTGTGGGCCTACTCGCCCCCTGTTTTCTATCCAACTTCACACGGTTGTGTGATTTTCACAATAGCACTCCCCACGGTCGTGTGAGACCTCATGATCCGACCAGTGTGAAGTGTTTTTGTCCATTTTTTCGTCGTTTTGATCTTCTCTTCGCATTCGGCAATCTTATCTGGGCATTCCAACCGATATTTCTTCATTTTAAACTCCGTTTCTTGCAAGAATTACAAGAATATGCAATATCATGCCCTTTTAAGGAAACCAAGTAAAAACATAGTAAATATGCGTGCAAATGCATCAATTATATATCATTTCAAGCCCCTAAATGCACGTAATTTTACACACATCACAGACCAGGACAAACTCCCTTATCCTACCACTCACCGCCTCTTCCATAGCCTGCTTTGATGAATGAAGACATTTGTTGGAAGAAACTAGGTCCCAAACCACCTCCTACCATCGAGGAACGGCGGTTTCGGCTAGCTTGGGAGGAGGAAACTCAACTCCCGGTGCACGGTGTGCGCTGAAAATGCGACGCTCTCCGGTCAACACCTCGGGTGTATCGACCGGGGTCTCCTCCAGATCATTCTCCAAGTTGCGACGCACTTCTTCCATAGCCACCACTCGAACTCACGTCTTAAACTCAACATTCCCACATACCACTACAAGAAAAGCTGGTGATAGACATCACCAAAAAGACACCGATTTTAAGACTTTCGGTGTGTCTTTTCCCATATAACAATTGTTTTCTAAGAAACCAGTGTCTAATTAGTCTTTGTCGTTTGATAAGAAATAGCGGTTTCCTATAACTTAGGTGTCTAATGTAAAAAAATGTCCTAAATAGACATAAATTTTAGCATCGGATTTCTCAAAAACCGGTGTCTATTTATATAAATTATTTTAGATTAGACACCATTTGTTTTGACATCGTTCCAAAACCCGTGTCTATAATATTTTAGAAGCGGATCTTTCGACAGGTCTAAAGAACCAGGTGTCTTTATTCTTTTAACTAGATCTTTAGACACCATTTATAAAACTGGTGTCTTTATGGCCCTCTAATTAGGTTATTAGTTGAAGAATAGTAAAATTAGTTGTAAAATCTTCTCCTCCGCGCCCATCACCTTTGTCCCCTTAGCTTTGTCGCCCGTGCCCCTCTCCCCTCCGTCCGTGTTTAATGAACGAGCCCATTTTACGTGTTGGATACAAGGAGCCCAATCCCTTCCACCTCCACATCTACCTTTTCCTCTTTTAATAACACGAACCCATAAGGAAATAAAGGCTGTGAACGAGCCCACGTCTGCTCGCCGGGCGCGGCAAAGGGAAAGAGGACTTGGTGGGTGACACGAATCCTCTTATTCACCATATTGTCCAAAATGCTAATCTTGGGCTTGAAAATTGGGCCAACTTGCGATTCTAGAGGCAAACAAGATGAGATCTTGAAGTTTGGTTTTGCAAATAGGAAACCAAAATAAAGCCCAAGGCATTGTGGGTTTTGGAGCCATTGCACTGTTGGTAATGTTTTCTCGACTATAATACATCCGCTTTTGGCCTTTACAGTTCGGGGTTTTCTATGAATGACCATATTAAGGAAAAAGCTGGTTTTGATTCAAATAGTCTGTTGTTTGAAAATAATGGCGATGCTTTGCAATGTTTAGCTCTTTATTTAGCTTTTCAAGAAGAGTTACAGACTTTGGACCATAAAGTTGAGATTTTTAATTCACATGGAGCTTTAAACCCATTCTGGTCCGAAATCTTGCAATCCAACCTTTAATTCGAACTCAAACCCTTTATTGTTTGGTACTCAAAGCAAAATCAACTTCAACTTTTTAAAGGTCCATTTGTTGATTTGATTTCTTCCCGTTAAACTGGAAAATGCCTATTTTAATCGCCATGAAACAAATAATTGATAAGCCATTTGTAATCCATATCCTAGTGAGTTTTGTTTGTTGGCGATGACAACGATATTGTCTCTCTTTTGATTCATATGGAAAGTTACATTATGCGTCCTGCCTTTAAGTTCTCATTAGTTTCTCTCTAGTATCTAGTCTTGTTATCATACCATGAATACCACTTGGTTTTTAAATAGAGGCTCTTGTATCACTCATTTAATTGTAACCTAACTAGTAGGTTTTGTTGCATTGCATTCAAATACACATTATTTAATCATCGCACTTCTATTTTCTTGAGGCATTTTCAAGCGTGGGTACACGGACTATGTTGCTCCAAAGGTTTTAGTGAAGAAGGGATATGGCATGGAGTGTGATTGGCAGTTCAAGTGTTCTCTTTCTTCTTATTCCATCGATTACTTTTATCATTCATGTGTTAGCGCACCACTTTGTCAATATGAACAATATGTATGTATATATACATCTGTTTGGTTTGTTTTAAGGTTTTAAGTTTTATTGTTCATAGCTTTAAAGCGATGAAATGGCATGATACGAGACTTGTTATGCCAATGTGTGTTGATCCCATTGTACAAACTACAATTCATTCTTCAATTTTACAATGGTTTCATCCTTCAATTTTACAATGGTATCTGTGATAACTCGAGGACTCGGACTATGTGCATTTTCGAGCTAGATTTGGAACCATCGATTCCATTGAAAATTAAATATGGACCAATTTGTTTAGATCATGTCACTTTAACAACCACATACTCGTTCATCTTATTTACGAACACCCATTTGGTGCCAATAACATTTTGATGTGTGGGTCTTTGAACTAATTCCCATACTTTATTTCTTTCAAACTGATTGATTCTTCTTGCATAGCTTGAATCAATGTGTGTCATCTAATGCTTGTGACACATCTTTGGGCTCTATTTGTGAGATGAAGCATGTGAACATAGCTTCATGTTGAGTTCGGATCTTGTTTTTATACCTTCTCTTATATCTCCAATGACAAGTTACGGTGGATGGTCTCTCGGCCATCTTACATCAGAGTTGGAGTAAGTTAGTTGGATTGATCGTCTTGTAATTTGTGTTCTTTGTGATCGACTCTCTCGTAATCACTTAGCCGCAAATTTTCGGTGTTTTTGAGATTGACTATCTCATCTTCTTACGAGTTTACAATTCGAGTTTCGAAGCTTGACATAGGGACTTTGCATGGTTGGTTGATTTGGCTTGTCGGTTGATTCTTCTATGTTTCCTCCATTAACATTTGGTTCATCGAACACCACATGGATGGATTCCTCTGTAACCATAGTCCTCTTGTTGAGTATTCTGTAGGCTTTGCTTTCAGTTGAGTATCCCAAGAAAATACCTTCATCAGCTTTAGCATCAAACGCCTTTAGATTATCTTTGCCATTGTTGTGGATGAAGCATTTACATCCGAATATTCTGAAATATGCAATATTTGGTTTTCTACGATCCAAATCTCATAGGAGTCTTTGTCATTTTGTCTGTTTATCATACATCTGTTTTGAGTGTAGCAAGTTGTGTTGATTGCTTGACCCAAAATCTTTTTGGTAACCTGCTTGACTAACATGGTCCTTCTTTGCCTCTTTGAGAGTTCTATTCTTCTTTCGCAACTCCATTTTCTTTGTGGAGTCCTTGCTGCTGAGATAGTTCGTGACCAATACCATTTTCAATACAATCTTGAGTTATTATTCCATTGACAAACTCGGTTCTGTCTCGATCTTATTTTGATGATGGTTTGGTTCTTCCCATTTTGAATTCTCTTCATCAATTTGTGGTAGTTTACGTAGAGTTTCTTTCTTCTTACACATGAATATAGTCCAAGTATATCTTGAGTAGTCATCTACTACCACCAAGGTGTATTTCTTTCCACTTATGCTATTTGGTTCCCTGGGCCAAATAGATCCATATGTAGCGGATGCAATATTCTTGTTGAATATGGGCATGTCTTTTCTTTGAGCGATGATTTGATTTGTTTTCCCTTCTGACATGCGTCACATATACTCTCCTTTTTGTATACTGAGTCTGGAAGTCCTTCCACAAGACTACTTCTGGCAAGCTTGTTAATCGTTTTGAAATTTAGGTGACTCAGCTTTTTGTGCCACAACCAACTTGATTGATTGTGCTTTTTGCTAAGAGACAGTCTTTGGGTGTTGCGGTTGACCAATCCACGACATACATGTTCTTACATGCGCATCCTTGCAACACAACTTCATTTGATTCAGCATCCTTGATTTGGCATATACCCATGTTAAATCCAACATTATAACCCTTGTCACAGAGTTGGCTGATGCTTAGCAAATTGAAGTTGAGTCCTTCAACATATGCAACGTCTGTGATTTCTAATCCATTTTTCTTGATGGATCCAATGCCTCTTATTTCTCCTGGAGCTTCATTTCCTCCAAATATGACTTTTGCTCCTTTGACTTCCTTGAATTTCGACAGATTTTTCTTGTTTCCTGTCATGTGTCTGGAACAGCCACTATCCATGTACCAGGTTCCTTGGCACTCAGCTGTTCCTTGAACCTGCAATCAAGGAATTTAAGTTTTAGGTACCCATACTTGCCACAGGTCTGAGGAGTTAGAATTGTAAGATGATCCAATCAACTTATAGCCAAATGATTTGACTCTAAGGGGTTGTCATCTATCGATTGCCATAATCATAATTAATCTTGACAAATTGCTTGGGAATTCTAGGTTCATACAGATTTGTCCCTTTTTGTCGTATGCTTGTATATGTGTTCTAGCAATTGCCTTCTTTGGGTATTTGTGATATTTCTGAGTGTAGTGCCTAGGTGCATATGTGTCTTTGATGAAAGCTCTTAGACCTTTGGAATGGCCTCTGCTGAGGTCTGGGCCTTTGCCATTTGGGCGTGTATTCCATAGGTTTTTGCTGATAGTTCACATCATTCCAATCAGCTTGACTTGGATATTTTCCACCATTCCCATCATATGTTTTTTCTTATAGATTTTTAAGGGTTTTTGGTAGCTATGTTTCTTCTTTCTGAGTACTTTCTGTTTGGAGTTTCTTTGAGAACTCGATTGAATTTCTCGGTTGTCCTTTCATCTGCACTTAATCGGGTTGTTTTCCTTTTCCTTTATAACCAAGGCCAGTTTGCTTGTGATTGTGCTTTTGATTGAGTGTGTGTGCATCATTTGGAGTTTTGGATTTTGAGACACTTCATTGCTTGAAGATCCCTTTTCCAAATTCACTCTTGGAGCGACATAGCATAGTGGAATTAAATCCTAAGCCTGTCTTGTCTCCACATTCTCTTTGACTCATAATAAGATCATCCAATGATTTAGATGCCTTACTAAATGAGGCAATCACATTTTTGAGGTCATTTTCCTCTTTTCTATAGCGACTATTTCGCTAATAACTTTGCATTTTCGGTCTTTAAACTTCCATTCTCATCGACTATTTGACTTAGAGTACTCAACTCCTTAGTAAATTTGTAAGCTTTTGCTCTTGAGTAGACTATTTTCCTCATTTAGTAGTGTGTGTGAGGATTTAATGTGTTCAAAATCTTTCATCATTTTGCCTAATGAATCATAAAGATCGAGTGGGTGATGAAGTGTGTGTGTCACGATCACTATCACTAGAATACGAGTTTGATGAGTTAGAGTGTACCTCATCTTCTTGGTCAGGTTGATCTTGTTCCTTGGCCATCAAGCAGTTAGGGCTTCTTCTTGAGTCACTTGAGTAGTCGGCTTCATTTGCTCTCTGAATCATTTGTCTCTCTTGACTTATTTGTCTCGGCGTCTCTGCAGCCAACATTGCCTTTTTCTTTTCTTGTCTTCTTTCTCACGAAGACCTTTCTTTCTTCATTCATTCTGTATTTGTTGACTACGAGGATATGGGCAATCAATGGCGTAGTGACCTGGTTGCCTACGGTTCAGCATAGATACTCAACCTTTTGATCGAGCTCTTTCCATTCTTGGATTGTCGGCCCTTTGATATTCACTTTTTGATGATCTGTTCTCTTGTTTGGCCTATCTTCCCTTGACTTGGAAGGAGTGAGTGTCTTACGGAGGATTCGCCCTTGCCTCTCTTGTAGTTCTTATTGAAGAACTTGTTGAACCTTTTCACTAGTAGGGCTATTTCTTGGGGTCAATAACTTCTTTGACCTCAGCTCTCTTCCCATCTTTAACAATTAGAAGCATTGTTTTGGTGCATTTGTCTCTTCTGATCTTTTCTTCTCGGCTCAAACTCATAGGCTTTGAGATCCGAGAATAGTTCATGGTTGGATGTTTTTGATAGGTCCATGGAATGTCTTAGTGCCATGACCTTCATTTCCCATTCATTTGGAAGACTTTTAGGATCTTCATACACATTTCCTTCGTGTATATTCTTTTCCAAGTCTTGTAGCTCGTTGGTGATTTCGTGAATCGAGCATCCAATTGATCTAGGTTCTCTCCGAGATCATTTTGAAGTTCCCAAATTTGTCTGACCATTTGATAATTTATTTTCTTTGATTTGCTCGAGCCTTCACAAATTAATGTTAGCTTGTCCCAGATTTCTTTAGCCATTTTGCATGATTTGACTTTGTTGAACATGGCTTTATCCAGGGTTTTGTAAAGAATGTCCTTGGCCACATTGTCAAGTTATATCTTTTTCTGTCATCATTTGTCCATTCACTCTTGGTTTTTCGATCATAGGCTGTGCAGGAGCTATATCCTCTTCACCTTCAGTGCAGCTCTTCTTAGAGCTGTGTTCACCTTTAAGATTTGCAGTGGCCCATCCTCTATCACTATGCACATCTCATCATGTAATCTTGATAGATGAGCCTGCATACGAATTTTCCAATCATCAAATTCTTCAATTGTGAACATAGGGATGCGTGTCAAATTTGCTTCCATGATAATAAATTTTAATGATAAAAAGAGTTTTGAAAAATTAAGTACTAAAGCAGACTTTGAAAAATTTGGAGATCTAGTTCAGTAACCAGTGCGGAAGGCTCAATGAACCAACCGCTCTTGATACCACTTGTAGGTCCCAAGGGGTGTGGGTGTAAGGTTTAGAAGGGGGTTGAATAAACCTTACCAACTTTTTCTATTTAGTCCTTTTTAATTTGAGTTGATGTTACTCATTTGTGTCCTTGGTGGGAATGACCAATTTAGTTAAGATGGCGGTTGATGGAATAACTCATTTGTTAAGACTAAATTAACTCAAGCTGTAGTTTGTTTTTATTCAGGAAGACTTAACACCCTTAAGTTTGGTTAAGTAGAGATTTAAAGCTTGATTTAGTACTTAGAAATTATCTAATGGATAGCAAATATGTCGTGAGAATTAAGCAAATATAGTGCGAGGAATTTAAGTCTTTGAAATGTAAATGACATGATGAGGTTTTTATAGAGGTTCGAAGATGGGGTAATTCTTCTACTCCTCTCTTCTCCAACTCCTGGAGGAATCCACTAGGTATTGATCAAGTATACAAAGTGGTAGCAGTCAGATACAAAGTCTTGATCACGAGTTGACTTGTTCCTTTGGGACTCGATCGGGAGACGCCTTGATCACTCGGTGGCTTCTCGTGCGACTCGGCTTCTTCCGCAGGCGTTTTGCCTTGTTACTCTGACTCACTTGCTCAAGCTCTTTGGATTTGATCACGAAGCCCTCCAAAAGCTCAAGACTTGGTTCAACCTTGAACCTTCCTACAATCCTTCGTGGAATGTAGACCCCTTGATTCTTGATAATTTCCTCTTCAACTAATTAAAGTTATCTTTCCTTCACATGTGAGTGTTGGATTGATGTTCTTCGTAATGTAGGCTTGAGGATTGAGCGTTTAATAACTTGAGAATGTTTGAGGTTACAAAATGTTTCTTTCTTGCTTGTATTGTCAAGGTAACTGTGTAACCTTCGTATCCTTTTCTCGAGTTATTCCTCGGCCTTTTATAGTGTTCTTTCAAAAAATGCCCGTTGAAGAGATAGGCTTATTTTTGAAAGTCACTTGTGGGCGTTAGCTTGTCTTGTTGCGAGTCCTTAAATTTGCCACTTCCTCGTATAAGATGTTCTTGACTTTTGAGTTCGACACGGTGTAGTGATTCCCATTGGTTTTTATTCCTCTTGCGTGACGCTTTCGGGGTGAGCACTTCAAGAAAGGTAGCATGGAGATATTACTTGTTTAAATAATTCTCTTGATTTCGTGCACGGATCTCTTTCGATTATCTCGACTTTTTGCATTTCCTTGTTTTCCCAGGTGACTTAGAGTCGACTTCCAATCATGGATGACTCTCTGTCACTTTGACTTGAGACTTGGCATTTGTATTTGGTGACTTAGTGATACTTCATTGTTGCATTTCATTTGCTCCTTGATCGAGTCCCTGTCTTCTCTTCTTTGCCATACTCGGTTGTCTTACAACGGAGTCTTCCTTCTAGCCTTCAGTTGTCTTCTTGCATGTTTAGTCATAGTGACTTAACTCGGCTTGACCACCCTACTTATTACAATGCGAGTTTACAACAAAGAATGGGGTGCCAACTTCCTATTCTAAGTTTTACATGGCATTCATCAAAATCTAAACAATAAATTTCCCAACATCTTCCAAAATTCTCGAGTCTTATGATCCTTTATTCTCCTCAAATTTTTGCATATGAAATGAACTTTTACGTGTCCACATGAGGGGAGCATACATGATTGTTACCTATGTTTTACGGACAAAAAGGGGAGAAAAAGGTTGATTGTGATGCTTTCGATTTAGGGGAGTTTTACGGATATTTGATATTTGATTGAGTTTCTTTGGATTTTTCTTTGTGATTATGAATGTGATACGAAATGTGATCGCATCTGTTTGATATTTTTACTCGGCATGATATTTAAGGGGAGTTGTTTTTTTAGGGGAGTTTGTTTGTTTTGTGCTTGATAAGTGTTTTGTCGAGAAAGGCAAAAAGGGGAGATTGTTAGGGCGTTAATTTTCGCCCAAGTAATTTCCTAAAATAAAAGATTGGATTTTGATTTGTTTTGCCTTTCTAGACTTATGGTAAGATTGAGTTGTAAATAGATTAAAAGATTTCATATTGATATGGTATAGGTATATTAGGACTCTTTGATATTTATCTTGTTTCCTAACATAAGTGATATACTTGTCATATATTTGTATATATCTTCTTTCCATGTTTATTAGGACTCTTGAAGGGTTTGGACGCCTATATATAAAGAGAAGAGGGCGTCCATAATCAATACACAAGAAATACACCGAGTTACAAGAGTCTTGAGAGAGTTAGAGTCATTCAAGCACAAGGAGTCCGAGCTGTCTGGATGCGATCTCGAATGTGACTACATACGAGATCACATTGACCCTGCGGCAACTTGTGTTTGTTAGCTTTTCATCCATTGTTTTTGTATTGTGATTAACGAAGTCCATACATATCTATTGTTGGATGAGTTGAATTACATAGATTATATATACTCTAGATAGGAGTTTTTCGTTGAATTTCTACTAGTTGGATTTGAGTATTTTTGTATACGGAATCAAAGCTGATTTTACTAGTGGAAAGTTTTTCCATATTGGCACGTCTACAAGCTGGCGGCTTGTAGACAATTTTTACTTCGTGTGTCTCTTTATTGTCTTCAAATTTCATTGCATGTGATTGTGAATGTGACCACATCGCAATCACATCCTTACCGCAAAACTTTTGGTATTTATCCATGCTATAATTCTTTCAACAAACAAAGCGCCTTGGATATAAAGGCAAAGGCTTGACTAATTGAGTATCTTTGAAAGGGCGGTGAGAAGAAATCAAACAAAGTTCCTCAACAAACTCCAAGCGGGAAATACTCGTGAAGAAAAAAGCAGCGCCAAAATCCCGAGAAGTTCTATCAAAGGAACACAAATAATGGGAATGGTAGAAACTACCCAAGCCAAGCCGATTGGAATAATGTGAAATATCGGCCCAAGACCTATGGAATAAATGCCAAAATGGCAAAGACCTAGAACTCGGCAAAGGTCATTCCAAAGGCAACATGAGCTATTATAAGCACACATATGCACCCAAGCACTACACGAGAGATATCACAACCACCCAAAGAAGGCAATTGCTAAAACACACACACATGCATACGAGACAAAAGAGACTGACTATATAAACCTAAATCCCCAAGCAATTTGACAAAGTGAATTATAATTATGACACAGATAGATGGAAACCACTTAAAGCCAAATCATTTCGCTATAGGTTGGTTGGTTCATCTTCAAAGACACTAACCCCTCGGGACCCGGACAAGTATGGGTACCTAAAAACTAATTTCCTTGATTGCGGGTTCAAGGAGCAGTGAATGCCAAGGAACCTGGTACATGGATAGTGGCTATTCGGACACATGGCGGGAAACAAGTAAAATCTGTCAAAATTCAAGGAGATTACAAAAGCAAAAAGTCATATTTGGAGGAAATGAAGCTCCAGGAGAAATTAAGTCTTGGATCCATCAAGAAAAATGGATTAGAAATCCTAGATGTTGCGTATGTTGAAGGCCTAAATTTCAACTTGTTAAGCATCACCAACTCGTGACAAGGGCTATAATGTTGGATTCAATATGGGAGTGTGCCAAATCAAAGAAGCTGAATCAAATGAAGTAGTGTTGCAAGGATCCGCACAAAAGAACATGTATGTGGTAGATTGGTCGATTGCCACACCAAGCACTTGTCGCTAGCAAAAAATCTCGACAGAATCAAGTTGGGTGTGGCACTGGTGATTCTGAATTTCAAGACAATTAACAAGCTTGCAAGGAGTAATCTTGTAGAAGGATTTCGGACTCGGTGTACAAGAAGGAAAGTGTTTGTGATGCATGCCGGATGGGAAAGCAAATCAAATCATCATTCAAAGAAAAGTCAAGTCCATCTTCAACAAGGATTTTGCATCTCTGCATATGGATCTATTTGGTCGATTGAGCCGACATAATAAGTGGAAAGAAATACACTCTAGTAGTGGTGGATGATTATTCAAAATATACATGGACAATCTTAATGTGCAAAAGAGAAAAACCTTGCGAGAAGTTACCACGGTGATGAAAAGAGTTCAAAATGAGAAGAGTCAAACTATTATAAAGATAAGACTGTGAGAGGAACTAAGTTTGTCAATGGAATAATAACTCGATCTTGTATTGAAAATAGTATAGCTCATGAATTATCTGCGATAAGGACTCCCAATGAGAATGGAGTAAGCGAAAGAAGAAAGCAGAACTCTCAAGAAGTGCAAGAACTATGTTAGCTGAAGATGGATTGCCAAAAAGATTTTAGGTGAAGCCATCAATCTTGCATGCTATACCCAAAATAGATGCATGATAAATAGACGGTGACAAAGACTCCTATGAAATTTGGACGGGGAGAAAGCCAAGTGTTGGATACTTTAGAATATTTGGATGTAAATGCTTTATTCACAACAATGGCAAGGATAATCTAAAGACTTTTGATACAAAAGTTGATGAAGGTATCTTTTGGGATACTCAATTTGAAAGTAAAGCCTATAGAGTCTTGAACAAAAGGACTATGGTCACGAGAAGAGTCTATCCATGTGGTGTTTGATGAGCCTAATGTAAATGGAGAAGATATTGAAGAGTTAGGCGATAAGTGAATCGACCCAACTATGCGAGAAGAGTCCTTATGTTGAAGGGAAGGTCGGAGCAATTAATCAAGGTGAAGATGAGATAGTGAATCCCGAAAGACAATGGAAAATCTGTGACTAAGTGATGATGAGAGAGCTGCTCAAGATAACACAACGGCAAGACAGTCGAACCGGTGACTTACTCCAACCTTTGATGTGAGATGGGAGAGACCATCCACGAGCTAGTCATTGGAAATGTAAGAGATGGTGTAAGAACTAGATCGAGCTCAACAAGAAGCAATGTTCACTTATTTTATTTCTCAAATAGAACCTAAAGAAGCATTGGATGACACACATTAGATTCAAGCCATGCAAAAAGAGTTGAATCAATTTGAAAGAAACAAAGTATGGGAATTGGTGCAAAGACCAACTCATCAAAATGTTATTGGCACAAAATGGGTTTTGAAACAAGATGATTGAAGAAGGCTCGTAGTAAGGAACAAAGCAAGATTGGTAGCCAAAGGGTATTGCCAAAGGAAGGTATAGATTTTGATGAAACATTTGCTCTGTTGCAAGATTAGAAGCAATAAGGATGTTTCTTGCCTATCTTTGCTCACAAGAACTTCTTTGTATATCAAATGGATGTAAAAGTGCATTCTTGAATGGATTATTGGAAGAAGAAGTCTATGTTGAACAACCTCCGAGGATTTGAGCGAGAAGACTCTTGGAGATAAGGTGTACAAGCTCAAGAAAGCTCTCTATGGATTGAAACAGGCACCTAGAGCATGGTATGATACATTATCTCAATTTCTAATGAGATAATGGATTTACCAAAGGCAAAGTGGATAGAACACTCTTGAGAATTCAAGATGGAGAGAGTATCTTTGCTTGTTCAAATATATGTAGATGACATTATTTTTGGATCCACAAACAAAGAGTTGTGTGATAAGTTCTCAAACCTCATGCAAGGAAATTTGAGATGAGCATGATGGGAGAGGCGACATTCTTTCTAGGACTTCAAGTTAAGCAGTGAAGGATGGAACCTTTATAAGTCAAACAAAGTATACCAGAGATTTAATGAAGAAGTTTGGTATGGAAGAGAAATCTTCGTGAAAATACCAATGAATACATCGGTCAAGATGGATATGGATGCGGATGGCAAGCTGTGGATCAAACAAGATCGAGCACTTATTGGATCAGCTGCTCTATCTCACAAGCAAGTAGGCGGACATCACCTTTATTGTAGGTGTATGTGCAAGATTCAATCTGCTCCAAAGGAAAGCCATATGATGACTAAGAGAATCTAAGATACTTGAAGGGATGCTAGGAAGTCGGTTTATGGTATCCAAATGAAGGAGGATTCAAGCTTCTTAGTTATTCAGACTCGACTATCTTTGGATGTAGAGTTGACAGGGGAAAAGCACTTGGTACATGTCAAATGCTTGGAAAGCAGTTGGTTTCTGGTTTAGCAAAAGCAAAATTCGATAGCCACATCCACGGTGGCGAGTACATAGGCTATGAACATTTTGTTGTGCCCAAGTCTTATGGATGAGACAACGGTGAGAGATTATGATGTTGAAGAAAAGAAGATTCCAATCATGTGTGATAACACAAGTGCTATTGCAATCTTGAAAATCATGTGTTGCATTCTAGAACAAAGCACATTGATGTCGGATATCATTTCATAAGAGACCATGTTGAAAAGAAGGACATCACCTTGGAATACATCTCAAGCGATAAGCGGTTGGTGACATATTCATAAAGCCATTATGTGAATCAAGATTTGAAGAACTCAAGCATGAGCTAGGGTTAATTGGTGAGTTAACACCCGGAAGACTCGAAGAGAAGAGATGAAATAAGAAAAGATGAAAATAGAGTGAGCTCGTGAATCGACTAAGTGAATCGGTCATATCGGAAATCGGTTGCATCGAGTTAAGCGGCGGTGAGTACCCATGTGAAAAAGAGAGAAGAAGAGTTGAGTCGGCTAATGAGTAAGGTGAGTCATTCATGAGCTAATTGACAAAAGCGATCGTTTTGTTAATAAGCGAGAATGTTTTAAGGATGCGTCGGCATAATAATGACAGTGAGTCAAAAAGGCGCACGACCAAACCTATGATTGGATATAAATGTTGCCGCATTAAATGCGAAATTAAATGCCAATCGGCGTGCTAACTGAGTCGTTGATCTCGATCAAATTCCAAAAACCGTATGCACGTCCTTTCATAACCCATACATATACCATTTCGCCGTTTTCTCTCTCACATTACTGTTGTTCATCTCTCCAAAAGCAAAGAAAGATCTTTTCTCTCAAAACCTTATTAATCTTTAAGGCAAATTTCTAAGGTTTCGTTCGGTAAAACTCAAAAATGGCAACTACCTATGATTTCGCTAAGTTGGGAAAGCAAATCCACATTGGTTCTACCATGGATTTCGAAGGGATGATCAACAGGGTTCGATGAAACCCTTGTGAAGAAAATAGCGAGACAAAATCGAGAATTCTCGGAATTTGAAACCCTTTCTCACAATGGAGTTTTAGATGACTTATGTTGAAGAAGTCGCACGATTTTACGTGACGCCGAGGTTCATGGCGGGGGCATCAAGTCCTCTGTTCACGGAATGGAGTTTATCATCACTGCTTGAAGACCTTGCGGGCATTGCTTCTTGCCATCGGAAGGAGTGCGAGAAATACTTGAAGCCGATGTAAACTTGTTTTGCATGGAAGAAGTAGCCAAACCAGGAGAGTGCTAATAAAGTTGTCTACACAATGAGACAAGAAGTTATTGAAGGAAAAGACTATCACAAGTGTTGGATATGGTTGCCAAATGTGTAGACATAAAATTTGGAAGCTTTAATCGGTGTCCAAAACCAAGTCGATCGTCATTTGTGATCATGGAGGAGAAGAAGGTAAAGCGAAATGGCTGAGTTTGTATACAGACTCTACCAAAATGTTAGAAACAAGTCCTTCAAGGGCGATGGATCATTCGGAGGATCCTTGGGCTATGGCCTTGTAGTTGGCGGTTGATAGAGCGGTTGATAGAGGTAAAGGGTGTTCCACTCCGACCACGAAAAGGCATTCCATGTCAACAAAAAGATGTTCGATAGAATCTTTCGGGAGCTCTAATGCCAAGAGGGCGGACACTAGTGAGGGGAATCGGTGACCCCAAGGAAATATTTGTTGCCTCCCCTCCCAAGAAGAAAGCTGCCCTGCCCGGTGGAAAAAAAGATGTTGCCCGAAAGAAAAGAAAAACAACCGCACACTGCCCATGCGGCCGTGTCTCTGCCCTGCGGCCGGTGAGAAGGAACCTCAAATACCTTCTCCGGTTGTCAAGAAAAAGAGGATCGACAAGCCAAGAAAGATAGCTCCTCGGACCAAGAAAGTAGCACCGGCCCCTGCCGCCCAGGACTCGAGAAAACCGTATACGAACCAGAAATTCCTCTGGTAAGGACCAAAAAGAAGAAGACTCTACAAGCGTTGAGCTTGAGAAAATAGCCGAGTCGCCACTCAAGCTGGAACAGGATAAAAAGCTTGACTAGAAGTAGAGTCTTGAGAAATCATTGATGAAACGACCAAGTCTGCTTTGAGGCCGATTAGCGAGAGGCAAGCCGAAGACCAGCTATGAGCAGGGCGGTGAGGAACAAGAAAGCGAGACAATGAGAATCCCTGGCGGCGAAAGGCGTGTATCCACTGCCACGATCGCTTTGCGCAAATGTTGAGCGACAAAGTATGTTGCCTTCCATTCCGAAAAAGAAGGACAACAAGAAGATGATGGCGATGATGTGATCATGCTATCTCCACTATATCCGGACATCCAAAATCGAAATGCTGCGCGAATGGAGGAAGTGGAAGCTAAGTCGCTCAAGGAAAGCAGTTCCAAAGACACGAATTTATTGAAGAAGAAGAAGAAGCGATGAGCTTCCTTGGGTTGACCACGGATGGTCAAGCACTTGATGCGAAGAATCGCTTGGATATCTGAATATATTCAAAGAAAAGGAGAAGGAGAGATTGGCGAGGAAAGTGAAGCTCGTGAGAAGGCCAATATATGTCCCTTCAGCTGGAACTCGCGATCACTCTCACCCTCACTTGATGCCTTTTCGGGAAGTGATGAAGACTTGGACCAGTACAGCGTCTGAGAAAAATTGGAAATCTGACAAGCCATGCGGGAATCCAGGATAATGCATGAGCAACGGTGATGGAAGGACCAGGAGAGTCTTCCAAATCCCGGTGGAGATTGATCCCTTGGGAGTGGTACAACAGATTGCCACTGTCATTGATGCAACCACTTCTGACTCACTCGGAGGATAGATCTAGGGGACATGGCGATGGCGGGAACTTGGGGACCCAAGTCGAGCCAACCCCTATTAAAGGTGTCTTACCACACCTTTTCTGGCTGAACACTCAAAGGACACGGTAGGAAGTCTAGAGAAGAGTGACCCAATCACAAGTCACTCGGTTGGTGTACCAACCGAGGGGGAAACTCCCTCATTGCAGGCTAGGTCGGAGGATCTTTGCGAGATGACTCACAACGAATCTAGGAGGCGAAGTGGAAAAGAAAAACAAAAACTGACAAGTTGTCGCTTGCGAAGCTCGGACGATTGAGGATGTCTCGGTGAAGTGCCAATCGCTCTGCCTCAGGCGGGAGGACGCCGCTAACGATCGAGGCACGAGGATGGATCTGCACGGGAGTTAACACTGCAGGCAGCAAAGTGCAATCCACGGAGTTGAGACTCCTATGGATGCCACCGTAGAAGACCCTAAGGCAGTGAGTGCAGCCGAAGGAATGTCCAGCCTAGCCTTGCGATTGAGGCTGCAGGAGGTAATGAAAGCCTACGGGAAGTTGAGACTTCCCTGGGTAAAAGCGAAAACCTGAGAACATTCCTCCTGTTATCATTGATGCATCGAGAAGGAGATAAGTACCCTTCATGATTCCCAAGACAACCACGACATAACTTTTTGGGATGCGAAGGTGAAGATGTTGAGTCATCCCCGTTGCAAATCAAAAGACTCGGTGAGGATGTTCTTCCAAGCACGAGTAAGTCGGACCTCAAAGCTACTCGCCAAACATTCAATTTTGATGATGAGCCATCCCTTCAAGTCTTATAATCTTTCGATGGACGCTACTTATACGGCCGAGGAAGGATAACTCAAATGGAAAACCATTTGAGACCGAAGGTTGTTGAGACGGTGAGGCTCGGCCAGTGAGTCCATACCACAATGAGACCCAGTGAATCACGATCCAATCTGCGCATGATCCCCAACGCTGCGCCAGGATCGACTCAACCGGGCACATCACGGCCACAAGTCACATGATTGAACATATTCCATATAAAGTGATGATGCATTTGAAGCAACTTTCCCATTCTCACTAGAGCTGCCTGATCACGGATGAAGAATCGCTAGAGATCGAGACGTTTCCACAAACTCCGATCCTATAATTCCCACAGATACAATCGTCCCTGCAAATTTTGATTTTGATGTTGCTTGGCCGCCGGTGAGACAGAGGTGGTGGTGAGGTTCGAGAAGTCTTCAAGGCCATTTTGCGAAATAGAGAAGATAGAAAGGCACCAGGCCTCATTGGACATGCGGTTTGGACAATAGAGATGCAAACCTTATAGCCGATCTGCGTGGAATAGTGGTGAGAATCCGGGAATGGTGGCAACAAAGACAGACAATGCGTGTGGAGCAAGTCGAGATATTTCAAAGCATTGTACAATAAAATGCTAGTCGGAGCAGCGATAATCTTGACATGAAGGCGAGGATGCAAGAAAATATTGATAGGATGCATGCCTCTCATACCACCGAAATGGAACTCTTGCGAGAATTTCATCGCAAAAGAACTGCGCGTGGAGGAAAATATGAATGAAAAGTTCAGCCTTCTTATTTGAAATGAAGTAGTGGCGGCCGAATCTAAAGCCACCCGCTCGAGAATTCCGTGCGATAGACTCTAAGCAAAACTCGTTATTCGCCGCCTAGACTTTATGATTCTTTGGCATGTTCCGGGGTTACTCTCTCCTTTGATGATGCCAAAAAAGGGGAAGACGAATACCTAAAAGCGTTGAAAGAATCGTCAGTTGAGAAGAAGGACCTTGTTGTTGAGAAGCGAGAAGAAAAGCAGGTGAGGAGCGGAAAGAAAGATAAGGGAAAATTCGTTGAGGGGGAAGGTTCAAAGGATATGACCTTAATGGTTGCTAGAACCCCTCAACAAGGACTTGTCACTGGTGACATCATCGGCAAACTTCCAGTGACTCTGCCGCGCCAACACTCTTTGTGCCCATGCGAGAAGAGGAAAATAGTAGAAGCGAGAGATGAAGGAGGTTGAAAGAAAAATGGATGCCCGTGCGATGGACATATTGAAACAGTACAGAGGCATTCCGGCAGGAAGAGACACAGATGCCATTTCAGACGTCGGAACCGAGCCTAGATCAGTTGATGAATTCAAAACGCTCACATCCGAGGGATACTTCGAAGGCATGACCATGGCCCAAGCACAGGACTGTATTGGGAAAAAGGGCTCTAGGCGTGCGAAGAAGGCGACAGGCAATGAGACTCTAGCAGTCACTCTCTGGTCACTCTGCTTTGGTCACTCTACGGGAAAAAAGAAGGCCCCGAGTACAATACACACCCCGAGAGGAAGAGGTAGAAGCAGAGAGGAAGAGGTTTCAAACCTAGACCTCTACCCAAAAACATCGAATACATAGATCCGGGGAACAAAGGAAGGATCTATTGGGTGGGTATGACGAAGTAGCCAACATGGAAGTGGCGGGGAAGAATCTTTGAATATGTAAAGAGGATTGAAGAAGAAAATAAGAGACAAGATGAGTTGTGGGAAGAGAATCGGAGAAGACAAGAAAGAAAGAGAAAAGACGAAGGCGCGAGGAAGAGCCTATGAGAAAAAAAAGCGGTGAAGAAGAAAAGAAAAGAAAAAGACCGAGGAAGGCAGCAAGAGTGAAAAGAGAAAAGAAGGAGCGATGAAGCGATGAAGTGTTCTTTGTCCACCCCTTCATGTATTTTACTATTGTAAATGCATCTATATGTAAGTCTTTTGTACGATGAATAAAAGTTATGCAATTTCTATATTTTTGCTTATATGTAGAATTCCATGTTGTTGCTCGATACACTTTGTAAATGACTTTGTAAAGGACAAGAATGTTAAGATCAATAAGAAGATTGATTCTACGCATATATTCTCTGTTTCTACATTGTCTATATGTATCTTTGCTATGCACATCTTGTTTGTATGTTTTAAGTTTTGGGATCATCAAAAATGGGGAAATTGTTATGAAATTTATTTATTAGATTTTGATGAATGCCATGTAAAACTTAGACTAGAAAGTTGGCACCCCTTTTCTTTGTAATTTGTAGAAGGTGTACTAGCCGAGTCAAGTTAGCTACGCCTGACATACAAGAAGTCAACGGAAGGCGGGATGAAGACTCATTTGTGAAGCGGTGAGTATAGAAAGGAAGAGAAGATAAGAAAATTTGAAGAAGTATCAACTATGATACTTTGTGTGTGAAGTGTTAGTTATGTCAACTCAAGATAGCCAAGTCTCAAGTTGAAGTGACGGATAAGTCATCCGAATGATTGGGAGCCGACTCGAAGTCACCAGGGAAAAAGCGTCAAGTCAAGACAATCGAAAAAGAATTCGTTGCACAAAAGTCAAGAATATTACCTAAACAAGTAATACTTCCATGCTTTGCCATGTCTTAAAGTGCACGAAGCGTGCAAAAGGAATAAACCAATGGGAAGATCTGCACCTTGTGTCGACTTTGAAAAGTGAATGTTCATTTAATACGAGGAAATGTCAATATCAAGGATCGCAACAAGACAAGCCAAGCGACCACAAGTGTCTTTTGAAAATCACTATCTCTTCAATGGGCGATTTGTAAAAGTTCACTATAAAAGGTGAGGAATCACTTTGAGAAGAGGTTACGAACCACAAACATTCAAGTTATTTTTCGAGCCGTAACCTTCAAAATATTCTCAAGTTATTCAAGCAAATCCTCAAGCCTAAACTTGAAGGAAATCGATCCAACACCAAGTGTGAAGGAAAGACAACTTCAAGTTGTTGAAGAGGAAACTTTTGAAGAATCAAAAGGGGTCTACATTCAAGGAGGATTGTAAAAGGTTCACGGTCGAACCGGTCTTAAGTTATTGGAGGGCTTCGTGATCAAATCCAAGAAGCTTGAGCAAGTGAGCTATAGTAGCAAAGCGGCATTTGCCCTGTTAAGAAGGCGAGTCGTACAAGAAGCTTGATTGTGTGACCAAGGCATCTCGCATCGAGTCCCAAAGGATCAAGTTAGTTTGTGTGATCAAGACTTGTATACGGGTGATAACCACTCTGTACTCGATCAATACTTAGTGGATTCATCCAGAGTTGGAGAATAGAGGATTAGAAGAATTACCCCATCTTGAACCTCTATAAAATTTATTGTGTTATTTACATTTCAAAGCATTTACTTTACGCATATCATTTAATATCTATTTGATAATTTGCTATCAAGCGATAATTAACAAAGTGCTAAAACCAAGTGTTAAAACAAACTCAACTCAAATTCAAGAGTGTTAAGTCTTCCGCTGAAAATCGATCACGACCAAGTTAAGGTTTAGACTAAGCAGTGAGTTATTCTATCATCACGGCTCAATCGAGTGCATTTGTGTGGCAAACTCTATTTGGTTAACTAACTTAGATGTCCATCAAGGACTTAGTTGTGTACTTAACTCTGTAAGTTTTTAAAAGGACTAAAATCGAAAAGTTGGTAAGGTTTATTCAATCCCCCTTCTAAACCTTACGTATACACCCCTTGGGACCTAAACTTATTTTTGTATTATAATTTAATTTTTGGATACTAAAATAAAAAAAAATACTAAATATATATTATAATTATGATTACAATATTTATTTACTTTTATTTTATTTTTTTTTTTTGCACAATTTTGATTTAGGAAGTACCAACCGAAATACGAAAAAAAAAAGTATGGTAAAAGTTTGAGCCAAAGCGATTATTTTGGTACAATATTTAGCAAACGATGCATACTTGAATTTTTACGTTCGGTTATGGTTTTGTTCGTTCACCAAATATCTATTGAGTTTAACCTCTACTTGTAAGAGTAAGAGAGCAATGTAGTGTGGTAATAATCGACCAAAGTTATCCCAGAAAAAAAAGTTTAGCCAAGCGTATAATTATTTGAATTTATGAAAAATGAGAAATAATTCTTTATAAACACTAAATTCAAGTTTTGAATATGCAATTAAGAATTAAAAGTACATATCTAAAGCAACATCACATTAGAAAATGAGATGAAATCAATATAAAAAATATCTAAGTCTCATAACAATTCAAAGATGTTTAAACCACCAAAAACAAATCGATATCAATGATATTTGTACCCACCTTAATCATAAACCTAAACCCTAAAATAATACCATTGATAGGATATTTTACTAAAGTAAATATTAAATTTAAAATTTTCTTTTTGAATAAAATTTAAAAAAAAGATAAATACATAATTTTTTTAATTTTATAAAATTGATATGGCAAAGTGAAAATTGTGCAAAGTTTAGATGGCAAAGTGAAATTCTTAACAAAGTTCAGATGGTAAAGTGTAACTACTTCTGTTTAGATTTTAGACAAAGACGGTTTTGCCCTCACGTGGAGGGCACATGCCGGAATATTCAAAGAATATTCCACCGGCGATGACCGCTATAGGATAAAGTGCAAAACTTATATAGTTTATATGATTAAGTATAAAGAAATTTTTTTTTTTTTTTTTTTTTTGAGAAAAAGTATAAAAAAATTAGTTCATATGGTAAAAGTGCAAAAAATCGCATAGTTTGAAGGGTTTAGTGTTTTTCCTCTATTGTAAATAATCATGTCATTAATTTGTATAGGAAAGAGTTCCCCTTTGATTACAAGATTTTAATTTTAAGGGACCATGTATTTCCCCTAAAACAATCAACGTTAGAAAAAAGAAAAAAAGAAAAGTCATAACTCTCGTTCTCTCCTATCTCCAACCCCAATCTCTTGTCTCTCTCAATCTCGCCCGCAACCCGTCTAGCTGCCGCCTCCATCGGTGACTAGCGGCCCACCACCATCCACGGGTCCCTAATCGATTTGCTCAGATTTCAATTCCTAAACCCTAGCCACCAAAGAGATGGTCAGTGAGAATTTCTTTCTAACCCTAATCGAATGAAGGGAGCGGAAGACAACAAAACCACCATCGGCCCATCGCACCACCACCGTTGTTGGCCCGTCATACGACCAAGACAAGCACGAGTAACCATTCCTAAATCTTCCCCGCCGGAGTTCTCCTCTTTGGTATTTTCCATTTTTTTATTTTTCTTTGATTTATCGATCTAATTGGTTAGTTCTCGTTATTGCATGATTTTTGACCTAGCATTTCAAATCAGCAAGACTTCTAATTCGGTATTTCCTCTATTTGATTTTATTTGATAAATCTATGATTTATATGAATTCTCCTAACTTCTATATCCAATCTCTCTCTCTTTTTCCCTTTCTCTCTCTTTTGCTTTGTCTTTCTAATTTATGGATATCCGGAGTTTCTATATGTGTCTCAAACTTATAAAGATAATATTTCCTTTCAGTTACTTTTTACATTTACTTCCTTATAAGTTGTGTCCAGTTTCAATTGTCTCTGCTTGCTGACATTGTTTCTCTGTCTGTGACGATCTAGTGCAGTGGACCTTCGACCTGCTAATGGACTTCTTGCAAGGTATGGTTATGCTCTTCAAGAAGGTGGAAGGTCATCGATTTTGACTTTAAACTTATTGATGAAGGTAATTTTATAAGAATCTGATGTTCAGATGTGATGATTGGTATACTCCTATTTTTGTTTTTTCCTCCCTTCCACAGTTTCAGTGTTTGCTGGCCAGTAAAATGACATCCGTTTTCCTCTCTCAGGGATATATAACTACCGGTTATCCTCAAGCAACATTAGATGTGCATGATGAAATACTGAGACATGGACTGGACCCTGATAGGCTCAGCTACAATACTCTAATTTCTGCATGTATCAAGAATGAAAATTTAGGCACATCGATGCTATTTTTCGAGCAAATGAAGGTCTCATGCATGTGTCCGAAAGGCTAGTTAGAGCCTCATGAATGAGTGATATTATATAAAGAAGAATGGTCAGTTTCTTGAACAATTACCATGTTTGTTGCAGGATAAAGCACACAACAATGATCTTGATGTTTCCCCTGATCTTATTACTAACACTACATTACTATAGGTCATTCCTATATACCACTGTACAAATGTAGTTCCTTTTATTAGTAATAATTCAACATGTGTACCCTCTTTTTGTGTTTATTAGCCTAAATATATGTAATCTTTATCAAGATTATAGGAATATAACTTCTTTAGCTCATTAAGCCGTGCTCCTAATTAATTGTGCTCATATATTAGGGTTATTGTTGTTTGAGAAACCATTTGTGATCACGTACTGTAATTTGTCCATTGTAGTAACTTTGTTTTCCACATCCTCTAGTATTAGCAGATCTAACAATTTCTGTACAATGATACACCATTGTTTTTTTAATTTTTGATATGTTAATTGTGCAGAGATGCACAGGAGCTACAGTACAGAGAAGACTGATCGATGCTCATGATTTTGGTGATCGCAGTCATTGGTGCTCATTTTACTTTGTTTTAGCATGCTATCTTTTTGTCTAATTTGTAGTGGACTTGGTGTAGATCATAGTTTTCTCTATGTTGTTGGTCAACTCTCATTGTTATTGGTTGTACAATTTTGTATTTGGATTAGTTGTATTTGAGAATATTTGACATTTGCACTATTAAGTGATTGGATTGTTAATTTTGATATTTACTGTATTTTGATTATTTATGCAAATAATTTTCAGAAAAAATTATTATAAAAGTGGACAAATGAAAATAGTTTGTAGATTTATGAAAACAACAGTTCTTCACTGTTATCTAATAAGTAACAGACAACAGTTAAAAAATCATTGTCTATTACGTAAATATTCTGTTGTAAATATTTATGTTGTAAAAGAGTGTGTAAATAGACAACAGTTTTTCACCGTTGTCTAATAAACCACAGACAATGATATTTGACCGTTGTCTTTTTTGGAAAAATTCCATTGTCGATAGTTGTGTTGTAAAAGAGTGCATTAAAAGACAACGATTTTCATTGTTGTCTGTTTACAAAAATACAACAGTTGCGCAAGAACGGTGTTTAACCGTTGTAGTTAACAAAACGACAACGATGAAATATTATTGTCTATTAGCACCCTCTTTTACTATACAAATATCTCACGATAGTTATTTTCCCTAAAAGACAACGGTGATTCACCGTTGTCTATTAGCATTTTTCTTGTAGTTTTGGCAAAGTGCATAAAGCAATGGTTGTCCTTTCTCATGCTCATCTCTCATAGTTTTGATGCAAAAAAAATATGGCTATCTTAAAGAAAATCAACATATTACATATTTTAGGTTTGTTATTTTTCTTGCTTGAACCACCTAATTACAAAAACTCTCGTGGCTATCTTTCAAAATTACAAATATTTATTTTCGTTCTTCATTTGCTTTTATGTTTCTAATATAGTAGGTAAGACTATTTCATTTTTCTTTAACGAGTTTATTCTTGCTCTCTGACTCTTCATATTCATGGACTAGCCCATGTTGCTTCGAATATCATAAAGTTACTTGAGGAAAATCGTAGGCTCTATAATCAAGTACATGACCTAAAGGGTATAATTATTGTTTCTTATTCTTGTTGTAATGATAGGATCTCGAATGACGGGAGCAATGTTGATCATCCGGATTTTGTTGCCTTTAGTTGAATGTATGTAGCCTTTCGTTGGTTGATAGAATTGGATTATGAATTTGTAGTTGCTTTATCAAAAGAAAACTTGTACAAGTATTTTTGTTGGATTATTGATCTTCGTGACTTTAGTATTAATGCATTTTTGTTGATTGGTGGAATTGGATTTCATTTAATTGGTAGTGAATTTACGGTGGTTGATGGAATTGGATTTAATTATGAATTACGTATTTATATGGATTTTTTTTGCTTTAATTTGTATTATATCTAGAGCTTACAAATTTTATTTCATACAAAAGACACCGGTTTTGAGTAGGTGTCTTTAAATAAAACGACACCGATTTAAAACCGATGTGTATTCCTTTAAAACAGCGATTCTAAACCGTGTCAAAAACATAAACTTTTAACATTAGGGTCTTAGAAAGCGGATATTTTATATCTAAGACACCGGTTTTTAACCGGTGTCATTAAAAGAAACAAGGTTCTCGGCCCTTTTGTCAAAAGTTCACACTTTTAACACTAGTGGCTCTAATGCTATTTTTTACTAATAGACAGCGGATTAAAACCGCTGTCTATTAGCATTTCTGTAATAGTGTACGGTGCCAATTGGTCGATCCAAAATTGTCCGACGCCCAATAAAATTAAAATCCAATGCGCGACTGACCTGAAGCCTGCAAAACCAATGTTAGAAAAGAGGACCGGAAGAGTTTTCCAAGATACTCTCTCGACGCTCAAGTCGAATCGATGTAGAGAGAAAAGTGTGAAAATAGAATAGCATGAAGAGTGTGGATAGATAGTCTAACCCGAGGCATACCTTTCTGTAAGCTATTTATAGGTTTGTAAATAAGGTTTTGTTCTCAACAATTTTGGAGCCAAAACCCTAGTTTATCACTCTATGGATTGGGTTTGTCACTCCTTGTGGGCTACACCTCTTTTAAGCCCATCAATTCGGGAGGCCCATAGCTTTGTTCGTAACGAGGCCCAACTCATTCATTAATTTGGATCCACTTAAATTGGTTCATGAGAGCCCATAGCCCATGGACCAACAGATCGGATTTTTCAAACCAACTATTAAAAGTGGCAAAGACTAAGAGATATGCCTAATGACCCACAAGTCTCTTGCTTTAAGGCCCGAGAGATCGCCCAAATTAATAGGTCGGCCCAACATCGAATCGATTTTATTTGGACCTTCCTCTATGCTCGGAATGGACCTTGCGGTTTTGGGCCCACCTCCAAACACTGTCTTATGGGTTTGGCTCACTAGGTCTTACCTATAGCTCGGTCATGAGCTAGGCAAATTGGGCCTCCATGTAGGCAAAACCCATCAACTTGGTCCATTTAGACAGGTTGGTTCAAATTGACCCATCACTATGAAAAGGGATAACAATCTCAACGGAGAGAGGATGAAATGAAAACATTGATATATTTGGTCATTATTTAAGCAGTTCTATTTTTTCTTTTAAATGTTTTAAAAATTTGTGTAAAAATCTTGATATGGGTTACATTGATATGTATTTCGTAGTCTGTCAACTATATATTTTGTGATCAGATTTGTATTTTATTTGGTTTAGGACAAAATCCCTTTCAATATTATTGTTCGTAAGGTAAAAAAAAAAAAAAAACTAAAAGGAGAATGCCAGACAAGTAGGTAGGTTCATTAACAGAAACAGAAATTAGCCATAAATGGGAAAAATTATTCGTTCCTCATTGTACTTGTTCATCCATTCGTTTTATTTCGTACGCCTAAACAACTTTGAAAACCGACTCCCAAACCTGCCAAAAATCAAGATACACATTAGGTTTGTTGAAATTTAGGAGATAATATTTTGTTCCTAATACTGTTTAGACTTTAGAACAGAAACATTCTTTTATATTAAAAATAACGCACACAAACACACAGACAAAAAAAGAAAAATTAATAGTTTCTGTAATTAGTGTACTAAAACTCTTATGAAAAATATATGCCCCAAAATACGGATTCAGATTCCCTATTCCAGTTTACTGTTCCATTTCTTATTCTATTGCCCAGATGAATGATACACGAATAAACTCAAACAATCACTACCAGAGGCGTAGCCAAATGGGGGCATCCCCGGCCTCCGCACACCACAATATTTTTCTTTTTTTGTCTCGTTTTTCTATGAAAAAAATGATAAAAAAATTATATATATTTTTTTAAAAGGGTAAAATAGTTGAGTTAGGGGGAAATTTGTTTGGGCTGGGGGTAACCATGCGGGCTGGCTACGCCCCTAATCACGACACATATTTATCTCAAATAGATGTGTCACTCATTCAACAAAGTGGAATAAGAAGAAGAAGATTATGGTATTAGGTGTGTGGTTATGGTGTAAGCAACTCGGCTACCTTTTAAGAGAAGTTGTGTTCTCATGTTTTATTGCAGGGATCCGTGATAGAGTTACGGCTATGTATTGGATGACTTGCTCACAAATATCACATTTTCCATCTTCTTTCTTTTTGGGATTTTCAAATGTACACTTTTGGTGTACCAGATTTGATCTGCATCCGCTGTTGTCCTGAACAAACTGATGTCTTCTTGGAGCAAGCTATAGCAGATTTCACAAATTGCTTCCTCTTTAGGTATCTGGGCAATGTGTTCACCTAAAACAACCATTTTTTGTAATTTGACAATCAAAGTTGATATGAGACAAAAAAAAAAAATACTCGGCCTAAGATACTTGATATACCATATATTTCTAAGAAAAATAAATTTTGACTACCAAATACGCTCAGAAAGATAAGAATAGCATGTATAATTATATATCCATAAACTTGTACGTGTACCTTCACCATTTTCTGCTTTGACTCTGACAATCAGAAATTTCTCCTGCAAAAATGAGGTTTCGTTACCATATAAGACAAAAACTCCTGTTAGACCGTCTGACGGGTCAAACTCCGTCAGACGGATCTAACCCAAATCCAAATCATGAAAAAATTTAGCTATGTGGAAGCCTGGTATATGGGCTAGGTGGTGGCCCATGCCTATGGGTCATGCCACTAATAAAAATTAAAAAGTGAATAGGCTATTCAGCCTTAACAAACCTTTAAAGGTTCAACAATACACATAAACCCATCCAATGCAAGCCTCGCGCCTCCTATAGACGTGGGACTTGAGGTGGGCCCCATATATATTGCATTGAACGTGATTTCTTTGCTTTTTCGCTTGTTGGTCTTTAGTTCGCTTTCAATAATTTTTACCGAATTTTGTGCACGATTTTGGATAGTTAATTATTGTAGTTTTCCAAAAACGTATTAGTCCTTCTTCTAAAACGATTAGCGTTTTTTCAAATGTATTAGTAGTTCCCTAAAGAGTATTTTAGTATTTCTCATGAATATACTCCCGAAATGTATTAGAGTCCCTCAAAAAAGTATTAGTAGTTCTTGAAAAAGTATTAGTAGTTCAGTGGAGAGTATTTTAGTTGTTTCCCTGAATATAATTAAATTTTTCTCCCGAAATGTATTAACAGTCCTTCTGAAAAGTATTAGCCGTCCTTCTAAAAAGTATTAGCAGTTCTTCTGAAATGTATTAGTAGTTCCCAAGAGTATTTTAGTATTTCCATGAATATACTCCCAAAATTTATTAGATCCATCAAAAAAGTATTAGTAGTTCCTCGAAAAAGTATTAGTAGTTCCCTGGAGAGTATTTTAGTAGTTTCCCTGAATATAATTAAATTTTTCTCCCAAAATGTATTAACAGTCCTTCTGAAAAATATTAGCCGTCCTTCTAAAAAGTATTAGCAGTTCTTCTGAAATGTATTAGTAGTTCCCTGAAGAGTATTTTAGTATTTATCTTGAATATATTCCTGAAATGTATTAGCAGTCCCTCGAAAAAGTATTAGTAGTTCCATGGAGAGTATTTTAGTAATTTCTCTGAATAAAATTAAATGTTTCTCCCGAAATGTATTAACAGTCCTTCTGAAAAGTATTAGCCGTCATTCTGAAATGTATTAGTAGTTCCCTGAAGAGTATTTTAGTATTTCTCATGAATATACTCCCGAAACGCTTAAATAGTGACAGTTAAACTCTAAAACTTCAACAGATGAATCAAGAGATCCATCCAGTTAATTATTCTCTTCCCATATCAAAGCAAAATCATAACGTTGAAATCAATCTTTCTTATGCAATAATTTTGTTGATGACAAAGAAAGTAAATCCACTAGTCAAATTGTCTGCATTCAGAAATTATTAGCATTGAAAATGCAGGTACTTAAATGAACAAAAACCAATTTCTTGATCAAAAACTTCAAAACAGCTTCAATACGGATTATCACTGAAATGAAATCTCATCATTCCTTCTTTCCAATCCCATGAGACATGTTATAGATTCCTCTCCCAATAAGAAACAAACAGGAACCAGCCATAGCCAATGGGATGGCAACCGAGGTGATCTTGTCCATTGGTCCTTTCAGAGTGTGTGTTTATGAATGCTCTGAAAAAGCTTTAATTTGCTTCTCAATGAGCTGCTCTCTTGGCCTAAAGGGTGTTTCAGACATCCTGAGTGCGAGAATTGAAAAACCACGAGCAAACAGAAAAAAAAAATCAAGAGAAAATCGGCAAGACGATGAAGAGATTCGAATCAAGAGATCCATAAATACTAGAAACATTTAAACCATTAATCTTTACAATAAATGATGGAAATTCGAAAATTACCGGTCAACGGGAAGCGAGAAACGCCGCAAATGAAGAGGAGAGAGATCCAAAGTAGTGGAAAGTAAAAGTGAGAACAGTAAATGAAACCTGGGGATTAATTATACCTGCAGGGAAGAAGATTTGAAGGGAATAAAAAGAAACAATTTTGAATTTGGGGAGAAAGAGAATGAGGACGGGTCAGGTTTATTTGATATTTAGACCCGTCTAATGGATCTAGATCCGTTAGACGATCTGACAGGAGACTAGCTCACCATATAATTCACCGTTAACCAATGAACAAGTTCTCTTTAGAAGAAAATGATTTAGAAAATTCGAATAAGCAGAAATGTTAAATTTTGCTCAAAGAAAGAAATCTAGCATACATATGAGTCCATTTTTATTTTCATTGCAGCTAATAATTGGCAATTAATATCAATAAAATTTAAATTTTATACGTACCCGTATCATATCAATATTATTGAATTCTGGCGGAGGTGCACCTAAGGACCTCCATCCGGCACACACTATACAACACCACCTACACATCTGCACGTACATGTTGATGAGAAACATTCTTTTCAATGTCCATATATATTTCAAATATACACAACTTTTTTTATTATTAACTATTGATTAAATTGAAATCAAAATGCTGCTATACCAAGAATTAGCCACACAAGCGAAACAGTCGGGGTATCAGAACAAATGAGGGTCTCGATCTGTTCCGGCGAGCCTAACAAAGTATTTTAATTCTCAAAAAAATATGTAAAATAGAATTCAATGAACTATGAATCAACATCAGTTAATTCCAAGCTACAAATTATTAGATAGATGCAGATTGCAGATACATGAGGACTTACTTCAGTAAAATTAAAACTCTCTTGAGGTAGTGGATAATGAAGGTCTGAATGATCTGCTTGTGCTTCCAATTAATGTTAACTGATTTTAATTAATACATAGATTTAGGATGACTAACTACCGTAAAGTTAAAGTACTCATTTAGGTAATATTTAATAATGGCTCCTTGTGATTAATTAGTTTTGATGCTGCTCAATAAAGTATATCACTCTAAGTCAAGAAATTCTAAAAAAGTCGAAGACTTTTTCTCCAAAGCTGAAAATCTTTTATGGTGGGAACTTGCATAC
This sequence comes from Rehmannia glutinosa, assembly GCA_016081115.2. Classification (NCBI taxonomy): domain Eukaryota; kingdom Viridiplantae; phylum Streptophyta; class Magnoliopsida; order Lamiales; family Orobanchaceae; genus Rehmannia; species Rehmannia glutinosa. The sequence continues at coordinate 22,334,137 of CM071926.1, read as the reverse complement.
AACACCAGCAAATATTAGAACGATCATGGGGTTTACCTAGGGAGGCCCCTCCGACACTCACAGCACGTGAATGAGAGAAAATCCGAAGCAGAATTACAACAATTGAGAGTACTGAATTGTGAATTACTTACAAATGATATGGATGAACCTTTTTATATATACCTGGGTTAGAGGGTCTCTTGAGCCGTAGGAAGAGGTGTGTGGGATGGATCCGGGCCTCGAGGTTGGATAATCTTATCGTAGGCCAACAATTAATAAAAAATATTAAATAAATGCGCTAAATAAATAATAATAATAATTAGGAAAAGACGTTTTTGCCCGCAACAAGTTTAATAGTGGAAAACCAAGAAAACATAGTATAATGTCTGCTAGCCTCTGCAAGTCAATGCCTTTTATACATAATTAATGTGGATGGAAATGATGATTCATTTGCGATTAGAGATAGTAGTGGGAACCCAACAAGTCATATGTATAATCCATGCTAGCCTCGTACCAAACTAGAATTTATCTTAGGACAAATATTTTTGTTAATACGCTAATAAGTGTAAAGGAGTCCGACCTACAACAATATATCAATTTGTTAGGAAGGCGGAGAGGTTTTCCTACTAATTACATTTTTGACACATTTTAAGGCTTAATAATTGCAAATCTGGTCAAAGAGCCCAAGCAAAACTGGTTCTTTTCTGTGGGTCTGACAAACGAACATGGTACACCAATTAATAAATTTTCACACATTAAGGACAATTGTGGTTGGAATATGTTAGCTCGGGCAGCTGGAGAGAAGTAATCGAGAGGGAAATCGAGAGAAAATAGAGAGAGATCGAGAGAGAATCTGAGATTAGAGAGAAAAACTGAAAATGAGATTTTTATTAACCGTCAAACTGAATATTACAACTAACTTCCCCGCGCTTAAGTAACATGTCGAAACAATGCCGTATTGAGAGTTGCTATTGCTAATTAAAAGTAAAATGCGACTTCTACGACTCTACTACATATACACTCAGTTGCGTAACACTCTTCTGCGACTCTACTGCATATACACTCAGATGCGTAACAATACCCCCCTAAGAACTGTCTTGCCCTCAAGACAGCAAATGAGGAAATTGCTTGGTGATGACATCGACATCCTCCCACGTAACCTCTTCCACCGGTAAGTGAGCCCACCGAACCAACGCCTGAGGAACCCCACGATTGTTTCTTTTCACCAAACGCCTATCCAGAATATTCACAGGATGTAATAGGACCTTACCATCCTCATCAAACATAGGAAGATCGGAAAAGCGGAGAATCACCATGGCCAACCCTCCCTCTTCAAAGAAAGAGACATGAAACACTGGATGAATTTTTGCGAGAATTTGGAAGTCGCGGTGATAAGCCACCGAACCCACCCTTTCGAGCACCAGAAATGGACCTGCAAACTTTGGACTGAGTTTCCATATTTTGGAGTTATGTAGAGACAGTTGTCGATAAGGTTTTAATTTCAAGTACACCCAATCACCAACTTGAAAAACTCTCTCTTGTCTATGCTTATCGCGAACTTCTTCATCCCTCTCCGCGCGTGAAGAAGAAAATGTCGTAATTGTTGTTGAATCTTTCTTTGCAATTGAATACCGCTCCACTCCGACTACCGAACTATGTAACTCTTGTGGAAGGGCCAAAAGGCATAAGCTTATACCCGTATAAAGCCTCAAAATGGGACATATGAATAGCGAGTGAAAACAAGTATTGTACCAATACTCAAAGATAAGGCAACCAATGCACCCTTGCTTGACTAGACCACACATGCACCTCAAATAAGCTCAAGACATTGATTAACCTCTCGTTTGGCCATCGGTTTGAGGGTGGTAAGCGAAGACTCAAATGATGATTAATGCCCAAAGCTTTAAATAATCTGCTGCAAAAAATGACTAGTAAAGACTCTATCCCGATCGGTAACCACGATCGAGGCAAACCATGCAACTTGTAGACATTTTCAATGAAAAGTCGAGCAACCATAGAAGTCGTATAAGGATGTTTGAGAGCTACAAAGTGTGAGAACTTAGTGAACCCATCAACTATCACCAAAATAGACTTTGAATCCATTTGAGCTAAGTAACTAATCAATAAAATCCATAGTGAAGTGCCTCCAAGCCTGAGTAGGATTAGGGAGTGGTTGCAATATGCCAACAACTTTTTGTGTTTTATGCTTACATAATTGACATTGATGACAACCCCGCACAAAAGCAATTACCATCGACCTAAAGTAGGCCACCAAAACACGATTTTCACCCTCGTAGTGTGATGACTGTCTGAATGACCCTTCGCCGGTAGAAGTGTGCATATATTGGATAATTTGCACCCTCAACTCAGATCGCTCCCCACATACAACTTGCCCTTATATCTCAATAAGCCTCATTTGTATGAAAACCCGACACATGATAGGGAAAAGCTACACATTCAAAGAATAGCATCCCGAGCAAGAGTATCCCCATTATAAGACTATTTGGATCTCCTCCACCCAAAGCAGCCTCAACTCCACTAATGCACAACATTGGGCTACCTCCATTTCTCTTACGGACAAAGCCGATTCATCGGCCGCCTTATTCTCCACATCCTTTTTATACTCAATTTTGTAATCATACCCCAAAGCAACTTAGTCATATACTTATGTTGCAAGGAGTAGATATTTTTCGCTCCAATAGATACTTCAAGCTTTTTGATGTCTGCTTTTAATGGTAAACTAGCCATGCAATAGATAAGCTCTCCATTTATCAATAGCCGTGATGATGGCTAAAAACTCCTTTTCATATATTGACATCCCCAAATGCTTAGTACTCAGTGACTTGCTCGGATAAGCCAATGGATGACCCTCTTGCATCAAGACAACCCCTAAGCCGAATAACATGCATCTGTCTCCACTATAAAGATCTTTGAAAAATCGGGAGTTGCAACATTGGTGTTGTGGACATAGCTTTTTAAGAGCAATGAATGCCTCCTCCGCCTTCTCATCCCATTGAACGCGCCTTCTTAGTTAAGTTTGTCAATGGTTTAGCAATCAAACCATAATACCTTATCAATTTCCTATAATAGCCCGTTAACCCCAAGAATCCCCTTAATGCCTTTACGGTTTTGGGATTAGGCCACTCCATCATTGCTTTAATTTTGTGAGGATCAATTTGAGACACCCTTGCCACTAATAATATGCCCCGGATACTCCACTTCTCTTTGCCCAAAATCCGCACTTTGAAGCCTTTTCCAACAATTGATTCTCTTGAAGCACTGTAGGACTTTTCAAGGTGTACCATATGGTCGAGGCATGCTCTTGCTAAACACCAAAATATCATCAAAAACACCAAGACAAAATCTCTCAAATAAGGCCTGAATATTTGATTCATGAGAGATTGAAAAGTAGTTGGTGCATTTGTCAAACCGAAGGGCATTACTTTGAACTCATACAAATTTTTAAATAGTTACAAATGCGTTTTTTTCAATATCGGGATGAATTAGATTTGGTAGTACCGCCCTCAAGTCTATCTTAGAAAAGATAGTGGCTCCACCTAGCTCATCCAATAGGTCATCAATCAAGGGAATAGGAAAATTGTCCTTGATAGTGAGTGAATTCAATCTCTATAATCCATACGGAATCTCCAAGTATTATCCTTTTTCTTAACCAACAAAGACAGAGGAGATGAAAAATGACTATTACTTGGTGAATAATTCCACCGAGCAACATTTCTTGCACCATTTTCTCAATTTCCATACTTTGGAGGTAAGGATATATATAGGGATGTATCTTGAATGGTTCAGTCCCTGGCTTCAAGTTGATCTTATGATCATGGCTCTGGTTGGAGGTAATTCTTTGGGTGTATCAAAAATATGCTTATATTCAATCAACGGATGGTATAAGGCTTCATCACTCTTGCATTCTTTTCGCACTTCCATCTCTCGAGATTAGGCACAAACATCCAAAACTGTTGTTTTTCCCTTATGAAATATTTTCTTAAATTATGTACCAGTCATGATCTTCAATGTTATCTCCTTCTTCTTTCCTTCCAATGTTATCTGCCCCTATTGCCCTTGAAAATGAATTCTTTGTTGGGTGAAATCAAATGTTATAGGGCCCAAGCGCCTCAAGAAGTCCACTCAATCACCATGCCACATTTAGCTTCAAAAGTCTCATAGGTGTTGTGAATCGCACCTCCCATGTACCAGTTGAATTTGGTACATTTGGTGTTGCAAGTAATCTTGTTTCCATCGCAATAGTCACCACCATAAATTTGTGAACTCAATTACACACCCTAATTTATGTGCGGTGGTAGGATCCAAAAGCGTGTGTACTTCATGTGTCAACCAATATGGTGAGTTCTACTTCCCATTTCCACTAGTCCCCAAAACTTTAATGGTATCCGGTGCAACCTGTCCGCCAATGCATTCACCGAGATATGGTACTCTATTTGCTCATCCTCCTCCTCCCCTTTTAACTCCACCTCTGTCTCTTCTCCTTGTTCTTCACACATAATGACAAACAACTTTTTGCATTTATGACCTAAATGAAAAGGTTCATCACAATTGAAACAAAGTTTTTTTCTTCCTCCTTTGCTCTAGCTCCTCGGTGTTAACTTCTTAATAGGAGGAACTTTGTCTTGATTGGTTCTAAATGTTCTATTCTTTCCCATTTCTCCTCCATCGGTGAATCCTCATTTCCATGTGCCGAATTAGTGTTGTTTGAGACTTTTGGAAATCTATTGCTTTTAAGCGTACTACTCACTCGCTTCTCTGTTTTCTAGCCAATTGCATTGCCTCCATTAACGTTTTTTGGTTGCAACAATTCAAACATTTGTCTAATTTCTTCCTTTAAACCATCGACAAAACTTTCAACAGAGTACTCCTGAGTCTTTGTTTATTCATCTTCTCCAAAGATAAAATCTCTTAATTCATCAAATTCTAGTATGTAATCCAAAGACCAGATTTCCTCTTGTTTGGCTTATTGAATTGTCCAATTAAATGATTCCCTTCCATGTTCACAAATCTGTCAACACCAATCTCGAAATTTTTTCCCATGACATATTTTCTTTTCCTTCTATGTATTCCAAGTACCAATGATCCGCTACGGACTCCATATTCATCCCAAAGAATGATGATTTTCTCATAATCGATAAGGTATTGACAGAAATACTTATTACACTTCCTCGACCACAAGCGTGGATTTTCCCATTAAATTTTGGAAACTCGAATTTAGGTAGTCTATTATTATGCACAGTTATATTCTCTGTAGTACGAGTATTAGGAGTAGATAGTATACCATTTTCATTTCGAGCTCGAGTTGGTGTTGTTGATGTCGTCGCCACATTTGGATTTACATTCTCCTTGTTCGATACCGCTGAAATTTCTTGGATCGCTTCGCTCATCTTCTTCGCAATAATGTCTTCCACTGATTGCGTAAATCCTTCCATTCGCATGGTGATATCTTCGAATTATTTCTGCACCACGGATTGAAATATTGACTGGCTTTCAGTGATTTCCATCAATTGATTTTCCAAAATATCCAACCGATTAGTATTTTTCGCCAATTCTAATCAGAGATCGTGCGGAAGAACCAGGCTCTAAGGCCAATTGTTAGCTCGAGTAGCTGGAGAGAAGTAATCGAGAGAGAAATCAAGGAAAATAGAGAGAGATCGAGAGAGAATCTGAGATTAGAGTGAGAAAAACTGAAAATGAGATTTTTATTAACTGTCAAAACTGAAGATTACAACTAACTTCCCCGCGCTTAAGTAACATGTCGAAACGATGTCGTATTGAGAGTTGTTATTGCTAATTAAAAGTATAATGCGACTTTTGCGACTCTACTGCATATACATGTATCAGTTGCGTAACAAACACTCTTCTGCGACTCTACTGCATATACACTCAACTGCGTAACATAATATTGATTTTTTTGTTGAAATCTCTCATGTGAGACTGTTGGAAAATTTGAAGTAAATTGTTTATTTTTTTACTTGTTCAATTTTTATTTTTTAATTTTTTAAGTAAGCTGGGAGTATTGGTTGGAGGGAAGAGATAAATTTCAAAGAAACTAAAAGATACAAGGTTCGAACCCTAGTTATAAGGATGTCAACGGGGCGGGGCAGGGCGGGGGCGGGGAGCAATAACAATCCCGGTCCCCGCGGTCGTGGGGAATCCCCGTCCCCGTCCCCGCGAGATAAACGGGGAAAAAACTCCCCCCCAACGGGGATTCCCCGCCCCACGTTTTTATTTTTATTTTTTTTGCAAAAAACTAATATTTTTATAATAAAAATAGATTTTTTAATATTTTAAAATATATAAATTATATAAAAAACTAATAAAGCACTCATTATACAAAATAAATAATAAATTAAAGATTTTTTGATTTTATATATTTAATGTGGATATATTTATAATATATTATATATATTTAAAATATTATATTTTATATTTAATATCCGGTTTCCCGCGGGGAATATGATCCCCATCCCCGCCCCGTCCCTCGTAATGGGAAGAAAAAAATCCCCGTCCCGTCCCTGTCCCCGTCCCCATGGGGGAAATTTTTGGGGATTCCCCGCCCCATTCGGGGCGGTTCCACGCAGGGAACGGAGATTCCCGGCCCACTGCCATCTCTACCTGATAACACCCTTATAACGGGTGAGTGATACCACTTGAGTTTTTTACTTTTTCAATAGTAAATAGCAAATTTATTTTTGACCTTTTCAATAGTGAAGAGCAAGTACTTTGTGGTGAAAGGTAATATTTATGCCTATAAATATGACTTGTTTCTCACATTTGTAAAACATACAAATTAAACACAATAATTTTCATATCTCCTAAAACTCTTGCAAATTAATTTTAGTGATAATTTTCAGGCATAATTTACAGTTCACCGGAATAGGTAATTCGGTTTTCTCGTCTTATCCTGGGAAACGAAAGTCCAGAATAGGGGACGAATCTATTTTAAGGATAGTGTGTTGAACACACGATTCGAGCTAATTTTTATTTTACTTGTTTTGCTAGTTTATCGAGCCGGGTTTTTTCGATTCATATAAATCAGACAGTATTAGCGTAAAACACTACTATTTTCCTACAAGACCGACCTACACGTATTAATATTTACTAATTCATTAGAAAGATGGAGAGGTTTTCCACTAAATATATTTAACACATTTTGTTTTTATATTTGTCCAACAACTTCTCTTGTCTTAATAATAGGTTGGCATTTTTGGTATGTTAGTTTGATTTAATAAGTGCGGGACGAAGTGTTGTAATCAGGTGATGTAATACTAAAATACCAGTTTTGGAGTTTAGACATAACTTTGAACCATGTTTGATTTTTCTGTTTTGCAAGTTTCTATCTTATGCGGCTTGCTAGATTCTTGAATCAGCTATTTTGATTGATCTAGAAACTATTATTGCGTTGAACTCCTTAGGATTTATTTCTTTTGATGGGATTGGCGAGAGAAATTATATTTGCATAAATGCACATTTTTATTCTTGGGTGAAGAATATGCGGATCTACTGATGGCATTAATTCGATCATCCAAAGGCGTTTGGAATTAGAAGGATTTCAACAGCACTAAAGTTTGAGTAAAACATTAAGAGAATTAGTTTTATACGAAGAGTAATATTTGTTTAAATAGGGAGTCTTTAAATTTAGTAAAAATCAGATATTGTATTTGTAATAACTATTTTTCTAATTAGTGAATTGTTTTCTCTGGTGTAACCTCGTGCATTAAGATTGGTTTTCACTGTGTGTTCTGATTTGATCTAGCATTTTTCTAAATGTTATAACACCTTTGTTGACAAGAATGGATTTTCATTAAAACTAATTAAGAAAATTAGACAACAGATTCTATCTTTTTTTTCTCGGCTTCTCATATCAAATTCTCAATTTGCTTTTTTGTGAAAGCCCATCAATTGAAATTTGAAAATATACGTCAAGTTTATTTGTGAGACATCTTCCGTTATCATTGGTTGTTTTCCTAACTTTCCGACGACCTAATTGTCCATCGTAAAAACCATATAATTTTTTAAATAAATGGAAATATATAAAAGAAAGGAAATGGTCCTGATCACAAGCCGATCAGGTAGCAAAGAAAAAATAATGTTAAACTTCAGGAAAAAAAATAACTTAAAAATGCAATTTAAACGAAGGGCGTTTATTTCTAGAAGATTTTCGAATGGCATAGTTAGTTGTTGTTTTAGCACGTGCTCGAATATCTTCTTGATGGTCTAATGTAGTCTGTGGAATGTCGGCCCAGGATCCACGAGCCACAATTGTCATAGACTTCATAGCTTCCAATTTTTCTTGTTCCTCTTCTTCTTGCTTCTTCTTCATCCTCCATGTCAGACCATCGTTTCCGAGCCGCAGCCGCCATGGCTTGAAACTTCTCAGAAGGGTCATTAAAGTTCAACTCGTAGCCTGTCAAAGGTAAGCTCTTGGAGACGTTGGTAATTGCTCGTCATAATTCCTCGTTCCTTACGTCATTTAAGTCAGTTGCATGATCACTTTGGTGCTGAGAAGATTGGTATACCACCTGCAAAGGTGTAGGTATGTCACTATTAATATTATCGACTATTCCCAAGGTTCGATCCTCATTAACCGTTGGATTTTTCGAGATTTTCCTATCAATAGTGTCTCCGACCACCACTGCATCTTCGACCCCATCACCACTTAATGCCTCAAAAGATTCTTCATGTTGACTTCCGGGATAGATTTTCCAATATCATTAAATCTACTGTGTCGGTTTTTAACCTGCACCTAATTTTCTGAAGCAACAGCCTTACCCTTATCCATCGGAGGACGGTCACGATGCAATAATCTATCATGGACTGGACTAACCTCTTTTTTGATTTTTTTTCCCAAGCTTTGATGCTTCTTTAGTATTGGTATTACGACATTGACTGATATTATGCCCAATAACTCGGCAATGAATACAGAAATCCAGGAGATTTTCGTATCCAATAGAAACGAATGAACAATGGCCTACTCGTTCGACCATAACAAACACTTGAAGGCCTTATTTAAATCCAGTTCCACCAAAATACGAACAAAATGCCCAACTTCTCCAGATAAAGAATGGTTATCAATTTGTATTGGAGTACCAATTGAAGACGTAATTTTAGTAATTAAAGAATGTTGCCAATATTCATAACTCAATCGTAAATTCCAATCCAAACCTGTGCAATGGAAGAATTTATTTTGTAGAGGTTGAAGTCGGGCACCCAATTCATGAGACGCATTGTTCCGGGCTACAAATTCCAAGACGTTTTTGCAAAAATCCGATTTTGATCCATCATGGAATTAAATTGAATATTATAGTAACCCTTTCCAAGTGGAACAATCTTCCAGCTGCTTGAAGGTTGCCATACTGAATGCAATTTTTCCTTTAAATCCACCAGCGAATAAGGCTTAACGCCTTTGGATAGAATAATGCGTCCAATCAGAGAATTTTTAACTCAGTCGTCCTTTGTTGATAGATTTCTTCGTCCATAGTAATGGAGAAGTAATCTCCTTTCTTGACGGGTCGAAAATCCTCTCCCGGGGCTAGGGGTGAGGCAAAAAATTATACTCCATGCATGGAATCCGTGCGAGGAGGCGATGTCGTGCGCTGAGAATTGAGAGAACGATAAGGATCCAAACGCTGAACTTCGTGCTGTTTTTGAGAATCTGAGGTTTGATTTTTGTGTGGTGATATTGAAATAAAAGTAGGGTTTAACGTAGGGTTTATCCTAGGATTTACAGGAGCCATGTCGCAAACCCTAGGAAAGGGAGAATGAACATCGTAGCTGTCCCAATATGTTGAGAAACCTGCAAACCTGAAGAAACCTTGTGGTCGTAGGGTGTTGTCACTCTGAAGGGGGGCATCGAATAAGAAGGAAGCGATCAATCTTGTAGCCAGGGACGGATCCAGAAACTTATGACAAGGGGGCACAAAATAAAATACGATTATAAGTTATATCAAAAATAATTGATGGTGACACACTTTGTTATTTTTCAACCTATTAATATATAGTTTTTAAAAATTTATGTAACAACTATAATATTAAATAACACTATTAACAAATTTTTAATAATGTTATATAATATTGTAATTTATAATATTATCGAGTGTTTTATAAATAGAATTTAAGGCACAATATTAATCTATAAATAAAACACTTTATAAAGTAGTAACTTGTGTTTTATAATTAGTTATAATATTTTTATAAATTATAATGTTAGTAGTGTTATAATTTTTGGCACACTATTAACTTAATGTAATTTAATTTATAATGTTATAAAATGATAATGTGGTATAATACTTATTTTACTAAAGTTACTAATATAATATAATACTTTGTACATAAATTATTAATGCATGTTATATATATAAAAATAAGGTTTTATAAATAGTAAATGTAAAAATAAATCTATGGGGGCACGTGCCCCTATAGTGGGATATATAGATCCGTCTTTGCTTGTAGCGTAGGATTAGGGTTTTAACTGAAAATCTCCTTAGAAAAAACATGAACGAGAATTCTCGTGAGGAGCAATATATTGGGCATGATTAGATCTATAAATTTCAGGGAACAAAAATGAATCAATTTCCATAACTGAATTAATTAAGATTGAATAGAAGAGAGAAGGCGATCGCCGTTGAGAGAGCATCGCCTTTTGCTCAATTATTATCGGTCTTGCTTAGAGTTGGTGAAACGCGTGAAATTTTCGGCACTCACAAAAACCATATCTTTACAATTAGAGGTACTCAGAAAATATTATTGTAAATTTATTTGATTAATAACTGAAACCGAATAAAACACACATATAATATTCAAATGATTGCATTAAAGGGATACAACTTGCTATGCTAGAGTCCAAGTCAATGCCAAAACCTGATTACTAGATTTAAGATTTTGTCTCTTAGCACTTTTACATTCTTTTTTTTTTACTGAAACGATAGACATATTATATAACACTGCAAAGACAAAAATACAAACAGGGGTTAACAAACCCAACAGCCTTTTGGAGACAACAGGGTAAACCTCCAAATAGGTGCAGAGAGAACCAACGCATAAGCTTGGCCTAGATATCAGGATACAAACGGACTAACAAAGGGTCCATACCTGATAACACAAAAAAACAACCAGCAGGGGATGGGAAAAAATCCAGAAAAGAAAAACATCAAAAAATAAGAAAAATACAGGAAACAACAACATAAGAGACATTCAACAATCTACTGAAACCAAACTTGTTCCCTAGACATTCAACATAAGAAGAACCCCAAAATCAAACTGAACACATCGCGCGGGTGGCACTGATGAGCAACACCTCACCCTGCCAATGAATCCGCATCAATACATGGAAGAGCCCAGGGCACCCGTGTTAGTTATTAATAACCGCTGAATTCATATTTACTACCAAAAATTCGCACCATTCAAAGTGCGCAGATCGTACCAAAACAATTTCCGACATCCACTCCTTTTGAAATACCCAAAGATTGCGAGTCTTCTAAAGCCACCATAATATGTATGTTGTAAGTTGGATCATTTCTTGCGTAATTGGGTCAGTTTTCAGTTTACAGAGATGTGACCACCATATGGAAAAATTCAGAGATACAGATTGCAAACCATCCCATTGTAATGGTGCCAATCTCCAAACGGCCTTGGCTCTACTACACTGAAAAAAGATATGTTCCATAGCCTCCCCACGTTGTTCACATCTACCATCCAATTGACAACCTCGTTTTATAAGATTATCTTTAGTTGGAAGAATATTATAAAGACATCTCCAAATAAAATGTGCAATTTTCCTCTTGATTTTAAGTCTCCAAAGTTTCTTCCAAATGAGATGCCACGGGGTAACAAGGCCAATACACTCCGCTTGCTGTAAAAGGTCTGCCTTATCCTGAATAATGAGATTATAAGTTGATTGAACTGAGAATGCGCCTTTTTTTTTTCAAAATGCCAGAACAGAGCGTCCTTGCATAACGGGAAGCCGAGGGGAATTTCACAGATCATGTCGGCATCGTGAGAATTAAAGGTTTGAAATATGAGGTCATTGTTCCATTGGCCAGACTCTGGAAGAATCAGCTCTCTAACCCAAGAGGGGGCATCCTCTCGCATAGGGGTAGTAGGCTTAAAGTCTTTGTTCAAGGGAATCCATGGAGAATTCCAAATATGGATACATTTACCATATCCGACTTTATATCTCGTACCTTTCTTCAAAAGATGTTTAACGCTCATCCAACTTCTCCATAACCATGATGCGTTGGAGCCGACTTTAACTTCAAAAAACCCTCCCGTTGGAAAATATTTAGCCTTTAACAGTTTACTCACCAATAAATTAGGCTTGGTCAAGATTCTCCATAATTGCTTGCAAATGAGAGCTTCAATAAAGGATTTGAGGTCATGGAAGCCCAATCCCCCATTTTCCTTTGTTTTATCCATCGTATCCCAGGATTTCCAGTGCAATTTATGTGACTCCCCTTCCTTAATACCCCACCAAAATTGGGCTGACAATTGATTTAGATTATTACAAATCCCCAACGGAATCTTAAAGCAAGACATAACATAAACCGGGAGGGCGCCAAGGACTGCTTTAATAAGAACTTCCCTCCCCGCTTGGGAGAGGAAACCATTTTTCCAGCTTTGAATACGGGTCTTCGCAACATCTATCACATACTAAAAAACTTCTTTCTTTGATCTTCTAATTGCCATAGGAAGACCCAGATACTTACAAGATTTTTGGACTTCAATCCCTCTAAGAATATGACAAATATCACTTTGTAGCGTTGAGGGCGTATTATGAATGAAAAAGATAGATGATTTGCTCCAATTAACCAGTTGCCCCTGAGAAGAGATTATACGCCTCCAAAATAGACTTAACCTGCGAAGCTTGAAATTGCGACGCTTCACACAAAATCAGAGAATCATCAGCAAATAATAAATGAGTAATTGTTGGCCCATTTTTGCAAATTGTGAGACCTTTAATGCAGCATCGAGAAGCTGTTTTTCGAATAAGATTAGAGAAGGCCTCAGATAAAACAATAAAGAGGTACGGAGATAAGGGATCCCCTTGCCTCAGGCCTCTTGAAGGAATGACATACCCTTTAGGCTTCCCATTAATTGAGAATGAAAAAGATGCAGTGGAGATGCACGACATAACCAAATGCACGAACCTCAAATCAAAACCCATTTTTTCTAAGACCTGGTTGAGAACAACCCATTCGACTCGATCATATGCTTTAGCCATATCTAGTTTAATCATCATATAAGTTTTTTTTCTGGTTCTGTGTCTACTCAAGAAATGAATGGCCTCATGGGCAATAATGGCATTATCAAGCATTTGTCTATCAGATATGAAGGTCGATTAATTTTCGCAAATGCAGTTGTGGAGAAGGGGTTTAATCCTATTAGCAAGAATCTTAGAAATAATTTTATACATCACAGAACACAAAATAATAGGCCTATAATGGGATATGGAGGTGGGGTTTTTACATTTAGGGATCAGAGAAATAAGGGTATGGTTGAAGCTTCTAAGAATTTTACCAGTCCTAAAAAAGTCTTGGACAACAAGAATGACATGTGAGTTAATTGAATTCCAACAAAACTGGAAAAACAAAGGAGGGAGACCATCCATGGGCTTTGTATGGGTTCATTTCGAAAAGCGCTCCTTTTATTTCCTCACTTTCAACAGGTCTCATCAACTCTTCATTCATTTCCTTGGTGATGGACAGTGGGATACCCTCCAAAATATGTGATCCACCAATGGAGCCCTCGAAGAGAAGAGCTTAGAGCGAGAAAGATGTGTGAGTATTTTCCACCTCCTCCGGGATTTCGCAAGCTACATTATCTTCTGCGGTCGATTAATAATCATATTTCTCTTTATTCTTTGGATAGTGGTGGCATGGAAAAACTTTGTATATTAGGTCTCTGCCTGGAGCCACTTAATTCTAGACTTTTTGCCGCCAATAGACCTCCTCCTTTGGTAATGAAGATCCAATGATCTCTTTAGTTCAATCCATCTATCCGATCCCTATCACCCCTCGAGTCAAGATCGTTTCCATTTCTTTCTTGATTTCGAAATCTTTGGAATTAGAATTCATTTTAGCGCTCAACTTCTTCAAGAACTGCACCCTGCAAAGTTTCATTTTTGATAGGCATTGGAACATAAGGGTGCCCGGCAGACTCAAAGACCACACATCTTCAACAATTTTTTTAAAATCCTTATTATCCGTCCATCTAAAATCGAAGTAAAATCTCTTTTTTTCGCCGGAAGCTTAGGGAAGCCAACATCTTGAGCAAGCAATGATCCGAAGATGGCATAAAAACGTACTCAATTTGAGCCAATGGGAACGATAAATGCCAATCCGCTGATCCAAAAACTTTGTCTAACTTCTCCTCTACAAACGCCTCCCCTACTCGATTATTAGACCATGTGTATGATCCATTAAAAGAGGGAATCTCTTCCATTTGCATGTTGGAAATGAAATTCCTGAATCGTGTACAGCTTAAATCGCTCCTCGGGTTTCCACCTTTCTTCTCAAAATTCCACGAATATCATTAAAATCACCTCCAATGATCCAATGTTGACCCCATTTATACTTGGTGAGTATAAGAACTCCCAGCGCATTTCCCTAATATGATCATGAGGGACGCATAAATCAAAATAATCTAGATAAAGTTTTCAAAATTCAAAAAAACCGATATTCCATCTCAAGACAAAATTGTGAGGGGATAATTCGGAAATCCGTTATGGTATCCTCCAAAACACAAGTAACCCACCACTAAGACCAATGGGTTCGACACAACTCCAATTACAACCAACTTTAAAATTTCTACACACCGCATTTAACAAAACCAATTTTTTTAGTTTCACAAACAAAAACCAAATCACGGGAGGTGGAGTTTCCACACTTCCTTCAGCCGGGAAGCTAGAGGTCCTCCTGGACCTCAGTTCCACACACATACATTCATATTTGATTTTGGGGCCACTCTAGTGGCCTCCTCCACCCTTGATTGAGAGGTTAGTGAAAATTTAGCTTTCTTTCCATCGTTCAAAACTCCCCATTATTCTCATTTTGTCATGGAATATTTCGTCAATCGGTAGAAATTTCTCTTCGACCCACAACCACACTAATAAGAGGATCTTCCTCCATCGGTTGAAGCGAGGCTTGCTTAGCTTTTGTTTGTTTTTTTGCCGATACACATCGGCTGTGGGTTTGGGTGTGTTGGCCAAAGTTTTATGGGAGAGGTTGGTAATGTCACCGAGAGGGATTTTTTTATTATTGGTTACTAAAGGGATTTTGTCGGAATTAGGAATAGGATATCCAGGAGTGTTAGGATTAATTATTTGGGTAGGTGGAGGACTACAGGTTATTATCGGAGGTTTGAAGATTGGTTCAGAGAGGGAGGGAGTAGTGGGTTTATGGTATTGAGTAGGATTATTCATTGACGAGGACGGGGCGTGGAGATCGAAGAGGCTGGTATTGTTGATTTGCAGGGAATTTTGGATACATGGGGGATTAGAAATTGAGTGAGGTGTCTGAGGGGTAAAGTAGGTTGCTTTTCTGAAGTAATGGTTGAAAGAATAATGTATAATGTTTAGGGGTTCGTTAGGTCGGTTTGTCGCTGGAGTCATCCTCGATTGAGTAGGGGAAGTTGGGGATTTAGGGTTGGATTGGTGTTGAGAAGGTGAGGTTTTTGGTGGAGAAACAATGGGAGAAAAGATATCAGCTTTTATCCACTCTCCATATTGGCCTTCCGCTAATTGGGATCGCTCAATATCATGCTTCCTTGTATCGCAAAATTTCTCGATATGACCAGTTTTGCCGCAATAGTAGCAGAAGGTGAGTAGATTCTCATACTTAAACTCGACCCATATCGACTTCTCTCCCATCTTAATGCAAGTTCCGCGTAGGAAAGGTTTAGTTAAATAAATGAAAGCTAGGACTTTGATACATCTACCTTTCGGAGATCCCATTTCTGGAATAAAGATATCCTTGACTTTAGGAAACATCTTGCCCACTTTTAATCCTACTTCAGAACACAACCAATGATTAGGAATGTTCCAAAGTTGGACCCAAAGATCTACATGCGTGAAGTTCTCATGGATTATTTCAAGATCCTCATTCCACTCCTTGAGAATCAGATACTGCCCATCAAAAGTCCAAGCTTTACCCCCTGCTACTTTCTTCATATCTTCCATGGAGGAGTAGACAAATTGATAAAGGTTCATGCCCAGTTCTTTGATGGAGAGAGGTCCATTTATAGGCCAGATACTTGTGAGGGTTTTTTTTAGACCAAAGAAGTTTGCTTTTTTAGTCCCAAACAGTCTCCCGAATAAACTCCGTTTGCATTTTTCTAGGCTGGATGATATGTCAGTTTCCTCAATCACAGTTTCAGCCCATTCTGCCTTCGATAATGAAAACTTACCTAGTAGGGACTCCAGATCAGTATCCATGAGGGGTAACCCACTATCAATCTCCTCAGATCTGAACAAAGAGAGAGAGTACCTATAGAAAAGAAGAAACAAAGAACCGTTAAAAGCAAAGACAAAAAGAAAAAAAAGGGAAAGGGCCAAGAAAAGAGGGATCCTACACAAGGAAAATAAAACTAAAAACAGAAGAAAAAATCAAACGGGAAGACAAATCGAGGTCAGAAATGGCAACTAAAGGGGGGAATTATTCACAGACAAAGTGCGAGGGACACGGAGATCAAAGACAAGAAAAAGACATGATTGGTAATCCATCTCCCTCAAGAGATGTTGGTGGCAGGAGACCACTCTACAGACTCAGTCAACCCTTCATTCCTGACAAAACCATCTTGATTTTGCAATCAATAACCACTATGAAAGAGCAGAACCAATAAGGAAATAGGTGACGGCGTGATTTAAGACGAAATGGACAAAATAAGCTAACCCCCTCAGAGGACAATCCGTCTCCAGAGAGAACCCTAACCACTCTACACGAGAGGCACTTTTACATTCTTCAAACCTTTTCATTACATAAATGATGTGAATTAAGAAATCCATATTAATTAGGGTGAAATCGACAATAGTTTGTTATAATAAATAAATGTAAGTAAAGAAATATATTTGTCGGCCCTACAATACTAACAAAGAGTTAAAAGAATTGAAATGTTTTGGACTAAACCACTACTCTACATATCAGTCAACCGCTACCTACCGCTAATATCAATAAAATATCCTCAATTCAAAACTCCACTCCATTAAATTATCCTAGGGACATATGCAAGTTGATGAAAATTTAGAGTAAAACTCATCTTAAATAACATGTCTGTGTGGGTTTGATATGGGAGAGATCAACTATTATTAGATTTGGGGTCGAACATGGTGTTTCTTTACTTTCGCGAAAGGATTTGGTTATCGTCGTGACCTAACATAATAATATTGGTCGACACATCTGCATCCGCGGTTTCCTTAATAAGCGGCGATGAAAAATTTGGAAATTTCTTTGTCTTCAAAAGATAATGTCAGCGTATCCAGAAGGCTGATGAGTTATAAAAAGAAATATCATCAAAACGGAATTTTCACATGCTACGCAAGACGTGTCCGTTAATTTATTGTCTATTCAATGTAACTTTGGTTGACCATACTAATTATATGAACAATTTAAAATTGACATAATAATTATTTTAATTACTAGCTGGTTGCTATGTCCAGCTTTCATGTGCG
Source organism: Rehmannia glutinosa (assembly GCA_016081115.2). Lineage (NCBI taxonomy): Eukaryota > Viridiplantae > Streptophyta > Magnoliopsida > Lamiales > Orobanchaceae > Rehmannia > Rehmannia glutinosa. The sequence continues at coordinate 22,316,472 of CM071926.1, read as the reverse complement.
TTTGGCTGAAAATTATTTTATAGGAAAAATGAAAAAATCAAGTTTGAATTGAAAGAGAGTGATTAAAATACTTTAACTTCCGACTTATGATTCAACATAAATCATTAAAATTTATCTTCTTAACTTTGATTTTCATATTGATGTAGACAAATTGGAATAGTTAAAGACCAAACTAGACGATTTCTCAACTACTCTGTTTGTCATTGTGATTCTTTAGAAGCTATGAAGGCTATGTCAATTGTGGTTCGAGGATCCTGGGCCGATGTTCCACAGGCTACATCACAATCTCAGTCAAATTTATCAAACCATAAGACGATCTTGAAAGACGCGTCTTTAAAAAAACAAATAACAATGTCATTCGAAAATCCTTTAAAAAATAGACCTTTTTCAATTAAATTGCATTTTTAATTTATTTTTTCGTTGTTTCTTTTTTCTGAAACTTTAACATTGTTTTTCCTTTTTCTTTTTTTATAATATATTGGTGGGTTTTTCCCTAACTCATTTAATTAAAAAAGTCACACTGCAAGTTTTCTTGTTATCAACTTGCAGAATGAAGAAAAAGAGTAAAGGGAAAAAGTAGGATAAAAAAAGAGAGTACAAGGAGGGATTTACCAGGAAAATCATTCTGGGATTTGTGGAAGTCTGCTCCAGTGAGTATGTATATATGATATATGAATATTTGTTTTTCTATTCTTGCTATATATTGCTTTAGTACTATCAATACATCTTGATTTATATATATACACACAGAAATCAGAGGTTTATTAGTATTTTGCTGAGTACATCTTTTTCTTGCTATTAAAACTGGAATTAACAATTAGTTATATGATGAGTATATTTTTAATTCCTTTAATTCCTTGGTTACAATTAATTTGACTCTGTTTTCAGATTCGTAGCTAGTTTTAGTTGATCTTGTTAGTTGTTACCATTTGTTTTGTGGTTTTTCTTTCATCTTATTGTTTGATACACATATGTTGCCACCAATTCTTTGTTAGAGTAATTAAGTATTAAATGATTGACCGTTATACTAGATTAAGTTTTTAGATGAGTGGTGATTTCAGTATTCTTGTTATTAAGCTTTGTCAGGGAATACTCAATAATATTGCTCAGTGATGTATCGTTCAAATACAAGTAGCTTCCTTGAGTTATTAAACTTTGGGAGTATTTGCAAAAACATCAGCTTTTAGAAGAAGTCATTTACTAGAAGTCGAAATAGTTGCGAATCAGCATTTGGTAGTGTTTGAAAATAGAATCAGAAGTTGAGAGTTTTAGGTGAAAGAATTGGAAAAATGCTTATTTGTTTGTTAAAGTCAAACTAGAAGCAGAAGTAGAATCTAAAGCACTCACTCCCTACTTCTAAATTCTGATTAAATGAAATAGAATCAGAAACAGAAGTTGACATTTGCAAACACTACAAAGTGATTGTTTTCAGTCAAAAACTAAGAAGTGCTTTTTTTTAAGTGATTGCAAACACTCCCTTTATTAATATCCATTGGTGTTTGTTGTCATCGTACATATAACTTACTTTTCAATATACGTAACCAGAAATTCTAATCGCATCGTAAGTATTTCTTTATTTTTGTATTTCTGTATGCAATACTTGCTTTGCTAATACTAGTTGATTGTGTTTTGAAATTTCAGTGAATATGCGTTCCAACAGAACAGCCGAGGCCTTCACTAGCATACATCATAAATTTTCCCAACTCTCCAAAGCACAAACACAACGTTGTATCTACAAAGTACATAAACACTTGCGTAACATCAACAACAAGGCTTACGAACCACAAATCATAGCCATTGGTCCTTATCATCGCGGCAAAGATAGCTTACAAATTATGGAGGAGCACAAATTAAGGTACTTGGAACTACTACTTCATCGTAAAAAGGTTAACATTGAGACGTATATCTCAGCTGTCGGAGAATTGGAACAGCAAGCACGCGATTGTTATGCGCAACCCATTAACCTTAATGCAGCTAACTTTATCGAAATGTTGGTTCTTGATGGTTGTTTCATTATTGAATTAATACGAAAATGTAATAGAACGACATAAGCGTGCAAGAATGATCCGATTTTCCAAATGGATTGGATCATGAATGGTTTGCAGAGAGATTTAATACTGTTCGAAAATCAAATCCCTTTCTTTGTTCTTTGCAAGTTGTTTGATCTGATTGAGGCCCCAAATCAACATAACAGATTAATCTACCTTGTGTTGTTCTTTTGCCAGAGTCTTTACCCTGGAGCAGTATACGAATACAGGACGAATAGAAGTTCGCAGGAAATAAAACATTTACTCGATTTGATACACAGTAATTGGCGTCCTTCGTCTAATGATGTTTATGTTGATATTGTCGATGACCTTCCTATTGAAAGAGAATCGCGATTCATCCACTCAGTTACAGAGCTGACAGATGCTAATGTGAAGTTTGGAAATTGAAATCTGATTCTTTATTCGGTATAGACTTCACAAAGGGTGTTATGCTAATGCCAACTCTGACAATTGAAGATAGGACAGAGTGTTTCTTTAGAAACCTCATTGTTTACGAGCAATATTTTCCTAATAATCGGCCTAGTTTTGTTACGGATTATGCGGGGTTCTTGGATTGCCTGATTAATTCTTCCCGGGCGTGGAGATTCTTTCTCAATGTGGGATTATTGATAATTGGTTGGGCGACAATGGAGTGGTTGCCGATATTTTTAACCATCTTACCGACTCTGTAACTGGTCCCAACAAACATTTTATGTATGCTGGGATCGTTGATCGCGTTAATAAGCATTACAAGCAGCCTTGGAGTAGAGCGATGGCGGTTTTAAGGCGAGATTATTTTAACAGTCATTGGGCATATATAACGTTTTGTTCTGCTCTTTTGCTACTTTTACTCACTGTTGCACAAACTGTGTGCTCTGTGCTACAGGTAGAGGTGGTGTAAACCTTGTAAGGCACTATAGAATTGTACATGTGTATAAATTTCACTTAATATCAACTTTTTCTTGATATCTATCATTTTGGAGAACTCACATAATAGTGCTTTGGGTTGATTGTTCTTCAAATTAATTCTGAAATTAAACAACTTTAGTATTTGTGAAAATTCTTGACCAATTTTAGTACATAATTAACAGTTGAGGAGCTTGCATAGTATTTTTTAATGTTGTACGTTTGATTTAGTTCAATTTATTGAATTGGTTTTTGATGTCTTGATGTAATAAATAACAAATCGAATCACCAAGAGCTTGTAGTTAGGGTAGCAATCGAACCGAACCGAACGGAGCTTTTGAGTTTGAGTTTGACTCGTTTATTATCGAGTCGAACTCAACAACTTAATCGAGCCTAATCAAGCCTAAACGAGTTTAGCAGATATCGGTTATAAATAAAATTATTCTTTAATTTATTTCCGATAATAAAATTATATATTTCTAAAACGCATATTATATCTATTAAAACCTATGACTTTATTCACACAAATAAGTTTATTTAAATATTTTTATATTTATCATAAGTAACGTATAAAAAATAAAATTAAAGTCAAACTATTATTTTGCTCACGAGCTAACGAGTCAAATATCTCTAAGTTTGAGTTTGGTTCATTTATTTTAACGAGTCTCAATAAACGAACGCAAATGAGCTTTTATCGAGTCAAATTCTAAATAGCTCACTAGAATTGTAGCTCTACTTACAACTCAAATTGTACCTCTCACCTTATGTAATTGTATTAATCAGAATTCAACCCTTGAAAAAACTCTCTCTTCTTCTCTCCCCCTTCTCTCTACCCAAAAAGAAAAAAACCCTAATATTCTCCTTCTTCCCTCCCTCACCTATCCCAGCCGCCCCCTTCCCCTCCCCTCCCCTCCCCTCCCTTTCCTCCTCCTCCTTCCCTTATCCCCTCCCCTCCCCAACCATGTTTCATGATGGAGCCAATGAAGGTATATCCCTTGCGTTATCCGGAGGTGATCGGTTTTCCGATCGAGAGTGGAGGCAAGTCGAAGGTCGGAGCTACAAAGAGGAGAGTTGGGTAGGATAGGTGATGGGTTGCGATTTGCGGTTGAAGATCGGGTGAGGGAGAGACATTTTCTTTTCTTTTTTCGATTTTTTTTTTTGTTTTTTTTGTCTTTTTTACCGGTTGATTTGCGAAACTCGTAGGCGGTCGGTAATTTCGGAGCTTGCGGTGCGTGAAGTAGCTCGTGCCGGATTTGTTCGAGTTGGGTAGTCTCCCTTGCGGAGTGCCTTAGTCCTCCTTTCGGAGGTGGTTTAGTTTCCTTTGGAGTTCTTAGTTTTTATTTGTTTTTTAGTAGTTTCTTGTTTTGCTCCCTCGAATTACGGTGGTTTTACCTCTCGTGACGGAGTTCTCCATGACATGTATCAATGTATGTATGTTCAAGGTGGCCATTTGCCAGTTGGCAGTGTAAGTTTATTTGAGTAATGAATATATTTCTATCGTTTCGGAAAAAAAAAAAGAATTCAACCCTTGAAATTCATCGTCTCCACTTCTCCAAACTTAATATAAAAAGTAACAAATCGAATCCTGTTGACATGTTGTGACAATGATGTTTGCGTTTTGTATTTTAGTTCAAATATAAACATACTTGTCAAAATTAAGAGAAGGCAATGGACTCATTTATAGTACCACTACTTTTTCATAAGAGGTCTCTTGTGACATTGTCTCACGGATTTAGATCCATGAGACGGAGCATCGCCAGGTTCCCATCCTCTTTCCCTCTTGGTCCTCCCTCCTCCTCTCTCTCCTCTCACTCACGTGTACTTCTCCCGGCCTCTCTCTGCTCTCACTCACGTATAATTCATTTTCTCTCACATTCACTTCTCTCATGGTCCTCCATCTCTTTCCTTGCATCCCACTTATACTCTCTCTCTCTCTCTCTCTCTCTCTCTCTCTCTCTACACGCAAGATTTTACATACAAAAATATAATATTTTTCACTTAAAATTGTAAAGGCGCGATTGGATATACTTTCATTTTGAAATTTTTATTTTGCTAGAGAATAGTGGTAAAAAAATTTGGAAGAAAAAAGATGAATTTTGATAGTGTGATTGTATGTGAGATGGAAAAATAATGATTAAAGTTGATTTGATTTAAAAGTAGTAAAATAATGATTGAATATGATTGGTAGTTAGAAATGTATTAGTGAATGAATAGTGAAATTTGTGGGAGAATTTGTAATAATGATTAGTTTTTTGTGAAAAAATGTGTAGATGTGATTGATAAGAGGAAAAATAAGAAAAAGTGAAAGTTAGAAAATAGTATATTTTCTGAAAATTAAACAATCGCATTTTGGTCAGAAAAATTTTTCCAGCGGAACGAAAATGGAATCTCATCCATATCCAATCGCACCGTAATATTTTTCAGATAAATAATATCAATTATGTTACTCTATTTAAATAAAAAGTGATATTCTTTTTAAATAAAAGTAATTGATGTTTTAATAAGAAATGATATTTTTTTTAATAAGAAATAGTACTGTTTCCATAAAAAATGACACTTTGTTTTAATTTAAAAGTCATATTTTTTTTAATAAAAGTGATACTTTTTCCATAAAGTCGTTAAATTTTTTAAGTAAAAAGTGATATATTTTCATAAGAAATGGTACTTAATAAAAAATATTTTTTTTGAATCTAAATTTGATACTTTTTTTTATAAGAAGTGGTACTTTATTTTTTTCATCTTTTCCTTTGTTTCTTATGATGAATGATGTAGGGGAGAGAGAGAGAGAGAGAGAGAGAGAGAGAGAGAGAGAGAGAGAGAGAGAGAGAGAGAGAGAGAGAGAGAGAGAGAGAGAGAGAGAGAGAGAGAGAGAGAGAGAGGCAACCACTAGAGGAGTGGGATATGAGGAGAGGGAGAGAGGCAACCACTAGAGGAGTGGGAGGTGTAGATGTGAGAGAGATGAGGGGGATCAGTGATAGGAGAGAGAGTGGATGAAACAAGGAGAGACAAGTGATGGGTACTATGTAGAGATATTAAACGGGCTCGGGCCCGGTGGGCCAGCTCGTTTGAATCGAAAATTTACCAAGCTATGGCCTATTTTTGTTGGCCCGTTTAAATCCGGGCCTTTTTGGCCTGGACCTATTAACACATGGGTTAAATGCGCAGGCGCCGGGCCAAATGGGCTGGCCCCTGAGCAGTTCTTTTTTTTCTTTTTGAATTTTTTTTTGTTTTAAGAATATTGGGTTGGTGAGTTAAGGGATAACAAAACTTATGAAATCCTTCCTGAGAAAGATATTCTTTTATAATGACTTAAAATGTGATCAATCATAATGACTTAAAATGTGATATATATATATATATATATATATATATATACCCCTCTAATAAATACAACACTATAGTTTAAATAGTGTAAACCCTTTATGACTTTAAATGTGATAAAGAGTTGAGACTTTATGCATCCCTTGCATTTGGAGCTTCCAACTTCTCTCACGTACAAATATTGAACATCATATCGTATTTTGTCATTCTTTAAATTTATTTAATTTGTTGGACAAAAGTCCAAAGGTATTAAGTTAATATTTATCATCATATGGGCATTTATCATTCTGCACTGTAGTTTGTTCTTTCTATTTTATTTTAGAAATGAGTTTTATTGCATATATTTTTATTTTAACTCTTGCAGCAAGCATCTTACTAAATTCTCAAAGTCTTTGGCGATGATGATGATGCTTGAATTATATTGAATTTTTGTACTTTGAGTTTTAAGATCCTTTATCCTTGTAATGCAACATAAAAAATTTGTTGAAGTTAGTTTTGCATACTTAGTCTGAATATTATATTGTTATGCATGCTTTAATTTATAATTTAGATTTAAATAAAAAAATAAATTTTTTGGCACTGAGTCCCGTTAGTGGCCATTTAGCACGAAGCTTTGGTAGGGTTAGAATTTGTTGGAAATATTATAGATATTTCGGCTAAATGAGAAATTGTTACCAACATATGTGATTTGTTCATTGAAATTATTCGATTGAAAAGGTTATCAGAATAGTTGGGTTGTTTTGTTTGAAACCAATGACGTGTCATTGAATAAATGGACATGTCTATTCGAACGGTTGTGTTATTTCACTTGTGACTTTTGGTAATCTATATATATTCCTAGAATCTGCAGATTTTTCATATTCATTTTTGCATAAAAACACAAGCATATATTCTGTCAAAATTTTCCGGTAAAAGAGAGAGTACAAAAAATTCGAAGCTCACTGTCTCTTGTTGTTTGAAGTGCTACTACAGCAAGAGGAGACCGTTGTATCTTGGGAGACATTTGTTATTCAATCGTGGCCACCGTAGCGGGGAAATTTGTCTTAAAATTGTTGGGAATTTATCACGTGTGATATTATATTCGGGAAATAAACTAGAAAACTTACACTACTAGAAAAAGAGGTTTTTGTGATGACAAAAAATTATCACAAAAGACTGAATATCGTCACAAAAAGGTTTTTTGTGGCGACAAGTCGTCTCAAATAAGTCGCCACGTAAACCTTGTGACAAATAAGTTATTTGCGACACCAGCGTCGCCACAAATGGTATTGTGACAACATGTCGTCACAAATACGTTGTCAGAAATGTCCACTAAAATATTATAGATATTTCCGAGTGAATGAGAAATTGTTAGCAAAATGTGACTCATGTTCATTGACATTATTCGAATTGAAAAGGTTATCCGAATAGTTGCGTTGTTTCGTTTGAAATCAATGGACGTGTCTGTTCGAATAAATGGACATGTCTATTCGAACTATTTTGTTATTTCATTTGTGACTTTTGGTAATCTATATATATCCCTAGAATCTGCAGATTTTTTGCATAAAAACACAAGCATATATTCTGTCAAAATTTTCCGGTAAAAGAGAGCACAAAATATTTGAAGTTCGCCGTTTTCTTGTTGTTTGAAGTGCTACTACAGCAAGAGGAGACCGTTGTATCTTGGGAGACGTTTGCTATTCAACCGTGGGCACCGTAGGGGGGGAATTCGTCTTAAAGACCTAGAGTCGAACTCTGGCCTCAGTCTAAATTTATGTACTTTTTGCATTTCATTTTTTTGAAATCCAAGTAAGTTTTTTGGTTTATTTCCCGAATATAATATCACACGTGATAAATCCCTATGGTATACCGGGCTTCGAGTTAGGTTCGCAATCTGCTAGCCCATTTAATAGTGACCCGTTTTATCCGAAGCCCACTAGGACTTGACCCGATAAATGTAGGGCCAACCTGTTTAACATCTTTAGTACAACGTGGGGCTCTTGTCTTACTTATACAAATTTTTCCCTTACATGAAGGAACCATAACCTAGTATCTTAAAAATAATTCATCGATAATATATTTTACTAAAGTAAATACTAATTATTTTATTTGTTGCAGACAAGATATTTGAAAATAGATAAAATACAAATACATTTTTATAATTTAATTAATTTTTATTAACATGATATAACAAAGTGAAATCGTTCAGAATTCAGATGACAAGATGTAGTTTAGTAAAACTTTGATGGAAAGATGATTAGGCCCTCGCATATGTGGCATATGACAAAACATGAGGGAAATATTCCAGCCAATGACTATTAATCTATTATATAGCAAAGTGCATAATTCACGGACTTCGTATCGTTAAGCTCAAAAGAAATATTGTGTGTAATTATAATTTAGATTGGTTAGTGTAATTTTCTCATTAAATTATTGCAAAGTTCCTATCGGACCAATTAGGTGGCTTTCATGTGGTTGGTTGGGTTTTTCATTAAATAATTTTGATGGTAGCTGTCTTTTTAAGACCCATTTCAGCTACTTATTGTCATTATTCACATTTGCATTGGAATGAATCAAGAATTTGGGCTGGAGTCATGGTATAGATAATCAATCTAGAAACCAAATGGTTTAAGGATTAGAGAGTAAATTCACTAACATAAACACAAACACCGTATCATTAAATATTAATCATAAATAACCCACCTACTTTTATGGCCCGCAAACTATATAGCCAATTAAATTGCTCATATCCCTTCTCCATCAAATTGCTCCCCGGGGCATATGCGTGCTGGTGAAGATTTGGTGAGAACTCATACTGAATAGCATCCGTGTGGGTTCGATTCGGGGAGAGATCGTTATTAGTAGATTGGGGGTCAAACATAATTGTTCTCTTTACCAGGAGGATCACGGTTGTACGTCGCGAGACCGTCGAACATCGGCCAGTGCGTGCACATCCGCAGTTTTACCTTGGCGGCGGCAATGAGGAGCGGATGGATTTTGTTGTCCTCGGGCGTAGTCGGCGTAAGCGAAGAAGGCTGAGTTATCAAAAAAAAAAAAAAAATTAATTAATTAATTAATTAGCACTTTCCTCGGAAAAATCAAATTGGTGCGAGTGGTTATAAGCTTGACCATTGCAAGTGGTGTATATTGTTAATCTATTGTCTATCCAATCATTTAACTTTTGCTTGACCATATTAGTTAGTGTGACGAAGTATCATGGACATAATGATTTTATTGGATAGTTCATACTAGATAATATGGTCAACCAAAGTGGAATTTTAATATATTTACTTTTATCATTAAACTTTAATTTTTTTTAATTTTAAAATTAAAATTTTAATATGTATTACATGTCAACAAATTGAGTTTCTCATTCAAAATGGTAGTTTCTTTTCCTTTTGAACGATGAAACTTTAGGGGTGTCAATTTCAGACCCGACATGCAAATCCGACACAAACCTAACACAATATTAATGAGTATGGGTTCAGGCTTCATGGGTTTGGGTGAAAATTGAGTCGAACCCGAATAATCTGTCAATTAAATAGGTCGGGTCTGGATCAACCTACTATGATCCATTTAACCCGTCTAACCCGTTTGTAAATTTAAATAATAATTAATTAATTAATTAATTGTAAAAAAAATCAAAAACATGACATTTCCTTAAAACTTACATGCTAAAACCTCCTTAATATGTATGTTGTTATTATTTTGCATGTATTATTGTATGTTGTCCTCAAAATATGATTAGTATGCTATGTTATTTATTATTTCTTTTTGTATGTTGTGAATTGTGATATTTTTTTTTGATTGAAGAGTGTATCATAATGATTGATTTTAAAAAAAAGTTATTTATTCAATTGAAAATATTAATTGTATATAAAACTAATTTTATTAGACGGGTTAACGGGTGGAGTCCGGGTTACTCAGTAAAATAAATAGGTCGGGTGCGGGTTCAAGATTACGAAAGACGAATAATTAAGCAAGTGCCTGGTCGGGTTGAGTTATTTCGACACGCGAACCCACGAACGCACCCGTGAACCCACGAACTCAACCCATTGACACTAAATGGAAACTTTTGTTTTTCCTCCGTCAAGGTACTACACAAGCTAGGTTTTGTCCACATAAGTAAAATTGATCGGAATATCCAAACTCCTCAAACCCATTTCCGCACATAATAGACACACAACATTTTTCCGGCAAAATTAAGACTCAAATAGAGAGTTTTTAATAAACATATGGTCCGTCGCCAATTTGAAGTTGAATGGGAATATTTTTGCCATACACTTGACTACTTTTAATATTTTTTTCTTAATTTCAATGCAATTTGAAGAACTAACAAGTTATAAGATACTACATGGAGGAAAAAAAGATTTTTAGTCCTATAACTTGGACACATAAGCGAATTAGTCTTTCAAGTTGTCAGGTTTGTTTTTTAGTGCTTTAATTTTCAAATTTCTAAATATTTAATCTTTTAATATAACAATTTTACTTTTGGTCCTATAACTTAATATGTTTTTATCAATTTGGTCCTATAAATAAACAATCTCCAAATTTTATCTTGGACTCTTAAATGAAAATAGTTTTTTTACGAGCATATCAGGCTCAACATGCTTTTATACGGAATTTCCTTAATGATTTTATACATATTTTGATCGAAACCATATCGGGTGTGATGGTTCACAACCCTAGATATTTTCTAGATCGTTCCTTATTGCCCAACTTCTCTCTAGGAGAAGACGATCTACAAGTTATCCGGCTCCTTCAACAACAGCTCATTACAGCTTTGGTTCGTTTCCTACTCCAAATGTACAAGTACTTATTCAAAAAGAGATTTCCCAATAAAAATTCAGAATATCGTGTTAAAACAAAAACCACTTTTTTATTAAGAATTAAAAAGAAAATTTATTACATTCGTAATCCCTTTTGGGACAAGAAACTTGGTTAACCTCTAATGGAGTAGTCTTGCTTAGAAAATACATAAACTTAAAAACTCAAATATTAAAACACTCAATCTATTACAAATCATTTTATTTTCGGAAAACTCAGGAGGTTGTTGGATATCTTGAGCTTCTTGAATGATTTAATATTTATATAGCTCATGAGTCTGGACTTCAAGGTCGGATTCCAAATCTTGTTAATAAACGAGAAGTCATTGCTTATATCTCTAAGCATTATTAGCTGCATCTTAATGAATATATTTTAATTTCATAATTATATATTAATTAAATTTTATTTAAAAGTTCCTAATAAACCTAGTCCTGGTACCATTGTTCAAGCACCAAGATAAACATTGGAAGATTGAAATCAATATGGACAGTATTTATCCTTTTAAATTTAAAGGACCAAATATGCACAATATCTTAACATATAGGACTAAAAAGTAAACTACAAATATAACTTATAGGACTAGAAAACTAAAAATTGAAACATATTGAACTAAATCGCAATTCCAGATAAATTGTTTTAGGACTAAATCCAATCCTTGCCAACAAACATAAAGTACCAAATCTCAAAATAAGTCAAGTTACAAGATGCAATTTCCAACGAAAATAAACAAGAAAGGAAAATGTCATAGATAAGCAGAAGTAGGACATTCATTAATACGTACTGCTAGTAAATAGCAATATATTCTGCTCTTCGAATCGTACTTCATCCTTTCTTACCCTTGAAGAACTTCGAAAACAGACTCCCAGAACTGCAAATTTAGCCAAAATTTCAACTGGTTGAAATTATTGTAGCTGTCACTTTCGTCGATAATATTTTATTCATAATATTATTTAGAACATATTTTGTTAAATCACAATATGATATTTGTAAATAAAGAAATAGAATTTTCATTTCATATATATTTCGATACATATTTGTCTAATACTCCTTTCTTTGAAGTGAAATGTTTAGTGTACGTGTCAAACTTCTTCATATAATACTTGACAAAATACATATAATACTTGACCAATAATACTCTATCTTATTAAAAATTTATAATATTTAAATTTAATCTAAAAGTGAATCCCTAAGTACTAATATTAATAGAATATTATATAAATAACAAATAAGAACGATAATAATTTATTATTATTAAAGATTATCTTGTCACAATTAATATAAATTTACAAATTTATAAAATAATATTTAAATATAAACGTAAGTGAAACCACAAAAATAATGTCAAAAGAAGCCAGCCGTATTTTTACATGCAAATAATATTTTTTATGTCATAACTATTTTATACGGATCGTACGTCCACACATACGTATATATTAATCGCCGTACATAATTAACTTTCAATAATAATATATACATATACTCGTATGCATAAAATTCATCCTTTATTTATTAAGAAAATAATAAGAAAACAAAAGTAGTAGTTTGTGCAATTAGTATTATGAAACTTAAATGAACAATATAATTAAACCTCCTAATGACATGAGGTGTACATGTGGTTAATTATAGTACGTGATAAAATTTGTTAATTACCTTTTAGAAGAAGAAGGGTTGTGGGTGGATGTCCTTGATAGAGTTACCGGTATGCATAATTGGACGACTTGCCCACAAACATGACATTTTGCTTGTTGCTTTTTAAGGCTTTCAGATGTACACGATTCATGTATTAGACCTGGTTTATTACAGCCGCAACTTATCATAAACAAAACCTTGTCTTCTGGGAGCAAACTATAGCACATGTGGCAAATTGCTTCCTCTCCAGGGATTTGGCCAATGTGTTCACCTGCAACTCATGTAACCTCTTTAGGTTTGATTCCGTCTTAAATGTAAGGGGTTAATTGTAATAATTATATAAATGTAAGAGTATTTGAAATACCATCATCAAATATAAACGGGGTTTTTATCTTCAAAAAAATATAATATATATATATATATATATATAAAGGGTTTAATTTTTGTAAATTAAATTTGAAGATTTTCAAGTGTTATTGTAAATAAACCAAACTTTAGGTTTTTTTTGTTTTTGTTTTTTTTTAGGGGGGGGTGGGGGGTTATATCGATCCCATTTCAAAAGGGCAAGTTCTTGAAAGGTCTTATGCAATCTAAACTGATATGGGCCAAATTTTTCTTCCCCGAATACAGTAAATTAAAAGATCATTGCAACATACTTATATTAGTTATACAATATATAATTTCAAGAATAAAAAATTAGACTTATCTAAATGCTGGGAGAGACAAGATAAAACTTGAGTACCATCTCCATTTTCTGTTTTCTTGACAATATTCAGAAATTTCGCCTACAAAAAAAAACATTAAAGGTTGTGTAAGCATATTTAACATAGAAAATGATGTAGGGATTTTTTATTTATTTTTTAATCAAGCACAAATGTTAATAATTGTGCACTAAATAATAATACAGAAAATTTAGCATAAAAAAATCAGTCCATTAATTAATTTCCATAATTTTAAATTACACATCGGCAAATTATATATATACACTACAAAAAAAACTGTGTTTAGTGACACTAAAATTTTCACTTGGTGACGCTTATTAGCGTCACAATGTATATTACCTACGCTTTTGAAAGCGTCGTGAGTTGCGTTGTTAAATTTGATGTCACGAAAATATTTGTGACGCAACATCTATGCGTAGGTAAATTTCTTTTACTGACGCTTTTATCAAATGCGTCGTTATGTGGTGACGCTATTTTCTGTCACAATTAATAAAGATCTAATATATTATAAATAAAGCTTTGCTTACATTAAAAGCGTTGTTAAATTTAGTGACGCTATTAAACGTCTTTAAAGTCGCGACGCTTTTGAAAATTAGTGTCATTAAAATTATGACGAATTTTACATTTCTAGATTTTGTAATATTTATTAAAGATCAATTATTTATTTTTTTTTTAAAATTTAAACTTAATATTTAATGTTTTACTCATTTTGAATATATTTATTGTTAGTTAATTATACACCACATAATCTCTATTTATTAACTCTCAAAGTCACCTCAACACTTTAATCTTTCGATGTGGGATAGATATTCTAAATTTTTACTTTGTGACGCTTTTTAATAAGTGTCGTTATTTTAATGACACAAGCAATAAAAGTGTAAGTAAATTTTTTAAATTTGGCGACAAATAAAAAAATGTGTAAGTAAATTAGAAAGTGTCATTAATTTTATGACGTTTTTTACTAAACGTTGTCATTTTAAGGACACAAATAAAAAAAAGTGTAAGTAAATTCTATAAGTATCGTGACACTTATAAAAAAAGTCGGTAATTTTATTAAGATAATGACACTTCAATAAAAGTGTCATTAAATTTACTAAAATGCTAACGCTTTCTAGTAAATGTCACAAATCTCTATAATTTACAACGCTTTTTAAAAAGCGTCATTAAATACTTATTTATAATGACACTTTTTGGTGGCGTCATTAAATTTGTGTTGGGATAGATCATTTTTCTTGTAGTGATAGAAGAATGTGTACATGACTATTCCGCCTCATCAGGCCAAAGAATGCTGGCGGGGACGCTGAAGAGCCTCGGCCGCTCTTAGACATGCTTCGACATCGACGATGATGACGTGTACAGCAACCCATCTGCAAAATGTCCACAAATATATTTCCAAAAAAAAAAAAAAAGATATACTTGAAAATTAATATCAATGAACTATGAACATCAATTAATTCCAAGTTATCAAGTTTTGATAGATATATAGATGTTGAAGAGGACTTACTTCCTGTAACGTTAATGCTCTACTGAGGTAGGGGATAATCAATAATGAAGGCCTACATATATATGTTTATATATATACATGCTTCCATATTTTGATTTATTTTAATAATTAGCTTCCGCCTGGCTGACGACGAGATGACTCAACCACCGCGTAGACTAAGTCTTCGTATTGGTAAAATAATAAATTAATAATGGCTGATTTTGATTAGTTTATAAGTGGGAATTACTAG
Source organism: Rehmannia glutinosa (assembly GCA_016081115.2). Lineage (NCBI taxonomy): Eukaryota > Viridiplantae > Streptophyta > Magnoliopsida > Lamiales > Orobanchaceae > Rehmannia > Rehmannia glutinosa. The sequence goes on along the minus strand of CM071926.1, from coordinate 22,301,328 downwards.
CCTCCACGTCAATGCCTCCAGGGCCGCTCCTCGGTTTAGTCAAAGGAGTCCGTCCACTCGGGCTCGAGATTTTTCCAATTTAGGGGTCCAATTTTTCTTATATTTTTAATATATAGTACACATATATAAAATACATAAAATATGACATCAGAATAAATCTATTATAGTAGTTGAATTTGCCACTTTAAAAACTTTGAAAAGTGACATAGATCCAAATATTGTTGACCACAATATTGTTTTTTAAATTATGATATTTAATTCTTTCTAAGGTCCTAAATTTAAAATAACTCAAATTGATAAGACAAAAAATTAAAAAGTAATTTATTATATGCAAGTCAATGCCTCTTAGAAGTATATGCAAAAACTTTTGCTTTAAAAAAATAGTGATTTATTATAGCAGCAACATAAATAGTTGAGAATCAGAAATATTAGCAAATAAAATTAGAAGTTTAGATTATTTAGCGGAAAGATTATAAAGGTGTTTACTTATTTGTAAAACTCAAACCAAAGAAGAATAAAAAAATCTAAACACTCGTTTCATTGTTTTTATATTCTGACTAAATGAAGCAAAATCAAAAGTATAAATTGATTCAGCCAGAAGCCGCGAAGTATTTTTTTGTGATTGCAAACACTCCCATAATTCAGATAGAAACAGTTCATTTATGATTAGATATTTGTTAAGTTGGAATTTTATCAACAAAATAGGTATCCTAAGACTTAAAAATTGTATTATTTTTAAGTAAATTGAGTCCAAATTATTGTTGAAATTGAATCGACTTGTAATAGGTATCAAGAAATTAAGAAACGGGCGGAAGACGGTGAAAAATGAATCACGGCAGTGAAAGAACGAAAAAGAAAAGAAAAAAAAAGAAATGAAATGAAAAAGAAAAGAAAAGCAAAGAGAAAAAGAAAAAAGAAAAGAAACGAAAAAAAAGGAAAAAGAAAAAAAAAAGAAAAAGAGAAAATAAATAGAAAAAGAGAAAAAAAATAAATAAAAACTTGATGTGTAATGTGTACCACGGTACACCTAATTATATGCATTATATATTTGTACCGCGGTACAATTCATTTTATCTTTACGGTTCAATTCGTCTTGTCTTGTGATTCGTTCAATGTCATGCGGCCGTGATTTCGCTTGCTTTCGACCTCCATACATTCAATACCTATCACGGATACCTATCGCGGTACCTACAAAATAGTTTTCAGCAATAATTCGACTTTACATGACAGAAAACCACGAATGGATTATTTAACAATGGGGAAGCATTATAAGCCAAAAGAAGAAGAAAAACACAATAATCTACAGATCAAAAAGAAAATTAGTGGAAGACATCTGGTGATGGACACTAAGGAGACCCATCTTCTTGACAACAAACACCTACCAATCTTCAGCTATAAATACTTATTGTTTGATAAATGGTTTTATCATGATTTTGATGATTTTGTTTTTACACCAAAACAATGTTTTTAAAGGTTGTCCAAATACTCCTAAATGATTTAAAATGGTTTTTAATATTTCCCGGAGTATTTCTTCAAGTTTATTTTCGACTAAATTGGACAACGCTTTTAATGATTTTATGTCAAAGTGTTTTTACATCAAAACAATGTCCCTGAATGTTGTCCTAATACTCCCGATCGGTCTAAAATGTTTTTACTATTTTTTGGAGTATTTCTTGGAGTTTATTTTATATATAAAATTGGGGCCAAATTGCAAAATATACCCAGTAACTTTTAAGTAGTGGCAAAAGAGGACTATATTTTGTTTAAGTGGCAATTTATGCCCTGGACAATTTTGCCCTTATGGCCCAATAGCAAATTAGGTCATTTATCTTTCAAAGGTAGCAATTATAGTCCTATAACTTTCAAAATTTAGCAATTTCAATCCTTTCATACCCCGCTATTTTCAAAAAACCCCAATCCCTTAAAATTCATACCTCTTTGGACCGAAACAACACCGGGTTAAGTGGTTCACAACGCCACCAGTCGGAAAATTACTGCTCCCAGATCGTTTGACAAACAACTCCTCACTATTCAACCTCACCTCGGGAAGATGATCGCAAGTTATCGACTCCTTGTAAAACTTCGGCCAATGACCTTCTTTGGTTCGTTTTCTACTCCAAGGCGTAAAGTAATTCTTCAAAGGGGATTGATCAATAGTACATTATGAACACATGTTGAACAAACAGCCTTTATTTTATTAAGAACTTATAGAAAGATTTATTACATCAGTAATCTCCTTTTGGGAGGAGAAAACCTGTTTAGCCTCTCATAAAGGCTATCACACTCTTGTACATAAAATTAAAAAACTAAATCAAAAGCGAAAACACTCTCGAAATTCTAAACTCACAACAGAAAGAATTTTACAAAGAAAGTTTATTGTAAGAAGACTAAGGGAAATGTTCGATGTCCTCAGCCTCCTTCAAACTCTGGTTTAAATAGATGTAAGTCCTGATTTCAATTTCGGACTTCAACCCTTGTTGAAATGTAAGACGTCACTGCTTACATCATCTTCTTGAATTATTGCTTGCTTCCACTTGCAGCAATTAGTTGGCCTTTTCCCTTTCTTCACATGAACTGGCCCTATCTTGTCTGGTATCCGAAGTTCTTTATGCAAACTTCCGAATCCTGCTGACTCGTCCTTTGTCTTGTAATACTTTGGACGGCATCTTTCATGGACCCACTTTTCGTCTTTTTTCTAAGTGGGTTGTTACCTGTCTGGAGTCACATGTCTCCACTAGCTTTGTTGGGGAATCTACTTTTTGGTGGTCCCGAAACTTTGGATATACGTGACTTTTCTTCTCCGTCACGTCTTCTCCGATCGACTTTTGGCCGAATCCTTTGCCAAATTCCGGTTCTTCGGTTTTGACATTCGGGACAGACCAAGTTCCCAATGGCCGATATGAGCCATGTTACAATATTTCCGTGAGTTTCTTTACTCCCCGGCAGCTTATTTTCCCATAGAAGATTTCTTTTCTTATCGAATGATCTTCTGCGAACTGTAGTTTTTCTGTCATGGTATTCAACAGAATGACCCGTTCACCGAATTCGGTAGAACTTGAACGGAAACTTGACTTTGTCCATCTCGTGAGACATACCCACAATCCCCATGCCCTTCTTGTAGTGATCTCGATCTTGAGTGAAGGTCATGGCCAATTGTACTTTTCCGAACTTGCCTCCTTTATATTTCCGGGGCTCTTTCATCTCGGTCTTGGCTTTAATGTAATGGAAGGCTTCATGTCCACCTTTTCCGACGGGCTCTGTCCGCTGCACTTATGAAATACGGCTCCAATGTATCCCCTCGTCTTAGGTTGTCATTGTTGGACCAAAAGATCAGAAAATGCCTTCCGGATCCACTTCGGTAATTTTGCGATCTCGGGAATCCTGGTGAAGTAGTATAGAGGCGAGGCCAAGGCCCCAAACTCGTACCACCTCTTTACTTCTTGAGGGCTGGAATTTGGTAGCATCCAAACCCTTGGATATTTTCGGTAAAAACATCAATCTTTGTTTTTCCGGAGATATCCCATGCCTGGTAATTATTTTCTCCCAATTTGCCTGGTATTCCCGCCAAGAAGAAACTTTAATCTCGTTAGTATCAACCTTAGAAGTGCCCATCATAGGCCTAAGATTGATCTCTTCGCCCTTTACCCCAGACGTCTTTGGTTTGATGTGATAACTCGGGATTTGACCGAGTATCGTTTTTTCCTGGGCCATCATTTCGCCGACTTAGGACTTGTGCTAGAGGTCTGGAATCCTGCTCACAGGTTGGGGAGCCTGCGCTCTAAACACTCCGTTTGCTTATTAGCGGCCGGAGGAGTGGTTTTGAAAATGCCGTTCTCAATCGAGAGTGAGACCAGGACACATGCTCGTATACGATCGGTTACTTTGTCCCGATCATTCCTTTGTAATTTCGGCCAAATCAGCATTGATGACCAGGGTATCAAATTCTCGGAGTAGCATCTCGGTGGTCTCCAAGATGTCTTGATGCGGCGAGGATGGAATCGACTTCAATTCCCTCCATCTCTTGTTAGAAAATCGCAAGAATATTTTCATGAGATTTTATAATGACAATATCATAATCATAATATTGGCATTGACGCCATCTAAGTATTCTAGCTTTTTTGGTTTTGATTCAATTTTGTTTTTCGGAAAAGCTTTAACACTTGAATTATCAATTTTTAAGATAAACTTTTTAGCCAATAAAAATAAAGGCCATTTTTAAAAGCCTTTCATCGAAAAGAATTCTTTCTCGTTGATATGCCACCGAGTCGATTCACCGGGTGTGAATAAACCGTTAAAAGATATCGCATGACACTTCTCCATTTGGTGTAGCTTTTGTAAGTCGCCCACCAATAATCAGCGGCATCCGTATAAAGAACCGGTTCATCTTCATCCTGTGGAATTGCAAGTTTGAAAGATTTTTGCAAACTTCCTTAAGTTGCTTGATTCCTTCTTGATGTTCATTCTCCCATTTGAATATCGCATCCTTTTTAAGCAATGGGCTAAACACCTTCCCGTAATGTGCTAAATTGTTTATGAACATTCAAGCAAAATTGACAACTCCAAGAAAACTCAAGCCGCTTCTTGTCTTTCAATGTATCCGAAATCCTCGTATCTTTTCTACAATATGACTTTGTAGGATTATTCCGCATTCGCCGATCTCAATTCCTAGGAATTCAATCTGCCTTGTTGCAATCATTTGCCTTCTTTTCTCAAAGCACTAATCCTTCCTTGTGACAAACATCCGAGAATATTTCCAAATGCTTGAGATGCTCCTTCATGTTCTTTGAGGCGATAAGAATATCATCGATGTACACGAACATGAAACTGAAATAATCTTTGAATAGATTATCCATCTTTCTTTGATATATCTGGGGTGCATTAGCCAATCCCACAGGCATCACATTCCAAATATAATGTCCTTGTGGTGTAGAAAGCTATGAACTTCTTGCTTTCTTCATCCATCTTAATCTGGTAAAATCCAGACTTGCAATCGAACTTTGAGAATATCTTGGCACCTTTGATACAGTTAACCAGATGTTCTCTGCTTGGGATATAATATCCGTCGAACTCCAAAGTGTTATTAATCCCTTTGTAATTAATAACAAGTCTTGGCTTTCCTCTTTTGATTTCTCCATGGTTTCGACTAAGAATCCTGGGCTTTCATTGTATGGAGAAACTCCTAGTGAAATTAACTTAAGGTCAAGATGTTCCTTAAGTATCTTTTGCATATCCTCACGATCTTCCTGGTTCATAAGGATTGGTTTGAATCTTATGAACTCGTACTCCTTTCCAGGTTTAACCTTTAAGGAAGCTTGAAGCTCGTTCTTATCCCTCCAAGCCAAAGGATCTTCATTGTAATTCCTTTGAATCTTCTTCTTGATATCCTCGAGTGATATTTGTTCCTCTATGGTTACATCACTCTGTGGATTCTCCATTAGACTCATCCATAATTCTGCAATGGCTTAGGAGTGACTCGTTCTTCCCCTTGTACTCGAATGAATACAAGTTATTATCCCATATCTTCCGATCATCCGGATGGAACCAAATTGTCTATAGGATAATAAAGCTTCACCAAATTTCATTCGATCCACCATTTTTGGATTGCGAAGTTTGGCTTCATCACCACGCTTGCTGCAAAAATTAATAGGCATTTTTTTCGTAAAATGCGTCCGCGATCTCACGGACAATAATCTTATGATCACATAAGGTTGTGAAAATAAGTCTTCTCGTCTCGTTCTCTTGTGTGAATCGCTTGAATGTTTGTAGGAAATTGTTTCCTAGCAAAATATCTGTAGGTCCCAAGGGGTGTAAGTGTAAGGTTTAGAAGGGGGGGGTTGAATAAACCTTACCAAAATTTTAAATTAGTCCTTTTAAAAATTCAGAGTTGATACTACACAACTGTGTCCTTGGTGGACAACCAATTTAGTTAATCAAGTAGAGTTAGTCTCTCAACGGACTCAATCGAGCCATTCTTTGGAATAACTCAAATTTGTTAAGTCTAAGTTAACTCAATGTGGTTTGTTTACGGCGGAAGACTTAACACCCTTAAGTTTGGTTAAGTAGAGATTTAGAGCTTGATTTAGTACTTAGAGATTATCTAATGGATAACAAATATGTCGTGAGAAATAAACAGATATGATGCAAGAATTAAAGTCTTTGAAATGTAAATGACACAATAAGATTTTTATAGAGGTTCGAAGATGGGGTAATTCTTCTACTCCTCTCTTCTCCAACTCCTGGAGGAATCCACTAGGTATTGATCATATACAAAGTGGTAACATCCGGATACAAGTCTTGATCACACACGGTGACTTGATCCTTTGGGACTCGATCGAGACGCCTTGATCACTCGGTGGCTTCTCGTGCGACTCGCCTTCTTCATGGTCACTGCGCTTGCTACTACTGACTCACTTGCTCAAGCTCTTTGGATTTGATCACGAAGCCCTCCAAAAGCTCAAGACTTGGTTCGACCTTGAACCTTCCTACAATCCTTCGAGGAATGTAGACCCCTTGATTTTTTCAATATTTTCCTCTTCAACCGATTGAAGTTATCTTTCCTTCACGGTGAGTGTTGGATGATGTTCTTCGTAGTGTAGGCTTGAGGATTGAGAATATTTCAGGTTTCTGACTCTAATAATTGCTTGAACGTTTTTGGTTCTGGTCGTCTATTTTTTTCTCAAACTCATTTCTCAGCCTTTTATAGTGACCTTTCAAAAATTTGCCCGTTGAAGAGATATGCTTATTTTTGAAAGTCACTTACAGTCGTTGGCTTGTCTTGTTGCGATCCTTGGAATTGCCATTTCCTCGTATGAATTGTTCTTCACCTTTTGAGTTCGACATGGTGTAGTGCTTCCCATTGGTTTATTCCTTTTGCACGCTTCTAAGGGTGAGCACTTCGAGAAAGGTAGTATGGAGATATTACTTGTTTAGGTAATTTTCTTGATTTACGTGCAACGGATCTTTTTGATTATCTCGACTTGATCGCATTTCCTTGCTTTCCCAGGTGACTTAGAGTCGACTTCCAATCATTGGATGACTCTTTGTCACTTCAATTTGAGACTTGGCTTTTCTTGAGTTGACTTGTCGATACTCCACTGGTGTGTCTCATTTGCTCCTTGATAGAGTTCCCGTCTACTCTTCTTTGCCATACTCATTTGTCTCGCGTGAGTCTTCCTTCTAGTCTTGATTGTCTTCTTGCATGTTTGGGCATAGCGACTTAACTCGGCTTGACCATTTTTATTTATTACAATGCGTTTACAACAAAAAATGGGGTGCCAACTTCCTATTCTAAGTTTTACATGGCATTCATCAAAATCTAAACAATAAATTTCCTAACAATTTCCCCCTTTTTGATGATGCCAAAACTTAAACCATTCAAAAAAAAAATGTAAATAGCAAAGATACATACGAGATAGTGTATTCACATAGAATGTATGCGTAGAATCAATCCTTTTATTGATCATAACATTCTTGTTCTTTTACACAATATTTGTTTTACGAGGGTGTATCGGAGCAAACATTTGTCTACAATAAAATAAAGAATTTGTAGCTTTATTTGGAAGACTTACATAGTATGTATTTACATAATAAAATACATGAAGGGGTGGACAGCAACACTTCATCTCCTTCGCCCATCTCTTTTTTCATCTTGTTCAAAGATCTTACGCTCTTCTTCTCTTTTTCTCATCGTCACCGCTTTCTTCTTCTTTTCATATGCCTTCCTGGCAGCTTCATCTCTTCTTAATCTTTCTTGTCTTTCCTCCCATAATCGAGTTTATCTCTTGTTTTCTTCTTCTATTCTTTTCGCATACTCAAAGATTACTTTTAGCCACTTGCAAATTTGCTATTTGGTCAAGATGTTCATAACCCAGGCATCCATTCTTCCTTCCACTTCCTCCATCCCCGCTTCAATTGTCTTTCTCTTTTCGGTAGTAGATATAGCAGAGTGTTGGAGTGGTAGAGTCACATGGAGTTCTTTGTTGATAATATCAATTTGTGACAATACCTTGTTGGGGGTTTGTGCGATCATCAAGGTCACATCTTTCGATCCTTCCCCTCAGCGGACTTTCCTTTCTTTTGTTTCAAAGACTTCCTCATTTTGTCTTTCCTTCGCAGTGCATCCTCTTTTTAAACTTCCGGATCTCTTTCGTGCTTTAAGGTATTCCTCTTCCCCCTTTTTGGCATCATCAAAAGAGAGGAACGCTGAAACACATCTTTGGCAAGCAGAAGTCGAGCTCGCGATAGCCGAGTTTTGCCTCGAGTCTGCTGCGGTGTATGCGGCATGAAATTCGGATCGAGTAGCGTTGGACTCTCTTGAAATTAGCTTCATCTCGGCCATGAGAAGGCTGAATTTTCTATTCATGTTTTCTTCCAAACGCCTTTGTAGATCACTCTTATTTTGCTCACGCAATGACTTTATCTCGGCGGTGTGAGCTTCATGCATGTGCTCAATGTGTTCTCTCAATTTCGTTTTTGCATCGGCATTCTCGGCTCTCCATACCAGACTTGTTGAACAATGTCCTGAAGTATCTAACTTGTTCCACACGCATTGTTTCTTCTTTGTTGCCACCATTCCTCGATCGATGTTATGCCTCTCAAGTCGGCATAAGATTGGCATCTCTGTTGTCGATCGCATGTCCATAGAGGCCTGGTGCCTCTCCATCCGTTCAATCTCGGCAAATAATGCTTTGAACACCTCCGAACTTCAATTTGTTTCTTCTAATGCGGATGATGGCCATGCGTCAAAGTCATAATCATTTGGAACAATGGTACTGATGGAATAACGGGAGCTGGTCTATGGAAGCGTGCGAGCTCGTTCTCGACTCTTCGGGAGGTCGGTACCTCCAGAGAGAAAGGAAAAGATTCTATAAAGGAATCATCACGGCCAACCTGGTATTTGTTCAATGATGAGAGGTGCGCGTGAAGTTCCTTTTGGAGTCGAAACCTGCTGCAGACTTGGGAAGCTGTGCGGTGGACTCTGTTTTTTCACTGGGTCATTGTGAAGTGGACCCGACTTTGCCGAGCCTGTTTGTCTCAGCAGCCCGTTGGTCTCGGTGGTTTCTCCAATTGAGTGGGTAGTCCTTGGCCTTATCGAAGCATCATCGGACGATGATGAGATTTCCATTGGTGGCTCATCATCAAAATTGAAAGTTTGACGAGTAGTCTTGAGATCGACTTGCTCGTGGCCGGGAACATCCGGTGAGTCTTTTTGATTTGTCACGGGGATGACTCGAAGCTTCTTCGTCGCTTCTCGATCCCGGAAAGGTTACATCGGGATTATCCTGGGAATCATGAAGCGCGCTTATCTCCTTTTCGGGATGGGTCAATGATAGCGGGAGGGATGTTCTACTTGGCCTCTTTACCCCGGGAAGTCTCAACCTCCCGTGGGCCTTCATTACCTCGTGCGCAGTCTCGATCAGCGAGGCTTGACCTCCCTTTCGACGATGGCGGTGTCTTAGGGTCTTCTCGAGGTGGCATCCATTGGAGTCTCAACCCCATGGATTGCACTTTCATCGCCCAGTGTTAACTCCTCAGAGCATTCCTTCCTCGCGGCCTCGACGCGCATCGCATCAGCGTCATAAGCCCGAGAGCGGTTGGCACCTCGGTGAGACAGTCTCAATCGCCCGAGCTTCGTTGATGGCAACTTCTTTGTTCATTTTGTGCTTTTACTTTCTCCACTTCGCCTCCTGGATTCGTTGTGGAGTCATCTGCTGACATTCTCCGACCTTGCTGCGGTGGAGGGAGTTTTCCCCCCTGGTGGCTCACCGGTGAGTGACTTGGAATGGGGTCACTCGTCTCCAAACTCCCGGCTGTTTCTCCGAGTGTTGGTAGTTGGGGCGGGTGGTAAGACACCTTCGTTAGGGGTTGGCTCAACTAGGGTCCCCACTAACCCGGTTTCATCGCGATTCCTTAATTCCTTCTTCCGAGTGAGTGGGGAAGTGGTGGCAAAGAACAATAACAACGATGGCGATTTCTTTGAACCACTCCCATTGGATCAATTTCATTTGTGGTCCGGAGGACTCTCTGGTCCCTCCATCATGCTCTTCTCATGAAGAATTCGGATTCATGCATTGCTTGCTGCATTTGCAACTCTTCCGTGGGCAGCAGCGAGTCCAGGATCCTCATCATCGTCGGATAAGACATCAATGAGAGGATGTGTGTGTTACGTGGGTGCGGGAGATAGGGCATATCTTTGGCCTTCTCATGTGCCTCGCCTTCATCATCGCTGTCTTTCCTTCTCCTTGTCCTTGAAGATCTGCAGGATATACATGCGATTGTCTTCATCGATCTTTGGGATCTGGATGTCGATCGAGGAAGTTCAACGATTCCTCTTCCTCTTCTATAAATTCAGCCGTTGGAACTGTTCCCTTGATCGACTCAATTTCCACTTCCTCCACTCTCGCAGACGATTTTGGATGTCCGGATAAAGTGGGGATATGATCATCACATCACTATCAGCTCTATCGCCTTCTTCTTGTGTCTCACCGCGGACTACATCGTGTGTTTTCGATTTGCCTCTGCTTGATCGACGCCTTGACAGACTTATTTGTTTCATCAATTACATCGGGGACTCTCTTGTCAAATAGTTTAAGTATTTGTTCGGTGAGTGGTGACTAATTTGGTTTCTCAAGCTCGGAGCGCTTGATGATTCTTCTTCATCTTCTAGTTTGTACGGAGGGATTTACGGTTCGAGACAGCTTTTCGAGTCTTGGCGGCGGGGGCTAGTCTTTGGTGTTTTTTCCGAGGAGCCGGCCGTCTTGGCTTATCGATTCTCCTCTTTTTGACGATCGGAGAAGGTATTTGAGAGTCCTTCTTGACCTTCTTGCTGGGCGGGAGACACGGCCTGAGGGCAGGGAGTGATTCGCTGCGGGGGGGAAGCGGGTTTGACTTTCTTTCTTTGCGCAGAGCATGTCTTCTTAGCATTGCTGCAGGGCAACTTTCTTCTTTGGTGGAGAGAAAATTTGTATCTTGGGTGGGTGATTCCCCTCACTCGTGTCGCTCTCTTGGCGTAGGCTCTCTTCTCGTGCGCCGAGAGAGGTTTGATATGAACATCCTCTTATTTACATGGAACGCCTTTCCATGTCTAAGAGGGACTCCTTTCACCTCCATCACCGGCCAATCACAGGCCATATCCTAGGGATCCTCCAAATGTGCCATCATCCTTGAAGGATTTGTTCCTACATTAAGCATAGTCTGCTGTAAACAAACTCTTCAGCCGGTTTATTTTCCTTTCTTCAATGATCGCCGCCATCACGATCAACTTTGCTTTTGACAATTGGTCAAAGCCAAATTTGATGTCAATACATTTGGCAACTATGTCCAACGACTTGTGATAATCCTCCTTGGTGACCTCTTGTTAGTTGTGTAAACTATTTTATCAAGATAGTCGGGCTTGGCTATTTCCTTCCAAGCGGCGGCCAGGTTTACATCGGCCGTTAATTTCGATGCTCCTTCCGTTGGTAGTGGCGGTGTTAACCCAAATCCTTGGCGAGAGATGGTGAGCTTCTTTCCGTGAAGCAGATGACTTTATCCCTTCATCGTGAATCTCGGCATTCACGTAGAAGCTGTGCGACCTCCTCCACATAGGTCATCGGATATTCCAGCGTCGAAATGATTTATTTGGAGGCGTTTCCAATTTCTCGGCAATTTTCATCACTAGGGTGTCGTCGGACCCTGTTTCACCATCTTGCCGTCGAAATCCACAGTGAGACCGGTGTGGATTTGTTTTCCTAACTTGACAAAATCATAGGTTGGTGCCATTTTTCAGGATTTTACCGAAGAAAACTTAGAGATTGATTTGAAGATAGATAGGGTTTTGAGAGAATTTTTTGCCTTTTTCTCGAGAGAGAGAAATGAAAGCAGTTTTGGTAGTGTGTGAGAGAAACGGATGAAAATAGTTTAAGTATGGTTTATGAAAGGCGTGCGGGTGGTTTTTGAAATGTGATCGAAATCAACGGCTTAGATTTTGCACGCCCGATTTAGCATTTAATGTCTCGTATTTAATGCGGCAAAGCATTTATATCCAATCATAAGCTTGGTGTGCAGCTTTTGCTGCCATGACACGTCATAATTATCCGACGTAATCCTTAAAAACATTCCCGCTTAGTCAAACGATTGCGTTTTTGTCACTTTGTTCATAAATGACTCAGCTTTTACCCTTAGTGGTTTAACTCTTCTTCTCACGATTCTCTTTGTGACTCAATTTTGTCGGTGACTTGGTATAAATTGTCTTTTCCGATCTGGTGATTTACTTACTTGATTTGTGAGTTGACTCTTTTTCCCTTTCTCGTGTTCCATTTCTTTTCTTTGATTTTTTCGAGTGTCATTTCAATTAACCCTAACTCATGCTTGAGTTCTTCAAATCTTGACTCACATAACGGTTTTGTGAAGATGTTAGCCAATTGTTTATCGGTTGAGATATATTCCAAGATGATGTCCTTTTTTTCAACATGATCTCTTATGAAGTGATATCGACATCGATATGCTTTGTTCTTGAGTGCAACACAGATTTTGAGTGATTGCAATTGCACTTGTGTTATCACACATGATTGGAATTTCTTTTTCCTCAACTTCATAGTCTCTCATTTCTTTGTCTCATCCATAGGACTTGGGCACAACAAATTTTGCCCGCAACTAAGTATTCGCCCGTTGTAGAGGTGGCTATTGAGTTTTGCTTCTTGCTAAACCAGGAAATTAGCTTTGTTTCCCAAAGCATTTGACATGTGCCCGAGGTACTCTTCGTGTCAACTCTTGCATCCGGCATAGTCGAATCTGAATAGCCAATTAGCTTGAATCCACCTTCCTTTGGATACCATAAGCCAACTTCTTGGCTTCCTTTCAAGTATCTCAATATTATTGTCTTAGTTTCTTTGTCATATGGCTCTCTTTTGGAGCAGATTGAAATCTTGCACATACACCTAAAGACAAAGGTAATGTCCGGCCCGCTTCTTTGTGAGATAGAGCAATGATCCAATAAGTGCTCGTATCTTGTTTGATCTACAGGCTTGCCATCCTGCATCCATGTCCATTTTGGTGATGTATTCATTGGTATTTTCACGAGAAGACTTCTCCTCCATACCAAATTTCTTCATTAAGTCTCGGTGTATTTTGTTTGACTTATGAAGGTTCCATCCTTCAGTTGTTTCACTTGGAGTCCAAGGAAGAATGTCGACTCTCCCATCATGCTCATTTCAAATTTACTTTGCATGAGGTTTGAAAATTTTTCACATGACTCTTTGTTTGTGGATCCAAAAATGATGTCATCCACATATATTTGAACAAGCAAAGATATACTCTTTTTGTCTTGAATTCGAAAAAGTGTTCTATCTACTTTTCCTTTTGTGAATCCATTTTCGATTAGGAATTGTGACAAGGTATCATACCATGCTCTCGGGTGCTTGTTTCAATCCATACAAAGCTTTCTTGAGTTTGTATACCTTATCTCCAAGAGTCTTCTCGCTCAAATCCTGGAGGTTGTTCAACATACACTTCTTCTTCCAATAGACCATTTAGGAATGCACTTTTTACATCCATCGATATACAATGAAATTCTTGTGAGCAAGATAAGCAAGAAACATCCTTATAGCTTCCAATCTTGCTACAGGAGCAAATGTTTCATCAAAATCTATTCCTTCTTCTTGGCAATATCCTTTGGCTACTAGTCTTGCTTTGTTTCTTACCACAGTAACCTTCCTCGTTCATCTTGTTTCGAACACCCATTTAGTACCAATAACATTTTGATGTGTGGGTCTTTGAACTAATTCCCATACTTTATTTCTTTCAAAACCGATTGACTCTTCTTGCATAGCTTGAATCAATGTGTGTCGTCCAATGCTTGTAACACATCCTTGGGCTCTATTTGCGAGATAAAGCATGTGAACATAGCTTCTTGTTGAGTTACGGATCTTGTTTTGACACCTTCTCTTATATATCCAATGACAAGTTACGGTGGATGGTCTCTTAGCCATCTTATATCGGTTGAAGTAAGTTGGTGGATTCAATCGTGGCTGGCGTTTGTGTTGCTTTGATCAACTCTCTCGTAGTCACTTAGCCTGCAAATTTTCCATTTGTTTTTGAGATTCAGCTATCTCATCTTCTTCTCGAGTTTATAATCCCGACTTGACTTGACTTCAAAGAGGGACTCTTCTCAGATGGTTGGATGATTCAAACTTATCGGTGACTCTTCAATGTCTTCTCCATTTACATTTGGCTCATCGAATACCACATGAATGGATTCTTACGCAACCATAGTCCTTTTGTTGAGTACTCTTGAGGCTTTACTCAAATTTGAGTATCCAAGAAGATACCTTCATCGACCTTTAGCATCGAAGGCCTTTAGGTTATCTTTGCCATTGTTGTGGATGAAGCATTTACATCCAAATATTCTAAAATATGCAACATTTGGTTTTCTTCACCCAAATCTCATAGGGAGTCTTTGTCATTTGTCTGTTTATCATACATCTGTTTTGAGTGTAGCAAGTTGTGTTGATTGCTTGGTAGAAAATCTTTTTGGTAACCCCGTTGACTAACATGGTCCTTTCGCTTCTTTGAGAGTTCATTCCTTCTTTCTCGCAACAACATTCTCTTTGTGGAGTCCTTGCTGGCGATAGTTCATGACCAATACCATTTTCAATACAATCCGAGTTATTATTCCATTGACAAACTCGGTTCCTCTGTCGATCTTATTTTTATAATGGTTTGGCTCTTCTCGTTTTGAATCCTCTTCATCATTTTGTGGTAGTTTACGTAGAGTTTCTTTCTTATTACACATGAATATTGTCCATGTATATCTTGAGTAGTCATCTACTACCACCAAGGTGTATTTCTTTCCACTTATGCTAGCTGGTTCTCTTGGGCCAAATAGACCCATATGTAGCGGATGCAATATCCTTGTTGAAGATGGGCATGTCTTTTCTTTGAATGATGATTTGATTTGTTTTCCTTTCGACATGCATCACATATACTCTCCTTCTTGTATCGAGTCCGGAAGTCCTTCCACAAGATTACTTCTTGCAAGCTTGTTAATCGTTTTGAAATTCGGGTGACTCGGCTTTTGTGCCACAACCAACTTGATTTGTGCTCTTTTGCTAATAGGCGGTGTTGTGTGTAGCGGTTGACCAATCTACTACATACATGTTCTTTTGTCCGCATCCTTGCAACACAACTTCATTAGATTCAGTATCCTTGATTTGGCATATACCCATGTTAAATCCAACATTATAGCCCTTGTCACGAGTTGATGATGCTTAACAAGTTGAAGTTGAGTCCTTCAACATATGCAACATCCGTGATTTCTAATCCGTTCCTCTTGATAGATCCAATGCCTCTTATTTCACCGGAGCTTCATTTCCTCCAAATATGACTTTTGCTCCTTTAACTTCCTTGAATTTTGACAGATTTTTCTTGTTTCTGTCATATGTCCGAAACAACCACTATCCATATACCAGGTTCCTTGGCACTCATTTATTCTTGAACCGCAATCAAGGAAATTAAGTTTTAGGTACCCATATTTGTGCGGGTCCTGAGGGGTTAGAATTGTAAGATGATCCAACCAACTTATAGCCAAATGATTTGACTCTAAGGGGTTGCCATCTATCGAGTGCCATAATCATAATTAATCTTGGCAAATTGCTTGGGGATTTTAGGTTCATACAAATTTTGTCTCTTTTGTCAGTATGCTGTGTGTATGTTTTAGCAATCGCCTTCTTTGGGTAATTGTGGTGTCTCACGAGTGTAGTGCCTAGGTGCATATTTTGTCTTTGATGAAAGCTCTTATACTTTTGGAATGGCCTTTCTTTGAGTTCTAGGCCTTTGCCATTTGGGCTTATATTCCATAAGTCTATCCGATAGTTCACATCATTCCAATCACTTGGCTTGGATATTTTCTACCATTCCCATCATATGTATTTCTTTTATAGATTTTCTGGGGTTTTGGTAGCTCTGCTTCTTCTTTACTGAGTATTTCTGTTTGGAGTTTTTGAGGAACTCGATTGAATCTCTTCTCATTTGTCCTTTGGTGCACTCAATCGGTCATTTTCCTTTTCCTTTATAACCAAGGCCGTTTGCTTGTAATTGTGCTTTGGAGTGAATGTGTGTGCAACATTTAGGGTTTTGGATTTTTAGACTCTTCATTGCTTGAAGATCCTTTTTCCAAAATTACTTTTGGAGTTTGACATAGCACAGAGGAATTAAATCCTAAGCTTTGTCTTGTCTCCACATTCTCTTTGACTCATAATAAGATCATCCAATGATTTAGATGCCTTAGTGAATGATGCAATCACATTTTTGAGGTCATTCTCCCTCTTTTCTATTCTTCCCCACTCACTCCAGCCTCGGCCCCAACCCTGCGGGGCTCGATCGTTGCCTTCTGCATCGGCTCTACGTTCTCGCCTGTTTCGGGAAACCTTGTTGCAGCAACACCTTCAAGCACATTGGTTTGCTCACGTTCATCATTCTCGGACTCCATGTTTGAGTTTTCTGGAGATTCTATCGGTTCGTCTTCTTGAGATCTTATTGGTTCGTCTTCCGGGGATAAATATCACGTCACTCCACTCCTCTCTTGTTCAGAAATATCAACGGAACTGGAAACGTTGATCACACTAGGATCTTCCGGAGTAACTTCTCTTTCCGATGGAGGATCTTCAACCTCTACTTTCGTGCTATAATCTTAGTTTTGGCTATTGTCAACGGAACTAGACGTATTTCTTGAAAAGAACACAAAAAAGAAGAAAGAAGGAAAAAGTTTTGAAAATTACCTAAGGATTTCTGAGTCCTCTCTTTCAAAGCCGACTTGAAACTCTCTGCTCGGTCTCTGTGATCTCTTGTATAATAGAAGTGAAATTGAAGAAGAAATACCATATTTATAGGTTACTTTTTCTCAAAAATCACGCGCCTTGATTGAAAGGCACGTCTTTTCAAAATTCAAAAGTCGAGTAACTATCACGCCCCTCCATTTGGCGGGCCACGACGGTCCAGTCAGAAGATGCCACATGTCCATCATCATGAGTTCCATTTAATGCGTTGTTTCAAGCATTAATGGTTAATTGTGATTGTCAACAATTTTAAAACCGTTTGACCTTTTTCTCTCTCTCCATTTAAAGTTGAACCGTTTGAAGAATCTTCTCCTCGTCTTTGGACTTGGGGACCATTGATGATACCGAGCAAGGTGATCAAAACACATCCACGTGGCCATCCAAGATTCGATGACATAGACCGTCCAAGTGACATGGACCGACCAGATGACGTGGACCGATCAGGACACCCTCATCCGAGCCGAGGTGCTGAGCCGAGCTCAACTCGTTTGAGTATGATAATTCAATATTCCTCCACTAAGTCGATTCAATCCACAAGTGGCAGACCAAAGATCCACCTGTCAACGCATCAACAAGACAAGTCAACAAGCACTTTCCAATACATGGCCACCATGCCATGCACAATAAGGGGAGGTCAAGTGTCCCACTAATATTTTAGATGTAATAATTATTTAAGGACTAATTGTATTAGTACAAATAGATCTCATTTATTATGAAAATGACAAGAGAAATCAACTATACAACTTAGAGAATTTAAATTCAGTGTACGAAAACTGACCAGAAACAGCCTGCTCCGCTATAATAATATAAAAGGTAGCTCAACCACTTATAATATTTTTCAGGTGTTCAGTTTTATTTTTCCAGTCACGCATTTTTAAGTCTTTGGCTTGTTGATTGAAAAAGAGCATCAACAAATATATATATATATATATATATATAATGAAAAAACTTATATGAGACGGTCTCATGGGCATTGTTGATGACACGTATCCTACATGTAACTAGAATTTCAACCCAAACCCATCAAAAAGACTCATGTGTTTCGCGCGTTGTAGGATACGTCTCATGAATTTAAGTCTATAAGACTGTCTCACGTAAGAGCACCTCTATAAATAAATATTATTGTTATTTTAAATTATTACGGGATCTTGTACGTAGGGATGGCAAAATGACCGTCGCCCGCCCCGTGACCGGGCGGGCGGGGCGAGAGTTTGGGTATCACCTCCGTCCCGTGGGTACCCGCCCCGCCCCGCCCTGTGCTATTTTGTTTTGTTTTTTTTAATATATTTAATGTATATTTTACATGTATATTATATAAAATAATATAATTTATGTATTTAATATTATATTTAACATATATAATGATAAATGTTATAAACAATATGTATTTATAATACAACATATAATATTTAAAAATTATTAATAATAAAATATATAATATAAAAATATAAAAAAAATTAAAAAATTCAATACGGGGCGACCCGCTCTTCCTCGCCCCGTGGTGGGGACGGGTGGGTTTGGGTATTGATTATCCGCCCCATCCTGCCCCGTGGAGTGGACGGGCGGGTCTGGGTATTGAGATATCCGCCCCACCCCACCCCACCCCACCCCATTGTCATCCCTACTTGTACGTATGGAGAGGTCTTGTAGATGCTACTCCTGGAGAAATACACTAGGTGTAGTATCTACCGTTGATCTGCATACAATACTCACCGGACCGTTGATTATATGTGAATCTTTTCACATCTATAATAAATCTATAGTTGTTTAGCACCTGGAGTACTTATCCGGTATAACATGGAATAAAGTAGGTCAAAATGGACCTAACATTGGAAAATATGCCTAGAAAGGGAGGGGGGAGGGGAGGAAGAAAAGAAAAATAAACATTATCGAATCCGTTAAAATAATTTATTTGTATTTTCCTCTTTAATCCATATATCCTCGAGGCCCCAACCGTAAGGTTTTTCGTGTTCGATTAATGCCAGAGTGCATTATTCTCTAATTTCTAAATAATTGGCCAAAATTCATAACATCAAAGATTGGATTTATATATATTTAATTTATATATTACACAGTACGCAGTCATATATAAGTAAAAGTATTAGCTTTCAAATAACCAAAAAAACAACAAAAAAGGTGCTATAACTGTAAGATCACGTTAATATCCATAATAAATTAGGGTCACAAAAAGAAAAAAATAGTAAACTGGTGCGGTTGCTTTAGACTGATTTGTTCACTCATAATTTGGAAACTAAAAAAATTGATTCTCATTTTCCTTTTTTACAACCCACCCATAATATCTGTCAAAACTCACAATCATAACAACTGCTATATTCAGTTAGTTAAGTTAGTTAGGATGGTTAAGTTAGTTTTTATATCCTACGGTTCACATTTATGATAGGAGATCATATGGTTAATATTAGAAGATCAATTCTATAAAGAGCATAGCTCTTCTATCTTGTAAAATACTTTTGACATTTTATAGCTTTGATTCAAATTCAAGTATATTCATCTTTATGAAGTTCTTGGAACATTAACATGGTATCATCGTTTTTCTTCAAATCATGATCAAGTTTGATTCATCTATTGAATCGATCCTCCTTGATTCATCTATTGAATCATCTTCTCATTGATTCATCTATTGAATCTACGAATATGCATCTTCTTGAATTTTCAAGGTCACTTTCCAATCAAGATTTCGATGGCTCCAACGGCTCCAATGACTCCAACCCCTACTCCCATAGATGATTTCAACTCTCCATATTTTCTTCATCCTAGTGATAATCCCGGAGCAATTATAGTATATGAGCCATCCAATGGCGAAAATTATGTTCCTTGGAGTCGAGAAGTCATGATGGCGTTGAATGTGAAAAACAAGACACGGTTCATTGATGGTTCCCCGCCTTCTCCCTCCACAATCGATCCTCTCTACTCTTCTTGGCAAAGAGCAAATAATCCGGGGTATTGTCATGGATCTTGAACTCGATTTCTAAAGATATCGCAAAGCCTCTTATATTTCAACTTAGCATTTGAAGTATGGGAAGAGTTGAAAGTCGCAGTGCGTTCAAGTGATGGACCACGAGTGTTTCATTTGGAAAAATCACTCGGCTCCATTTCTCAAGGACATTCCTCTTACATTCTGACTACTATAATTCATTTAAGGCCTTATGGGATGAATATGTTAGTTTTAGGCCTCTCACAAAATGTTCTTGTGGCCTTTGCACATGCAATGTTTCTGCTGCTATGTCTCAAAAACAACAATCGACTCGTAATTAAATTTCTTGTTGGATTACATGAGTCCTATGCTCCCATTAGAGTAAATTTTTGCTATTAGTCTCTCCTTTGCCTTCTTTGGCTAAGGTTTATTCACTTTTGCTTCAAGAAGAATCTCAAAGAGGGTTGAACAACTCAATCATGATCTGTCAATCCTCTTGAGTTTGCTGCTATGTTGGCCCAAAGACCTGCACAGTCTAAGTTTTTACCTCCAAAAGACAAGAAAAAGGCTAGGTGTTCACATTGTGGTTTCAAAGGGCATACAATTGACAAATGTTTTCAGATTATTGGTTATCCCTGGTTGGAAAGGCCCAAGGGTCCTAGAAATGCAAAAGAATTTTGAACACCAACTCTCTTTGCAATTTCTTTAGAAACTGAAAATACACCTGATGCTTCTGTGTTTTCATCCACAATGGTTGAACAATTTCTTGCTTTTGCTAAAGCTCAACAAGCTAATTCAGCTGCAAATATTTCTCAGTCTTCTCATGATATTTCTCACTCAGTAGCAACTACTATCTTAGGTAATGAAGGTAATAATGTTGTTACCAACTCACAATCAACTTATAAGTGGATCATTGATACTGGGGCCACTGATCACATGCTTTGTGATTTTTCATTATATACTTCTCCTCCAAAACCAACCCAGATTTCTATACACTTACCTAATGACAATATTGCCATAGCAACACACATAGGAGAAGTAAAACTCGGAAAAACGGTTCTACATAATGTCTTGTGTGTACCATCTTTTGAATATAATCTTATATCTGTTTCTCAACTAACTAAGTCTTCAAACTGTACACTGCATTTTTTGTCCTCACATTGTCTTTTGCAGGACTTGACAACCAAGAGGATGATTGGTTCAACTGATATACAAGATGGATTATATCTTCTCAAATTTCACTCTGCTGCTTTAACAACTTCTGAAAAGTCCCATATCTGGCATCTTAGACTAGGCCATACCTCTAATAAGAACTTGTCTTTGCTGTCCAGTTTAATTCCTCCTTGTTCAAAATTTGTTGATTGTGATGTATGTCATTTATCCAAACAAAAGAAATTGCCATTCTCTACCAGTAATTCTGTATCAGTTGCACCATTTGAGTTAGTACATTGTGACATATGGGGTCCCTACTCTTCTACTTCTCATAATGGTTACAAGTATTTCCTCACTATTGTTGATGATTTTTCTAGGTGTACTTGGATTCATTTACTCAAAAACAAATCTGATACTTGTTCTCATTTAGAAAATTTTTCTAAAATGGTTAATACTCAGTTCAATAGGAAAATCAAGACCTTAAGATCGACAATGGAACGAGTTTTTAATGCCTCGAGTTTTCTGATTCTAATGGGATTATTCATCAAACAAGTTGTGTAGAAACACCTCAACAAAATGGTTTAGTTGAGAGAAAACATCAACATTTACTTCAAGTTGCAAGAGCTTTGATGTTTCAATCAAAAGTTCCTATCTCTTTCTGGGATGAATGTATACTAACAGCCACACACATCATTAATAGACTTCCTACACCCTTACTTCAAAACAAAACTCCTTATGAAATGCTTTTTCAAAAACCTCCTGATTATGAACATTTAAAAGTGTTTGGTTGTCTTGCTTATGCCTCCACATTATCCAGACAGAGAACAAAGTTTGATCCCAGGGCAGTCAAATGTGTCTTTATTGGCTATTCCCTGGGCACTAAAGGCTATAAACTCTATAATCTTGAGACTAAACAAATTTTCCTTTCAAGACATGTTCAATTTGTTGAAAATGTTTTTCCTTTTGACAATAATATTTCGACAAAAGTTCGATTCTTCTCCAATTTTTCAATGAGATAGATTTCACTAACTATGACACTCGGCTTGAACAGGTTCCTATTATAGAGGATAGTAATACATCTGTTACACCATATGAACTGAATCAATTACACAGTCACGAGAGGAAGTCCAAAGAACCTTCTTCCACTTCTCCTATAAGGAGATCACATAGACAAAGAGTCTGCTCCACATTACCTACGGGTATATAACTATGATCTTCCTCCTTCAATTTCCAAAGGGCTCTCGGTGACACTAAAAGCTCCTCGGTGACTCTATTTCTTCGTAAGCCTTATTGTATTTCCAATTTCCTTTCCTCATCTAGATTGTCTACTTCACATAAATTGTTCAAAGACATATTAGCCATATTTCGAGCCTAAAACATATTCTCAAGATAGCAAACATCTTGAGTGGCACAGCTATGCAAGCAAGAAATTCTTTGCTTTAGAAAAGAATAACACACGGATCTTAACTACTCTTCCTCCCAACAAGCATTGTATTGGATGTAAGTGGGTTTACAAAGTCAAATACATGTCCAATGGTACTATAGAACGATACAAAGCTCGTTTAGTTGCAAATGGATACACACAAGAAGAAGGTATTGATTATTTTGACACCTTTTCACCTGTCACAAAAATTACAAAATCGGACTTGTCTTAGCAATGGGCTTTGCAAAAGGATGGTTTTTACATCAGTTAGATGTAAACAATGCTTTCTTGCATGGTGATCTCTATGAGGAAGTGTACATGAAACCTCCACCGGGTTACAATCTACCCAATGACAATATGGTTTGTAAGCTTACTAAGAGTCTTTATGGCCTTAAACAAGCTTCTAGACAATGGTTTCACAAGCTTACATCTTGTCTTATAGATTATGGTTTCTGTCAATCACAAAGATAGAAAAAGATACAATCTTGAGAATGTTGCCAATGACATTCTTTATAAAACCTTGGACATGGGTATGTTTAATAAAGTCAAATCATGCAAATCACCCAAAGAAATTTGGGAAAAACGTACCTTGATTTGTGAAGGATCTGATCAAATCAAGGAAAATAAATTAACTGTTGCAGTCCAAAAAAATTGAAAATTTTAAAATAATTACAGGTGAAAGTCTGGATCAGCTGGATCCCAGATTTACAAAAATCACCAATGAGCTTTCAACTCTGGGAAAAGAGTACACACATAAAGAGATGTGTATGAAGATTCTAAGGTCTCTACTAGCTGAGTGGAAAATGAAGGTCATGGCCATGAGACATTCCATGGACCTCTCAAAATCATCAAACCATGAGCTATTCTCAGATCTCAAAGCCTATGAGTTTGAGCTACGAAGAAAAGAACAAGAAGAAATAGCTATGCCCAAGACAGCTGCACTCCACCGGCGAAGGAGAGTACTAAAGCCGAAAATGAGCAGTCTAAAGAAGTCAAGGGTGGTGTAGTAATCACCAAAGAAGTTGAGAAAATAGCTGACGAGGGTCAGCAAATTGAACAAGAAACAACTGTTTGGGAGACAACTGAGGAACACGGAGCTGACACAGGTGGCCAGCCTCAAGAGTTAGTTGTTTAGTCCCCTCAAACCGATGCTCGAACACTTGAGGAGGAACATGTTCCAGTTGCGCCTATTCAGGAGGAGGACGACGACCTCGAAATGTTGTCTCCTGCCTACCCTGACATTCAAGAACGACTTAGGATCTGGAGGCATTGGAAGCTGAGTTATGCCAGACTTCAATTCTAGAGGCCTGAGTTTGTAGAAGAAGAAGAAGAGCTTCTGAGCTTCCTGGGAAACATCTCAGTTAGCTCCGCTCTTAACCCTGATCTCTGCACAACCATCCTTTATGAAAAGAATGATGAAGAGAAGCTGAAAGCCATTGAGAAGGCAAAGGCTGTCGAAGAGTCGAAGAAGCCTCATTCATGTGCCTTCACAGATGCACCTGAATTTGCCTTGGAACCAACTGATAGCAGTGATAGTGACATTGAAGAAATTGACCCTGCTGTTGCAGCCAAGAAAACTGAGTTTCAGTAAGCAATAAGAGAATCGAAGGAGATGCATGAGCAACAATTAAACAGAGGCCTTGGAGAGCCTTCATTTATCATGACTACTCCTAGCCCTGTCCTAATGGAGATGGTGAGAAATATTCAAGCTACCAGATCTCCTGTGCACTCAGAGGATAACAATTCCAGAAAGATTAGCGATGAAGCTTAGGAAGGTGATGAAGTGGGCACGTCAGCCAAGCCACTCCATGCAGAAGATGTTGAGACACATGTCCCAACGGCTGAACACTCATTTGGACAAGCAACCGTGTCTTAGGTTTTGAGTGACCTCATTTCTCGAGACTCAGCTGGTGCGCCAGCTGAGGGGGAAATTGCAGCCATCATAGTTAGGTCGGAGGAAGTTGTGGGAGACCAACCATAAAAGGAGTTAGGAGGCAATGGTGAGAATCTTATAGTTTAGCAGATTGAGGTTGACGAAGCTCAGACAGTTCCAACTGTCTTAGCTGAAACTTCAGCTGCCATGCAGACCGATAAAGCTGCTAATGAAACTAAGGCAAATGATGGTAGTGAGTCTATGGGAGTTGAGACCCTTGGCCCTGGAAGTACAATCTAAGAAGTTGAGACTCCAAAGGATGCCACTAAAGACTCTAAAGAAGCTCCGTCTGCTGAAGGGATAACTGCTGAAGACCCTGCTGCAGTTGAGACTGCACAAGGGAATGTACAAGGCCCATCAACGGTTGAGACTGCTGAGGGTAGTGAAGGCCTGGAGGAGGTTGAGACTTCCCTAGGTAAGACAGTGGTTGAAGAAGTTCATGCCCCTCATGAAGAGGTCAATGAAGAATAACATATTAGTACCCTTCATGACTCCCAAGAGATTGTTGATGTGGAATTCTTGGGAACCGATGATGAAGCTGAGTCCAGCCCTATCGAATAATTAAAAGAGAACACAGCTGCGGAGGAGGCACAGACATAAAGGAGGCAAGCCAGTGATAAGGCTACTCCTATGAATTTCACAATGGTCAATGGCCCATCCCCAATGATGCCATCACCCTTCAATGAAGTTGATAAGTCAGCCGAGGATCAGACTGCTCAACAGGAAGAAACACCTAATACCAGGGAATCTGTTAAGATAACTAAGAATCAGTTAGCTCAGCAGGCTAACACATCTGCTCAAGATACCGATGGTGCTGAAACAACTGAGGCACATAGAGCTGAGGAAATTTTGAAAGAGAAGGGAAAAGCTCAACAGGTCGAGGATGTGGAGATTCCTATTTTCCCTGAGGATCTATTTGCTGAATACTTTCTATTCAAAGCACATATACCCTTCGAAGCAGAGTTAGCCGCCGAACGTGCCAGATATACTCTCCAAGTCTCTCTAGAAGAATTAGAACTCCAGCTAAGACTACTATGGTGCCAATTGAATTCGACTTCAATCCAATTTTTGGGAATGTGGGGCAAATATGTTCCTGACCCAAACCAATTTAGAAGTCCATAAGCGTAGCCCACCCATTCTTAACAAACATTTTGACAACTAAACACAACAAGGGGCTGCAATACACCATTTAAATTAGACTCTCTTATCCAAAAGTTATGAATCAGCCCCATTAAGGTTAGTCCAATTAAGCAGGGCCTAATAATTAGCTTATCTACAGGAAGGGGAAAATAGGAAATTTAGTCCGATATGTTGGCCTATTTTGAGATTTAGTCCGCCAACTTGTCAAATTTTAGTCTTAGTCCAATATGTTTTAAATTTGTGCACGTTTGGTCCGATTTCCCCCGGACAAATCTAATTTGGTCGAAAATTAGCTTTGTGGTACTGAACAAAGGAAATTCTTGACATGGACAAATAATTTGGGGATTTCTTGCCATTTGGTTGCTGACTCACTATTTTGTATATGAGAACAATAAATAAAATACCACCATATGCATAAAGAGAAAAAATTGTACATCCATCCAAAACCCGAAAATAAAATAAAAAACTTACTAATTACAAAACAAAATGTTTTCAAAACCTCCAGGAAATAAACAAATATCAACAACAAAAAATCAACAAAAATCTCCAAATACCCACAAAAAATCAACAAACCATCGCAAAACTTGCCAAAAATAAAATCAGGAAAATTCATCACACAATTTTTAGGAGCCACAGATCTGGGATTGTTTCTTTTAGATACAAAAAAAGGGTGATTGTTGTATGTGTGGTTCGTGGTGTGTGTGCAACGGTGTGAGTTATTCGTGGCATTCGCGGCGTCTGGGGAGTAGACTAAATGGTTTGTGGTGTGGGTTGTGGGTGGTTCGCGACGTTGATGGCACAGGGAGACAGACAGGCGTGCATCCATGTACATCTTCAACTCTTCACCCCAAATCTCACCCCAACTGATGGTGTTGGGTTTTTGATGAGGAAATTGGGTTTGATGTGCTTGACAAATGAGAATGAATGATAAGAAATTTTTAAAGAAGAAAGAGGAGAGGAAGCAGCGGTGGTAGTAGGTGGCGGCAGCGACAACGATTTGAAGGAGAAGAAGACAATCTTTTATCTTTCCTTTTTTAGCTTCTTATCATTTTTTTTCTTTTTTTTTTCTTTTGCCTAAAACAATTTAAAATGATTAAAATAATTTTGTTTAATTGATATTTTTTCAATTAGTTTATTTTTTATTTAATTATTTGGCCTAGATGACATTTTTTTCTAATAAATTCATGTGTCAACAGTCATATTGCCAATTCAGCTACCAAATGGCAAGAAAACCCCAAATTATTTATCCATGTCAGCAATTCCCCCTTGTTCAGGTGCCACATCAGCAATTTCCGATCAAATTAGATTTTTCTGGCGGAAATCAGACCAAATGTGCACAAATTGACAACATATAGGACGAAGACTAAAATTTGACAAGTTAGTGGACTAAATCTCAAAATAGGCCAACTTATCGAACTAAATTTCATATTTTCCCCAACAAAAAGTACTGGTGATCTATGAGACAAATTCTAATTAGGTAAGAGGCTAGTATGGATTAATATATACACATTACATATTATATATATAGGGTTAGGATCATATGTGGCAGGGGGCTTACCGTGTGACAGTGTGGATTAATCCAATCCATTCATACATTTTATTCAGTGGTCCAGATTGCTATTAAAAATAACTGATTTATTATTTAATTAATAGGTGGAAAGGGCATAATAGTAACTAGCAAAATGCCATAAATCACACCCCTATAATCAAGGGATTGATTAATATCACGTTTCCATAACTGAATTGTGCACCATTTTAATATTTGAACTATACACAATTTAATAACTGTCTGTACACCATTTTATATCTAACAGTGTATCATTGTATAACTAATTGTACACCATTCAATCCCAGCGATTTTTATGGGATTTGATTTTAGGATTGTTCCCGCGTTTCATTCAATTGTGGTTTACTCACAATGATGTACAACTAGTTATACAATGATGCATTGTTAGATATAAAATGATGCATAGTTAGTTATTAAATGGTGCACAGTTCATCAGTTAAAATGGTGCATAATTCAGTTATGGAAACGTGATCTTTATCGCATTGATGATTGTAGGGCGTCATTATGGGAAGGTGGTTACACCATTTTGTCGTTATAGGTTTGTTAGACGATGTACAGTTAGTTATACAATGATGCGCTGTTAGATTTAAAATGGTGCACAGTTAAGTAATTAAATAGGAAGATGGTTACACCATTTTGTGTTTATCGTTCATTTAGATGATGTACAGTTAATTATACAATGATGCACTATTAGATATAAAATGGTGCACAATCAGTTATATAATGGTGCACAGTTCGATATAAAATGGAAAGCGGGAACAATCATAAAATCAAATCCCATAAAAATCGCTGGGATTGAATGGTGTATAATTAGTTATACAATGATGCACTGTTAGATATAAAATAGTGTATAGTCAGTTATTAAATGGTGTAAAATTCTACTATTATAATGGTGCACAATTTTAGTTATGAAAAAGTGATATTAATCAATCCCTTGATTGTAGGGGCATGATTTATGGCATTTTGCTAGTTACTATTATGCCCTTTCTACCTATTAATTAATTGATAAATCAGTTATTTTTAATAGCAATCTGGACCATTGAATAAAAGGTGTGGATGGATGGGATCAATCCACACTGCCACACGGTAAGAGGCTGCCACACGAGATCTCATCCCTATATATATATATATATATTTGTACATATGATTTGTTGGTTTCCCATGATTAATATTGTTAGGCGTAAAAACACTCAGCTAATTTACCGCAAGTGCACGGCTGTCAAGTTTTAATATAGTAAAATGAGTAGAGTTGTCGTATCCACAAGGAATGTATTTGTAAGTACCAAGAATAAATTACCTATGCTATATTTGACAGATCAATAATAGATGGATTGGTGGATTTATAATTAACAATAATGAAATACAAATAAAAATAAAAAAATCTAAACTGCGGGAGAATTATTCTAGAGGTTGATTACATCAATTTATCACTTATGCAAGATAAACAATCTATCTAATTCAAGTAATGATTTATAAGTTGAAATTGCCAATTTAATCAACTACCTCTCTCGAGTGCCTAGTGATTTTAAATTATAAAACAAGATTTCAATATCTCTATAAAAATCTCAAGAATTATAATTCTCAATAGGTCAGTGAAATTTCTACAACAACTTCAAAAGATTTATAAATCTCTTGATTATATAATTTTCTATGTTGTGTTATTCTAGATCTGGTATTAAACCCATTCTCTCGAATGTGGTTTAACACATTGTTGGAAATTTATTTTATAGATTTTGATGAATGCCATGTAAAACTTAAACTAGAAAGTTGGCACCCCATTTTCCTTGTAATTTGCATTATAATAGATAGGATTTGGAAAAGTTGAGTCAAGTCCTACGCTGGAAATACAAGAAGTCAATCAAGATCAAGTGAAGACTGTTTGTGGAAAGTGAGTATGACCAAGATAGAAGATCAAGAACTTGATCAAGATGTATCGGTGAGGAACAAGCGTGTGAAGAGTCGATCCAAAGTCAACTCAAGAAACCAAGTCTCAAGTTGAAGTGACGGATGAGTCATCCAATGATTGGAGCGGACTCAAGTCACCTGGGGAAAAAAGCGACCAAGACCAAGAGAAGTTAATCGAAATGAATCATTTAAGTCAAGAACATCAATTAAATAAGTAATACTTCTATGCTGCCAGGTCTTAAAGTGCTCATCCCAGAAGCGTGCAAAAGGAATAAACCAATGAGAAGCACTGTACCTTGTGTCAGAACTTGAAAAGCTGCAAATTCATTTAACACGAGGAAGGGTCTACATCTCAAGAATGAGGACCAAGAAAAGACAAGCCAGCGAACACAAGTGACTTTTGAAATCAGCCTATCTCTTCAACGAGCAGATTTTCAAAAGTTCACTATAAAAGACTGAGGAAATTCATTGAGAAAAGGTGACCTTGTACACCTGAGAAATCAAGCATTATTCAAGCTATTAACCTGCAAATACTCTCAGGAATATTCAAGCAAATCCTCAAGCCTGAAACTCGAAGGAAATCGCTCCAACATAAGCTGTGAAGGAAAGACAACTTCAAAACTGTTAAAGAGGAAACTTTTGAAGAATCAAAATGGGTTTACTTTCCAAGGAGGATTGTAGGAAGGTTCAAGGTCGAACCAGTATCAAGTTATTGGAGGGCTTCGTGATCAAATCCAAGAGCTTGAGAAAGTGAGCTGAACTAGCAAGACAGCTGCCCTGTGAAGAAGCTGAGTCGGACGAGAAGCCAGCTATGTGACCAAGGCTGTCTCTAGACTGTTGACCACTTTGTAAACAAATCTTTTACATAATGGATTCCTCCAGGAGTTGGAGAAGAGAGGATTAGAAGAATTATCCCATCTTCGAACCTCTATAAAAATTAACTGTGTCATTTACTTTTCAGCACATTTATATTTCTGCACTCTTACATTATATCTGCTGATAAACTCGTATTGGCTTTCCAACTGATATATAACCAAGTGCTAAAATCAAGTGTTAAAACAAGTTTAAAACAATTAAAGAGTGTTAAGTCTTCCGCTGATAAAACCAACACAACCAAGTTAAGGTTCAGATTAAACAGTTGAGTTATTCTATTAATAGCTCTATTGAGTCTGTTGAGTGGCTAACTCTGTTGAATAACCAACTTAGTTGTCCCTCAAGGACTCAGCTGTTTGTGGTAACTCTGTAATATTTTAAAAGGAAAAAAAGTTGGTAAGGTTTATTCAACCCCTCCCCCTTCTAACCCTTACTCACACCCCTTGGGACCTACAAGTGGTATCAGAGCGGTTGGTTCATTGAGCCTTCTGCACTGGTTACTGAACTAGATCTTTATCTTTTCAAAAGGTTTTAAACACTTGCATTTTCAAAATCTTTCACTATTAGCAAAAGTTATTATCATGGAAGCAAATTTGACACACATTCCCATGTTCATTGTTGAAGAATTTGATGATTGGAAAATTCGTATGCGGGCTCATATATCTGCTCTACACGATGAAATATGGCTTGTGATAGAGGATGGGCCACTGCAAATATTAAAAGTGAACACGGCTGTAAGGAGATCAACTGCAGCTGAAGGAAAAGAAGCTGCTGCTGAAGAAAATCCAGTCATGGTTGAAAAACCAAGGACTGAGTGGACAAATGATAATAGTAAGAGATACAACTTGGATAATGTGGCCAAGGACATACTCTACAAGACTTTGGACAAAGCAATGTTCAATAAAGTCAAATCTTGCAAAACAACAAAAGAAATCTGGAATAAGCTTACTTTAATTTGTGAAGGATCAGAACAAATTAAAGAAAATAAATTATCTGTTGCTGTTCAAAAATTTGAAAATTTTAAAATGTTTGCAGGAGAATCTATGGATCACCTGGATGTAAGATTCACTAAAATAACAAATGAGCTTTCTGCTCTTGGGAAGGAATACACACAGAAGGAGATGTGTATGAAGACTTTGAGGAGCCTTCCAGCTGAATGGGAAATGAAGACTATGGCTCTGAGACATTCAATGGACTTCTCAAAAACATCCAACCATGAGCTATTCTCAGACCTCAAAGTCTATGAGTTTGAGCTGAGAAGAAAGGATCAAGAGGAGATAGTTGTACCCAAGACAGCTGCATTGGTAGTCAAGGATGGAAAGAGAGCTGAACCCAAGGAAGCCATAGATCAAGAGGAAATAGCTCTGATGGTTAAAAGATTCAATAAGTTCTTCAACAAGAACTATTAGAGAAATAAGGGTGAAACCTCCAGAAGACAATCAACACCCTCTAAGTCAAGGGAAGATAGGCCACCCAAGAAAGCTGAGCATCAAAGGGTTGAATATCAGAGAGCTGATAACCCAAGAACAGAGAGAGCTGACTAAAGAGCTGAGAACCTATGTTGGAACTGCAGACAACCAGGATACTTTGCAGTTGATTGTTCCTATCCACCAGTCAACAAATATAGGAATGAAGAAAAAGAAAAGTTTTCAGAGAAAGAAGACATGAAAAGAAGAAAGCCATGTTGGCTGCTGAGACTGCTGAGACAGGTAAATCTAAAGAAGCAACAGACTCAGATAGTAGTGAAGCTGACTACTCAAGTGATTCTGAAGAAGAAGCCTTGATTTGCCTTATGGTTAAAGAACAAGATCAACCAGACCAAGAAGATGAGGTACACTCTAACTCATCTCATTCAGATTTAAGTGATAGTGATTGTGATACACACACTTCATCACCCACTGATCTTTATGATTCATTAAACAAAATGATGAAAGACTTTGAGCACATTAAATCCTCTCACACACTTCTAAATGAGGAAAACAGCCAGCTCAAAAGCCAAAACTCACAGCTGACTAAGGAGCTGAGTACTCTAAATCACATAGTTGTTGAGAACACAGAGCTCAAGGCTAAGAATACTAAACTATTAACAGAGATAGCTACTATAGAAAACAGGGAAAAAGATCTCAAAAATGTGATTGCTTCATTACAAATGCATCTACATCATTGGATGATCTTATAATGAGTCAAAATGAATGTGGAGATATGAAAGGCATATGATTCAATTCCTTTGTGCACAGTCAAACTCCAAGAGTGATTTTGGAAAAAGGATATTCAAGCAATGAAGCATCTCAAAAACCTAAAACACCAAATATTGCACCCACATTCATCCCAAAGCACAATCACAAACAAACTGGCCTTGGATATAAAGGGAAAGGAAAATAGCCAGTTGAGTATGCTGAGAGGACAACTGAGAAGAATCCAGCCGAGTCCTCAGCAAACTCTAAATAGAAAGTACTCTGTGAAGAATAAACAGAGCTACCAAAAACCCCAGAAGTTTCATCAGAAAAACACATATGATGGGAATGGTATAAACTACCCAAGCCAAGTTGATTGGTACAATGTAAAATATCAGCAAAGACCATTGGAATACAAGCCTAAATGGCAAAGACCTAAACCTCAACAAAGGTAATTCCAAAGGCAAAAGAGCTATTATCAGCACACATATGCACCGAGGCATTACACTCAGAAATATCACAACTACCCAAAGAAAGCAGTTGCTAAAACACACACACATGTATACAGACAAAAGAGACAGTTGTATGAACCTAAAACAGCCAAGCAATTTGCTAATGTTCACTATGATTATGGCACAGATAGATGGCAACCTCTTAGAGTCAAGTCATTTGGCTATAGGTTGGTTGGATCATCTTACAGCACTAACCCCTCAGGACCCAGGCAAGTATGGGTACCTAAAAACTAATTTCCTTAATTGCGGGTTCAAGGAACAAGTGCCAAGGAATGCGGTACATGGATATTGGTCGTTTCCGGACATATGACAGAAACAAGAAAAACTCTGTCAAGATTCAAGGAGATTAGAGGTGCAAAAGTCATATTTGGAGGTAATGAAGCTCCAGGGGAAATCAAAGGCACAGGATCTATCAAGAAGAATGGATTGGAAATCACAGATGTTTCTTATGTTGAAGGCCTCAACTTCAACTTATTAAGCATCAATCAACTCTGTGACAAGGGCTACAATGTTGGATTCAATATGGGAGTGTGCCAGATCAAAGATGCTGAATCAAATGAAATAGTGCTGCAAGGTTCAAGACAGAAGAATATGTATGTGGTAGATTGGTCTACTGCCACACCAAGCACTTGTCTCTTAGCAAAACGTACAGCCGAATCAAGTTGGTTGTGGCACAAGAAGCTAAGTCATCTGAATTTCAAGACAATCAACAAGCTTGCAAGAAGTCATCTTGTGGAAGAATTGCCAGACTGAGTGTACAAGAAAGAAAGTGTATGTGATGCATGCCAGATGGGAAAG
Source organism: Rehmannia glutinosa (assembly GCA_016081115.2). Taxonomy (NCBI): domain Eukaryota; kingdom Viridiplantae; phylum Streptophyta; class Magnoliopsida; order Lamiales; family Orobanchaceae; genus Rehmannia; species Rehmannia glutinosa. The sequence goes on along the minus strand of CM071926.1, from coordinate 22,268,105 downwards.
CAAATAAAATCTTCATTTAAGGACAAACCATGTTAGCCGAAGCTGGATTGCCTAAGAGATTTTGGGATGAAGCCATCAATACATCATGCTATACGCAAAATAGATGCATGATAAATAGGTAATTAACCAAGACTCCCTATGAAATCTGGACAGGGAGAAAGCCAAATGTTGGGTACTTCAAGATATTTGGATGTAAATGTTTCATGCACAACAATGGCAAGGTATCTTTTTGGGATACTCAGCTGAGAGCAAAGCCTATAGAGTGCTGAATAAAAGGATTATGGTCACAGAAGAGTCTATCCATGTGGTTTTTGATGAACCTAATGTGAATGGATATGACATTGAAGAGTTAGGTGATAAGATGAATCAGCCAACAATGCAGAAGAGTCCATATGTTGAAGCTGAAATAAGGGCAATCAACCCAGATGAAGATGAGATAGCTGAAACTCAAAGACAGCTGGAAAATCTACAGCTGAATGACGATGAAAGAGCTATTCAAGACAACATACCATAGCGAGCAATTTGAATCCAGCTAACTTACTCCAACCTGATGTGAGATGGCTGAGAGACCATCCACCAAAGTTAGTTATTGGAGATGTCAGAGATGGTGTAAGAACCAGATCCAGAGCTCAATAAGAAGCAATGTTCACTTGTTTTATTTCCCAAATAGAGCCAAAAGATGTGTCTCAAGCATTGGATGACACACATTGCATTCAAGCCATGCAAGAAGAGCTGAATCAATTTGAAAGAAATAAGGTATGGGAGTTGGTGCAGAGACCAACCCATCAAAATTTTATTGGCACAAAATGGGTTTTCAGAAACAAGATGAATGAAGAAGGATCTGTGGTAAGAAACAAAGCAAGATTGGTAGCCAAATGGTATTGCCAAGAAGAGGGAATAGATTTTGATGAAACATTTGCTCATGTTGCAAGATTAGAAGCAATAAGGATGTTTCTTGCCTATGATGCACCTAAGAACTTCACTTTGTATCAAATGGATGTGAAGAGTGCATTTCTAAATGGACTACTAGAGGAAGAAGTCTATGTTGAACAACCTCCAGGTTTTGAGCAGAAGACTATTGGAGATAAGGTGTACAAGCTCAAGAAAGCATTATATGGACTAAAACAAGCACCAAGAGTTGTGGATGACATCATTTTTGGATCCACAAATAAAGAGTTGTGTGATAAGTTCTCAAACCTCATGCAAGGCAAATTTGAAATGAGCATGATGGGAGAGCTGACTTTCTTCCTAGGACTTCAAGTCAAGCAATTGAAGGATGGAACCTTCATAAGTCAAACAAAGTACACCAGAGATTTAATGAAGAAATTTGGTATGGAAGAGAAGTCTTCTGTGAAAATACCAATGAACACATCAGTCAAGATGGACATGGATGCAGATGGCAAGGCTGTAGATCAAACCAGATATAGAGCTCTAATTGGATCATTGCTCTATTTAACAGCAAGCAAGCCAGACATCACCTTTGTAGTAGGTGTATGTGCAAGATTTCAATCTGCACCAAAAGAGAGCCACATGACTGCAGCTAAGAGAATCCTAAGGTATTTGAAGGGATGCCAGGAAGTTGGTGTATCCAAAGGAAGGCGGATTCAGGCTTATTAGTTATTCAGACTCTTACTATGCTGGATGTAGAGTTGACATGAAAAGTACTTCAGGTACATGTCAAATGCTTGGAAACTGATTGGTTTCCTGGTTTAGCAAGAAACAAAACTCAATAACCACATCCACAGCTGAAGCAGAGTACATAGCTGCGGGCAGCTATTGTGCCCAAGTCTTATGTATGAGACAACAATTGAGAGATTATGAGATTGAAGAAAAAGAAATTCCAATTATGTGTGATAACACTAGTGCTATTGCAATCACTCAAAATCCTGTGTTGCATTCAAGAACAAAGCACATTGATGTCAGGTATCATTTTATAAGAGATCATGTTGAAAAGAAGGACATCACTTTGGAATATATCTCCACTTATAAGCAGTTAGCTAACACATTCACCAAGCCTCTATGTGAGTCAAGATTTGAAGAGCTTAAGAATGAGCCAGGGTTAATTGAGCTGAGTTAACACTCAGAAGACTCAATCAACAGAGAACGTCAATGAGAAAATGAGAAACGAGCAAGTGTCAGCTGTATCGAGTTAGTTGATAGCTGAGTCACTTAATGGAAAAAGAGAATCAGAGTTAAGTCATATTTGATATGAGCTGAGTCATTTATTTGCTAAGTGACAAAAACGCAGTTGTTTTAAATGAGCGGGAATGTTTTTAAGGATAATATCAGAGTAATAATGACGGGTGCAGTAAAAAGCTGCACAGTAAGCATATGATTGGATATAAATGCTGCCACATTAAATGCGGTTTGATGTCCTAAATCTGAACCGTCGATCTCGATCAAATTTCAAAATCCGAAGACATGTCCTCTCATAACCCTTATATATACATTTTCCAGCTTTCTCTCTCTCATACGGAAACTGTTCATCTTCAAGCAAAAAGAAAGCAAGCCATTTCTCTCTTGAAAACCCTAAGTGTCCTCAAGCAAGTTCGTCAAGTTTTAATCGGTGAAAATCTCTGAAAATGGCACTGAAGTTTGATTTCATTAAACTCTCTAAGAAAATCCACTCAGGATCGCCAATGGATTTCGAAGGTATGGTGAAGCAGGGTTCTGATGAAACCCTAGTCAAGAAGTTAGCTGAGATGCTAGAAAAGTCAGGTCTTAAGGATTTTCTGACCATGGAGTACTCTCATACCTACCTAGAAGAGGTGGTGCAGTTCTATGTCAATGCGGAGGTGCAGGACGAAGGGATCAAGTCTTTTGTCCACCGCAAGGACATAATGATAAATGTTAAGGACCTTGCGGAGCACTGCTTGTTGCCATCTGAAGGCATAAAGGAGGTTAATGAAGCTGATGTTGATTTGATTCTTTGTGTGAAAAGAGGTAGCCAAACCGGAGGAGTGTCTTTGCTAAGGTGGTCTACACAGCTGATAAGAAACTGGTGAAAGACGATTATCATAAGTTGATGGATGTCGTCTCCAAGTGTGTAGACATGAAGTTTGGCAGCTTCAACAGGTTGTCAAAGACTAAGCTAATCGTCATGGCTGCGATCATGCAGGGTACGAAAGTTAACTGGGCTGAGTTCATGTACAGCAGACTCTGCCAGAAGGAGGATGGATCCTTTGGAGGATCTCTTGGATATGGCCTCGTGATTGGCCACCTGATAGAAGTGAAGGGCATTCCCATTCGGCATGGAAAATCCTTCCATGTCAACAAGAAGATGTTCAGGGCTAACCTCTCTGGAGCCCAGAAGAGAGCCCACGCGCGAAGCAGGCAGAAACAAGTGAGGGGGAATCAGCTGAACCTGAGGACACAGCTATTACCCCTCCTCCAAAGAAGAAAGCTCAACAGAAGAAGGCTGACCCTGCAGCTAAGAAAAAGGATGATCCTGCCCCTATAGCTGAGTCGCCTACCCGTGCAGCCGAGTCTCTTGCCCCTGCAGCCGAGGCTGAGAAGGAAACCTAAATCCCTTCTCCAGCCATACGGAAGAAGAGGACTACCGAGCCGAAAAAGGCAGCTCCCTCCAAGAAGGATGCCCCGGCCCCCGTCGCCAATGAATCAAAAGAAGAAGAAGAACCAAAAGTCCCTCTGGTTCGGACCAAAACAAGAAGACTTTTCAGGCATTCAGAGCTTGAAAAGAAAGCTGAATCTGTTACTCAGTTGGAGTCACAAGTTGAGACTGATGGTAATCTCGAAGAACAGTCTCACAAAGTTATTGATGTATCTGCCAAGTCTGCTGAGGGTGATCAGCAGAGGGCTACTGAAGACCCAACTGTGAAGAAGACAACTGAGGATAGTGAGGCAGCAGAGACAACTGAACCCATAGTTGAAAGAGTTGTCTCTCCACCTACCACCGACGCTGCTGAAGGCGAGGAGGAGTAGAGCCTCTTGTCGTCAATCCCGGAGAAAGGAGATGATGAAGATGAGGATGATGATGTTGTCATGTATTCTCCACTATATCCAGATATCCGGAGACGTCTACGAGAGTGGAGAGCATGGAAACTTGATCACTCAAATTAAATTTCATCATATCATTTTTCGTGCAATCAATATCTTTATCATGAGTACTATTTTCTTCTTCAAGAATTCTAACTTTATCAAGTGTAACATTATGAGCACTAGTAAGAGATTCATAAGAAGCATGTAATCCTTTTCATTTTTCATGATGTTGAATTCCTTTTTCAAATTTTTGTATTTAAAGAGCAAACTTTGGAATTCATTTTGAAGCTCATCAAAATCATTTTGCAAATCATCATAATCATCATGCAATTCATTACTAAAAGAAGAAGAAGGGTTAGAGCGTACCTCATTGTCTTCTTCGATTCCCATTAGACATTGCTCAGCTTTCTCATCGTCGAAAGTTGCAAGAAACTCATCCCAAGTTGTTATAATATCCGGTTGAGAAGTAGATGCTTTTGAATTACTCCTTTTATTTGCATATGCTTCATAGATGATAAGATTGCCAATAAGCTCATCAAAATTTAGAGTTTCTAAATTTTGAGCTTCCATGATAGCCGTCACCTTTTCGGACCAAGAACCGGGAAGAGTATTTAAAACTTTGGTAGCTTTGTCTTCTTCCGAAATGACTTTTCTGAGTGCCCATAACGAATTAATGATGTTGTCTAGCCTTTCTACCATTTTTGAAATCCCTTCACCCTCGAGCATTGTGAAATTTTCTAAATCTTTAATAAGCATTGTTTTTCTATCTTGTTTAACTCTCTTGGTGCCTTCATAGATAGTTTCTAAATTTTCCCAAACTTCATGAGCGGATCGTATACCTCTAATACGATTATATTCCGTAGCGGTAAGAGAACAATGAAGAATATTAAGAGCTTTACCGTTTAAGGAGAATATTTTCTTGTCTTCATCATCAAACTCCTTGAGGGCCTTGGGAATTTGAGTGTCGTCTTCCTTTTTCTTCATCGGGATGGATACTCCATTTATAACCGTGTTCCAAATATCGAACCCGCACCCTTGAAGAAAACACTCCATTCGGTCTTTCCAAAATGCGTAGTTATTGACGTCAAAAAGCGGTGGCTTGTTGGTGGAGGTGCCGGTGGTGAGGTAGCTTTCGTTCGTAGCCATGGATCTTTCTTCTTTACTCGGAACGAGCTAGCCAAAGAGTTTGGCTTTGATACCACTTGTTAGTCTAGGTGGCTACGATAATCTAGAGGGGGGTGAATAGATTATGCCGATTTTTCGCAATTAGCCCTCTTTTTTCGAATGATCAATCAAAGACAAGAATAAAGGTGTGAAAATAAAACAACACGCCTCGATTTATAGAGATTCAACCCACCTAGGGCCTAGTCCTCTACCACCCCAGTATCTCCGGGATGGATTTCAAAAAGAAAAAAGATTTTATTAATTATCACAATTAATACAACATCACCTTACAACACCTCTTTGGAGATTACCTCAATCTCCTCAAGATTACCACAATCTTCAACGGCACCTTGTGAAGATTACCACAATCTTCAACCTTGAAGAACACCAAATTCTTCAATACCTCAAAGAGCACCTAACTCTTCAATAAGAAGATTACCACAATCTTCTTGTAGCTAACACCTAGATCACCTCAGTGTGTTCTTACCACAAGAACACTCATAAGGATATCTTGTGTTGAATGATGAACCCAAAAATTCAAGATTACAACTCGATAATGAATAATATAATTTTGAGTGCAAGTGTAATCAAGAATTAAGCCTAGACCTCAAGATGTGAAAGTGAAATACTTAGGCTATAAATACAACAAGAGTGTTGAATATGAAAGCTTAGAAATTTGCAGATTTCTTGTTGTGTGTTTGCTTGTGTTGTTCTTCTCTTGTGTCTTCAAAATCATCTTCTATTTATAGGAGAGTCTTCACAAACATAGGCCCCCCTCTTCTTCACTTTTGTCTACAAAAAGAAGATCACAAGATGTAGAAATAATGTACATAAATGATAAAGTAAATCTTGTTGATATGGATGTCGTACGGTATTAATCTGCTGTCAAAAATAACACAGCGCAACCGATCGCTATATAGAAAATTTCGAACGTTAAAAAGAAAATAGTGCGATCCAGACACAGTATGGAGGGGTGGGCGATCGGTCCAAGGGGGTCCAACCGGTCGCCATGGGGTCCGACCGGTCGGCCTCTAGGTGGACTGGTCCCCTTCCCCCTTTTTTTTGTTCTAGTGAGTTCTGTTTTCATTTTTGCATTCTTCAGATACCGGTCGACCTCAAACCAGAAGTGTTGTCCAATTTTTGTCAAAAATAAACTTCAATAAATACTCCAAAAAATTAGTAGAAACATTTTAAATCAATTGGGAGTATTTGGACAACATTTAAAAATATTGTTTTGGTGTAAAAACTCATTTAAACCAAATCATCAAAATCTTGATAAAAACATTTATCTAACAAGGAGTCCCTAATGAGTTTAAAAGAAGAAAAGTTGAAAGAATCTGCAGCTGAGAAGAAGGGAAAAGCAGCTGAGGGGGAACGTTCGAAGGATTTGACGTTAATGACAGCTGAAACCCCTCAGCGAGGTCATGTTACGGCTTCAATAATCAGCAAACTTCCAGTGACTCTGCCAATCGAACACTCTAATGTGCCAATGTCGGAGAAAAAGCGAATCATTGAAGCAGGGATGGTGGAGTTCGATAAGAAGATGGATGCCCGCTTCGAAGAAGTGATGAAACAATACGGCGGCATTCCAGCAGGAAAGGATCAAGATGTTATTCCTGACAATGGATCCGAGCCAAGATCAGTTGAAGAATTTAAAACGCTCGAATCCAAAGGATATTTCCAAGGGATGTCACTAACCCAGGCCTGGGATTTGTACTGGGAGAAGGGTCTTACATTGTGCGAAGAAGCTGATAAGCAGCAGACTACCAGCAGCCATTCAGCTGGTAAGTAGAAGACTCCCGTGAAGAACACACCCAGATGAGGAGGAAGAAGTGGTAGAGGAAGAGGTTCTCAACCTCATCCAAGACCCAAGAACATCGAATATGTAGATCCTGAAAATAAGGGGAGGATCTCTCATTTGGGTATGATGAAGTGGCAAACATGGAAGTGGCAAGGAAGAATGATGAGGCCGTAAAAAGACAAGAAGAGGAAAATGAAAGACAAACTCAGTTATGGCTCGAGAGGAAGCAAAAGGATGATGTTGCGAAGAGAGTCTATGAGAAGAAGAAGAGAGCTGAGGAAGAAGAAAGAAAAAGGAAGAGAGCTGATGACTTCAACAGAGCTGAAGAAGAAAGAAGGAGGTAGCGAAGGCGATGAAGTGTTGTTGCGAACCCTTCATGTATTTTACTTGTGTAAATACACTTTTGTAAGTCATCTGTATACTTAGTGAAATTATTTTTTGTAATTTTTCACTCTGTACTTATTCTAGTATCTTAGCATAGATGTGTACTATTGCTTTGATATAGAATGCTCTGATACCAAATGTAAACAGCTGTGTAAAGGACAAGAATTCTATGATCAATAAAACGATCTATTCTACGCATACATTCTTTGTTCTTGCATTTGTCGTATGTATCTTTCTTTGTTTATATTTTGTTGAATGTTTTTAAGTTTTGGCATTATCAAAAAGGGGGAAATTGTTGGGAAATTTATTTTATAGATTTTTATGAATGCCATATAAAACTTAAACTAGAAAGTTGGTACCCCATTTTCCTTGTAATTTGCATTGTAATAGATAGAGAATTTGGAAAAGTGAGTCAAGTCGACTATGCTGGAAATACAAGAAGTCAATCAAGATCAAGTGAAGACTCTCTTGTGGAACAACCGAGTATGGCCAAGATAGAAGATTAAGAACTCTCATCAAGATGTATTAGTTTGAGGAACAAGCTGTGTGAAGAGTCGGTCAAAGTCAACTCAAGAAGCAAGTCTCAAGTTGAAGTGACGGATGAGTCATCCAATGATTGAGCAGACTCAAGTCACCTGGGGAAAAAGGCAAAGACCAAGAGGAGTTAATCGAAATGAATACGTTGCACAAAAGTCAAGAATATTACTTAAATAAGTAATACTTCCATCTTTGCCAGTCTTAAAGTGCTCATCCCGAGAAGTGTGCAAAAGGAATAAACCAATGGGAAGCACTGCACCTCGTGTCAGAACCTGAAAAGCTGCAAATTCATTTAATACGAGGAAGAGTCTACATCTCAAGATTGAGGACCAAGAAAAGACAAGCCAACGAACACAAGTGACTTTTGAAATCAGCCTATCTCTTCAACGGGCAGATTTTCGAAAGTTCACTATAAAAGGCTGAGGAAATTCATTGAGAAAAGGTGACCTTGCACACTTGAGAAATCAAGCACTATTCAAGCTATTAACCTGCAAATACTCTCAAGAATATTCAAGCAAATCCTCAAGCCTGAAACTCGAAGGATATCGATCCAACGCAAGCTATGAAGGAAAGACTACTTCACACCTGTTGAAGATGAAACTTTTGAAGAATCAAAAGGGATCTACTTTCCAAGGAGGATTGTGGGAAGTTTCAAGGTCGAAGCAGTATCAAGTTATTGGTGGGCTTCGTGATCAAATCCAAGAGATTGAGAAAGTGAGCTAAAGTAGCAAGGCAGCTGCCCTGTGAAGAAGCTGAGTCGGACGAGAAGCCAGCTCTGTGACCAAGGATGTCTCTAGATTGTTGACCACTTTGTAAACAGATCTTTTACATAGTGGATTCCTCCAAGAGTTGAAGAAGAGAGGATTAGAAGAATTACCCCATCTTCGAACCTCTACAAAAATTAATTGTGTCATTTACTTTTCAGCACATTTACATTTCTGCACTCTTACATTATATCTGCTAATAAACTCATGTGTTTTCCAACTGATCTATAACCAAGTGCTAAAATCAAGTGTTAAAATAAGTTTAAAACAAATCAAAAGGTGTTAAGTCTTCCACGATAAAACCAACACGATCAAGTTAAGGTTCGGGTTAAACAATCGAGTTATTCTATCAACAGCTCTATCGAGTCTGTTGAGTGGCTAACTCTGCTGAATAACTAACTTAGCTATCCCTCAAGGACTCAGCTGTTTGTGATATTTCTGTAATATTTTAAAAGGACTAAAATCGAAAGTTGGTAAGGTTTATTCAAACCCCCCTTCTAAACCTTACTCACACCCCTTGGGACCTACACACATCAGGCATCAAAGATTAATGGTCAAGTACTCAAGATGTAATTAATACAAATAACACAAATAAACCATGAATTGCACGAAATAAAATAAATCTACAAATCAAACATAAGATCAAACATCACGCCCCTAGAATATCTAATTAATACATCAAACAACACACGAAAGAATTTCGATACATACGAATTAATATAGGAATTATACTGAAAATAAAGAGAAGAAGAAATGAAAACTTATTTTTAATGAAGTGCTCATTCTCCAGTGTTGAAGAATTAGTCTGGTTCTTCCTCAGTAGCATCGAAGGATCTCTCTCCGCTGCTTTCCCCTAATATAATAATATAAATTTCATTATTATATTTTTCTATATCAATTTTTTTCTCCCCGTCTCCCAATGTCCCGGTCTCCCAGTCTATTTTCTACTGCTAAACTCATAAGTATTTATAGTTGAAGATTGGTAGGTTTTTGCTGTCAAAAAGATGGGTCTCCTTAGTGTATCACCAGATGTCTTCCACTAATTTTCCTGTTGATCTGTAGATTATTGTCTTTTTCTTCTTCTTTCGGCTTATAATGCTTCACCGTCGTTAAATAATCCATTCGTGGTTTACTGTCGTGTAAAGTCGAATTATTGCTAAAAACTATTTTGTAGGAAGCGCGATAGGTATCGAATGTATCACAGTCGAAAACAAGCGAAATCACGGCACAAACGAATTGAACTGTGGTACAAACGAATTATACCGCAGTACTAATATATAATGCATATAATTAAGTGTACCATGGTATACAAATGTGTCCCACGGCACACAAGAAGTTTTTTTTTATTCTTTTTCTATTTCTTTTCTTTTTTTCTTTTCTTTCTTTTCTTTTTCTTTTTCCTTTTTTTCGTTTCTTTTCTTTTTTTTTTTTTTGCTTTTCTTTTCTTTTTCTTTTAATTTCTTTTTTTTCTTTTCTTTTTCGTTCTTTCACCGTCGTGATTCATTTTTCATCGTCTTTCGCCCGTTTCTTGATTTCTTGGTACCTTGATACTTACTACAACTTGATGTACAATTTCAACAATAATCTGGACTCAATTTACTTAAATACAATACAATTTTTAAGTCTTAGGATACCTATTTTGTTGATAAAATTTCAACTTAACAAATACCCCCAAACTTGAATTGTTGCTTGTCCTCAAGCAATCTGAAAACCACTGCAACACGGAATAAACTTTTGAGTTTTACAAGTGATATTATTGCCTCAGGAGATTTCAGATATTACATGACTCAAGGAATATGCAAAAATGTAGATTTATTTATTTGTCAGTTAGGCATGCAAGTTTAACTCAATTTCATGACTTCATATATAAATATAATCGATGTCTCAATTTTATTTTCGTTGCTCAAATAAATAGTCAAATATTTTCCAATGATCCCCTATTTAACTTACATGATATAATTCAACATTAATCTCCACGCTGTATGCAATAAAAACATAAGAATCAATAAGACTTTTCGGGTTGTAATGTAAACTTAGGTTAAAGATATGGAAATATAGGATAAGTGGCTACAATTCACCCAACCATGTATAGCAACGACCAATTTCAAGGACTTGTTTGTGTCTTCCCTTCTTGTCCCAATTTTTGTTTCTCTCTTTTTTTTTTTACATTTTCTCGTGGACAATATTTCTTCTATCAAAAATATACCCATCTTGACTCCAAATATCTTATTTGTATGGATTTCATACGTATGGGTGAAAGCAGGTTATTTTTGGAAGATTTTCTCACTTTTGGCTTGTATAATCAGTAGGCTGTCAACGAAAAAGTTGTATTAAGCTCAATAAGGGGTACTAGGGAAAATTGACTTTGGTAGGCTATATAGGCTCTAGCTTTTCAAAAAAAAAAAAAAGGGCCTAAATCCTCTTCCTATGTTATATCACCATACATAATTGTTTTGAAAAATGTTTAAAAATATCCTTGAGTTATGGGGGATCATTTAGTTAATATTTTAAAAACCACTTGAGCAACTTATTAAAAATTGATTCAAAGATTATTTATAATTATTAAGTCACAATTTCAAGATTTATCACATGCCTTAGCAAACAATTAAACACATCACATTCAGACAATTCATCAAATCAGGCAAATTCAAAATCAAAAACATCATAGGCTACAAAAGTGTACTCAAATGTTATTATGATGCATATTGCTACCCCCAAACTTAAAATGTGCATTGACCTCAATGTACGAATGGTAAGCAATAAGGAGTTTAAGGTCAATAAAACTTCCTGAAAATCCATCAATAGACGGGCTCATCGTCATCGGGTGAAGTGAGTGAGTATCATCAAACTCTGATTAGGCAAATTCGAATCGACATTTGGCCAAAAAGTTATTTCTTGCATCTTTATACCTTAACCCCAATATGTTGTTCGGGTCTCCGTCTGTTGACTTTTGTGGAGCACGTCAAGTAATTCCTCATTTTTTTTAAAGATGGTTTGGGTTCGGCCTGTTGGGTGTTGTGTGTGTTGAATACTCTCTGTTGAGAGGAAGACAAAACATAAGTGATTGTGAAGAAAAAAATAATATTTTTAGACCGACTTGGACGTTTCCGGGTAATTTTTTTAAGAAAATTAAAAAAAACAAAATAAAATAAATGAGACACGACCGTGTTTCCTCAACAGTGTGAAGCTTTCACGGTCTGACCGTGTCTGAATTGTTTTTTATAAATAAAAATAAAAAAAATAGAAAATAGATATATTTTTAGAAAAAAATACTCTATTAGCTTCGGAAAACCCAACATGCACACAAATTAATTTAAACAAATCACACAAACCTCGGGTTGCGTCCCGAGAAGCACTAAATTTATAGTCTTCAGTCAGACCATTGTTTTACTCAACCTAGATCTAAAAACAAGTGTCGATCATGCCACACCTTAGTATTTTCCAATAGTAAAGGCGACCCTTTAGTGCAAGTAAGACGTGGATCATTTAGGATCATTTTGAGAATATTTTGGAAATCAAAAAATGTGCTCCTAATAATTAAAAATGTCTTTTCAATTATAGTAAAGATATTTCTATCTTTTTTCATATTAAATATCAATGAATCTGTAGAACATATGAATTGATCACCATTTTCAAGAATTCTTCCATCTAGTGTATGCTTCTTAAAATTTGATAAATTTGTATTAAAGCAAACATCTAGAGTGCACACATTTTTATCAAAAAGAGGATTTTCAATTGAGTGAGAGATAGAAAAACTCCCTGAGTTAATTTGATGTGGCTCCTCTTGTGAGATCGGATTTCACTTTTCAAAAGTCTCCTCCAAATTTTGAAGGATGTCCACCTTTTCATATTGGATAATTTCTCACCATGTTCATGATTTTCTACTTCATCAGGTTCCAAGAATGATGACAACTTTTCATTATTAATTTGGTCAATCATTTGTTGGAGTGACTTTGATATATGTTGACATTTAATCTCAATTTATTGAAATCTTGTCTCGGCTCGTAGTATTCTATCCTCAATGTCCCGATGTCTTATCGTATTCTCTACGATAAATTAAGCAAGAATTTTCTCCAATTTGGACTGACGTTTTATCTCAACTTGTTGTTTTCTTGTCTCATAGTCACCTAAGAAATGATAAAATGTTTCTTCCAAGTGAGATAATTGTTCTTATGGCTGATAAGAGATTTCATGATTTGTAATATCCTCGGTCCATATATTTTACTTAAGGTGGATAATAAGGAACAAAAGTGTTCACTCTTTGACTTCCAAAAATCCCCGAAGCATCATCGGTTGGCCAGTTATAAGCATACATTGTATTTCATCCAACGATGTGCCTTCAATAAAAAAAAATTAAACAAATTAAAACAATAAAGAAAAATAAAAATGAAAAAAATAGTCAAATAACAACTAGGCAATCAACCTTGATATCACACAGAAAATCATCTCCTTAAACGGTAAAGCTCTCAATATTTTGAAGCCTTTGGAGGTGTGTGGTGTGTCTTTCATCGGAATAGATTCTCCATTTATGACGATGTTCCAAATATCGAACCCGCAACCTTGTAAATAACATTCCATTCTTTCTTTCCAAAATATAAAATTTTTAGAATCAAATGGTGGTGGCTTGGTGGTGGAGGTGCCGGAAAGTTGAGCTTCATTTGTAGCCGACGATCGTTCCTCTTCACTCGCGATGTGAAACGAGCTTGCCAAAGAGTTTGGCTCTGATACCACTTGTAAGTCCAAGCGGCTACGATAATCTAGAGGGGGGGTGAATAGATTATCTCCATCTTTTCGGTTTCGCCCTCTTTTCCAAACCAAATGCTCAAACACAATAATAAAGGTGCGGAATATAAACAACACGCGTTGATTTATAGTAGTTCAACCCACCTAGGGCCTAATCTACTACCACCCCAGTATATCCGGGATGGATTTCAAAAAGAAAAAAGATTTTATTAATTACCAAAATTAATACAACACCAACTTACAACAACACCTTGAAGAGCACCACACTCTTCTTCAACACCACCTTTGAGATTACCACAATCTCTCTTGAAGATTACCACAATCTCCAACGGCACCTTGTGAAGATTACCACAATCTTCAACCTTGAAGAATACCAAATTCTTCAACACTTCAACATGAAGATTACCACAATCTTCTCACACCTAACACCTAGATCACCCAAGTGTGTTCTTACCACAAGAACACTCACAAGGATATCTTGTGTTGAATGATTACCCAAAAATTCAAGATTACAACTCGATAATGAATTATACAATTGAGTGCAAGTGTAATCAAGAATAGCCTAGACCTCAAGAATGTGAAAGTGAATAGCTAGGCAAATTACAACAAGAAATAAGACAATGTAAGAACAAGTGTATTCTTGAGTGTATCTTGTTGTGTTGTAGTATTCTCTCTTGTAGTGTTGCTTCAATTCTTCCTCTATTTATAGAAGATGTCTTGTACATGATAGGCTCCTCTTGGGGACATGAATTCTGTAAAAAATTGCAAGACAATTGAAGAAAAGAGTTAGAAATCAATCCCACAAATTAAGGAAAAGATGTCTCATTGTCAAACGGTCATATTTTTTTGTCAAACTTGAGGGACGACGGTGGTCGCAGAGATAAGTTGAAATTGAATTCTCTGCGAATTTTAATTTTACGGGGGGCGGTCGAGGGGGTTCGACCGGTCACCCTCATGTTGGACCGGTTGGGTTGAACAAAAAAAGAAAGCAGGATGTTTTGTTCTTCGGGGGCTTTGTGCAACGGCCGCCCATAGGGTCGACCGGTCGCCCTCACTGGTCGACCTCCGGGTCGGCCGGTTGCCCCCTTGGTTTTCTCTCCGTCCCTTTTTCTATTCCAAAACTCAACACAGGTACGGGTTGCCCTATAGGGCGACCGGTCGAGCCTGAAACATAAGTATTGTCTAATTTTATATCGAAAATAAACTCCAAGAAATACTTCAAAAAATAGTAAAAACATTTTAGACCGATCGGGAGTATTAGGACAACATTCAGGGACATTGTTTTGATGTAAAAACACTTTGACATAAAATCATTAAAAGCGTTGTCCAATTTAGTCGAAAATAAACTTGAAGAAATACTCCGGGAAATATTAAAAACCATTTTAAATCATTTAGGAGTATTTGGACAACCTTTAAAAACATTGTTTTGGTGTAAAAACAAAATCATCAAATTCATGATAAATCCATTTATCAAACAATCTCCCCCTTTTTGATGATTACAAACCAAAACAATTCAACAATGCCAATTTTGAAGTCAAAATAATTTTGAGAGGCGATTTTGAAAACAAAACAAGTTTGCCGGTCAAAAATAAATATCTGTTGAGGGCGACAATATTCCGTGCAATATAAACACAAGGAAAGGAGTAGAGAAATTCAAACACATATTATAAATGCTCCCCCTATCAACATGCACAACAAGAGTTATATAGAAGCAACTTCAACATAAGCTAAAATCTTAGCTTTTCGATATTGAGTTTAAGTATCAAAAACTTAAAAGCTCCCCCTGTCAAAGAGATATCATTAGAAACGTATATGAGTCCATACTGCAACCAATGGACTAATAAACATATACAACCATAATACATCAAGAGTGGACAAAAGATGATCCACAACTTATGGCTTTCAATAGCCACAACTTATAGCTTCTTTTCATTGAGCTTATTTTAGCTTCTTTGAGCTAACGAGCTTATAACCTGTTTCTCCCCCTTTGGAATCATCAAAAAGAATGTTAGCACGATAAATACATCATATATTCATATCAAAGTTCGCAACTAAACCGATGTATCGAGCTATTTGAACATTGAAGCTTATAAACCAAATAGGAGCGAAAAGTCGAATCATACGACTTGTAGAAGCTTATGAAAACTCATTTGATAAGCAAAACATGATCTCTATAAATATATAAGACTTTTGAAATCGAGAGAATCATGTAGGTGATGAATTTTTCAGTGAAACATTTTATCGAACACTTGGCGGGCGTCAAAAATTGAAAAAGATATATATAGCCCTTGTAAATGAAATCAAGCCAAGTTTTTCATCACCAAATGCAATTTAATAAATATCATTCATCAACAATCAATAAGCTCATCACAAAAATATATGCATTGCATCAAGAAAAATACATATAAGCCACAAACTCAAGGATTCAACCCAATTGAGCTAAAGAGAGTGAAATTCTTACCATTCAATCGGTAAAGATGAGCATCAATGATGATAACCGAGCTAGGTAGTCCCCAAAATATATAATTCATGCATCAAAACTCATTTGAAGTGAATTGTGTGTGAAAATTGCAAAGGGGACGAAATAGAGAAGAAAAACGCCAAAATGGCTAAGTCTGGAAACAAAACTCATTTTACCTGAAATATCACCAAGGGCGACCGGTCCAGGGCATGGGCGACCGGTCGAGCTGGTGGGCGACCGGTCGGCCCCTGCCCTGGCAGCCCACTGTTTTGGTTCTGTTTGAAAAATCCGAAGTTTGATCCAAAAATCCGATTTTTCGCCCCTAAGTTTTAAAACGTGCAAAATGCATACGTAGACCTCAGTCAATATACATTATGTCATAATCAAGCTCGAAATGAGGTAAAATACTCAACGGTTAACGATCAAAAAGTCCGCGAGTTATCCTTGAGACGGAATTAAACACATCTCAAGTTTTTGTTAAAAATCGCAATCCCAAAAAAAATATATCGAATCTCAATATGTTTAATTCGATTATGACGAACCAAATTTTGAATACGAATAATCGTATAATAGATACCGAACTTGTTATCCCGAAAAAATAAGAACGTTTTAAAGCTTTGGATACAACAAGTCATAAGAAGAAGTGCCTTTCAAATATTTAAAAATTTCTTTTAATGGCACTTTAATGAGATTTGTTGGGATAGTTTTTGAAGTCGAGCATATAGACATAAGGCATATGGAATGTCGAGTCTATAGGAATAATACAAGAAAACATACCTCGAATTTGTTTGTCGACTGACATGCCTTTCTCAACCTTTGTCAATCTTTAGCCATAGAGGTTGAGATGGTTCTTCTTTCTTCAATGCCTAACTCCTTCAAGAGTTCTTTTGAAATATAACCATCTTCTTGGCATTGAATAATTTGAAGTCCAAGCAATAAATTGAGCTCCCCCATCAGGCTCATTTCAAGTACACCTTGCATCAACTTGGAAAAATATCTTGCACAAATATTCATTATACCACAAATATTCTCATAAATATGCACAAGTAAACAATCTTGCCCTTTTTTTTTAAAAAAAAAAAAACAAAGAGAGTAGTATCAACTTTACCTCTTGTAAAATCATTTAGCAAAAATAGCTAAGTCTATCTTACCATACATGGGGTGCTTGTATTAAACCATACAAGGCATTTTATAAAAATCATTTGGCCTAGAAAAATTTTAAACCCCGGAGGTTGTTTTACATAGACTTTTTCTTGAGTAAAACCATTTAGAAAATTGGATTTAACATCCATTTGGTAAAGTTTGAAATTTTCTTAAAACAAAAATGGGCAAGTAAAATGCAAATAGCTACTAAATGTGCTATGAGTGCAAATGTTACATCAAAATCAATTACCTTCTTCTTGAAAATATCTTCGAGCTACTAACCTCGCCTTAGTTCGACCAATGTTGCCTTGGTCATCGAGTTTGTTCCGGAATACCCTTTTTGTCTTATTTATCACTATCATCATAGGGCATCCAATTGATAATTTACATCTAAATATTTTGAGGTAACTAACATTTGGAATACTTCATTTCTCATCTACACAACTTAACAAACTCATTAACGGCATCGCTTATATAAGCAAGAAAAAATAGCCCAAGTGTAAAAACATGCCTCAATCATTAATCAAAAAAATATCTTGCATAAGAGCATAGTAGAAATAGACACTATATATGTAGACCATGAAGCAAGAAACACATACTATGCATTTAGAAGATCATCAAGAGTCTAATAAATCATGCAAGTTCAAATAAGCTTAAGAAAGCTACAAAAGGTCTCTTTTGAAATTTGAAAATCCTAGAGCTTATATTTGAGACCTCATTAAATCAAGAGTTAGACAAGGCAAATATGTGCAATCAAATATCGAATAGTGCCCTTCAAAATAACAACATCCTCTTAATGGCACTTGTATAAAATACTTTGAAAAACAAGCTCATAGGCATATGGCAAAACATATATCATTATGATAAAAGTGTAGGCTAATAGATATCACAAGTAAGCTCATGCCATAAAAATCCATAAGATATGATAAACCACTTGAGTCTAAAAATGCACAAGAGTTTTAAAAATATCATATAAGGTCTTCTTTTCAAAATATTTTAAAACCACAAATATATATTGAAGACCTTAATTTTAAAATAAATATATGAAAACTCATTTTGCAAATAAGACACAAATAAAAACATGCATAATAGACAAATAAAATGCATATTTGAATGGGGAGATACGGGTTACCAATTACGCCATTTCCATGGGTTGTGCCGTTCCCATTGTTGATGATATCTTCCCATTGAGAAGTCATTTTGTTGATGATGACTTCTTTGATTACTCCATTTCCAAGGTTTGTTACCTTCCCATTGTTGATGATCTCTTCCTCTTTGAAAATCATCTCGTTGATGATGTCTTTGCCATTTCCAAAGATTGTGTTCTTCCCATTTTTGATTATATCCTCTTCTTGGAAATTGACTTTGATGATGTCTTCTTCTTTGATCAAATGAAATGGTCATTTGATGTCTTCTTGGTGGTATGAATTTTCTTCGATTATTATTTCGTCGGGTACCTAATATGACATTGTTTTGTGGTACCCTTATGTGTTTGGGTCCTTTGGGATTAGCTTTGAGACTTCTAGTCTCCAACAATAATTAGAGCTATTTCTAGCCCGACAAGAATTAATCGTATGACCATTTTTACCGCAATAAAAACAAGTAACAATTTTAGGAGCATAATGACCATCATACATAGGAACTTGATTCTTTTTCATATGATTAACAACATTAGGCTTATGATCAAGTCCTTTATCACAATTATGAATATCAACAATACTAGCCATTTTATTTGTGAAGCTCGATGGGTTATAATCAAGATCTCACCTGGTACCCTAACTCGGGGCCAAAGAACCATGTTACATATGACATGGCTAATCGGAATATAGCAGCTCACATCCAAGGAGAAGATAAGGTCCATGTTGGTAATGGTGTCGGTCAGGAAATTTCTCATATTGGTAATATCCTAATTAAATCACCTCAGACACATAGTTCAAAGTACTTTTTGCTGAAAAATTTGTTACACGTCCCTCACATTACCAAAAATCTCATAAGTGTATCCCAATTTGCTCAGGATAATAGGGTTTACTTTGCGTTTCACCCTTTGTTTCGTTGTGTGAAGATCTAGCAACAGGAGCAGTGATGCTTAAGGGAAGTGTCAAGGATGGCCTCTACTGTTTCCAGCTTTCCACCAAATCTCAAGACTGTCAACCATCTCCGCCTACTTCATCCAAGCCTACCATCTACTCTTTAGCTATCAAAAGTTTTGTCTGTAATAAAGAACCAAGTCTTGCTACTTGGCACGTTAGGTTAGGACATGCCTCTTTAGACATTGTCAAGAGAGCTCTATCTAATTGTAATATTCCTTTTTTCATTAATGGAAAATGAAATCTTATGTTCTTCCTATTTCAAAGCTAAAAGCCACAAACTCCCTTTTGCGGAATCCAAAACTGAATATAATGAACCTCTCCAACTGATCCACATTGACCTTTGGGGTCCAAGTCATATAAAATATGTCAATGGATACTCCTACTATGTTAGTTTTGTTGATCATGCTACTAGATACGCTTGATTCTATCTTTTAAAAGCCAAGTTTGACATACACCAAGCTTTCATCCATTTTAAAAAACTTGTGGAAAATCAATTGATAAAAAAAAAATAAAGATGGTTCAATGTGATGGTGGGGGGAGGGGGATGTCATTGCTCTCTCTCAATATTTCAAAGACCATGGCATTATCCACAGGATATCATGTCCATACACTTACCAATAAAATGGACTTGCTGAAAGAAGACATAAACATATCATTCAAGTTCCATTATCATTGCTTGCTAAATCCCATGTTCCCATTAGATTTTGGGATGATTTATGTGTCGTTGTTTACATCATTGATAGGACTCTTTCCAAACTTCTTCATTACAAATCCCCCTTGAAGCTCTTACGGGAAGGAGGAGGCTAGATTACACTTCCTTGAGAGCATTTGGTTTTTTTATGTTACTTTCATCTCGGGGCATACAACAAGCACAGATTGGAATTGAAGTAAGCCTTGTCACTTTCTTGGATATCACACTCAATATAAGGGATGCAAAGTTCTTTTACCTAATAATAAGCCTATATTAACTAGGGATGTAATATTTGATGAAAGCACATTTCCTTTCTTCACGACATCAAATATGTTGAGTAATAAAGACCTCGCACCTTTATTATCTCCAAGTTCTCTCATCTCTATTCATATTGTTAATTCTGAACATTTACACACTCCACCTACCAATCACTAAACAGGCTCAAGTCCATCTCACTCCACCACATACTGACACAGTAACACTCCTTCTATCACAGAATCAAATGAGTCTTCTCATATGTCACCTAATAATAACTCATCCAGATCTATGCCTTCTCTTGAGGGACATTTAATTGTGAATTTACTTATTGAGAATCACTAGTCAACTAAACCAGAATCACATGGACCTTATCTCAACCCACAGGGATTTCATCACATGATCACAAGGTCTAAACATGGAATATGTAAGCCCAAGCAGTTTTACAGTGTTGATCTTAGTGTTATTGAGCCTACTTGCTATATAAGCAGATTATGGTTGTTCCTGGATGGATTCATGCCATGCAAAAAGAGTATGAAGCTCTCATGAAAAATAATACTTGGACTTTATACAAACTCCCTAAAGACAGAAAACTCATTGTATACAAGAGGATTTTCAAAATAAAAAAGGAATGTTGGTGGCTCTATTGCTAAACACAAAGCTAGACTTGTGGCAAAGAGGTACACTCAACTAGCAGTGTTTGATTATACAAATACTTTTAGTCCAGTAATCAAGCCAACTATTGTCAGGGTCATTCTCTCTAATGCAGTTTTGCATTCTTGGGTCATAAGGCAAATTGATAATGCTTTTTGGAATGGGGATGTGGAAGTTGACCTTTATATGGAAGCAACCACCAGGATTTGAGAGGAAAAATTGTGAGAATCTTGTCTGTTAGTTGAGTAAGTCCCTCTATGGATTCAAGCAAGCTTCAAGAGCTTGGTCATCTAAACTCGGAAAAATTTTGATTTCTTTTGGTTTCACAGTCTCAAGAGATGATACTTCACTATTCTGTAAGCATGGTGCAACCAATTGCTTGATGGTTTTGATATATGTTGATGATATTTTAATAACCGGGAGTCTCAAGAGATACAGGGGCTTATTGACCAGCTTCAACAAGTATTTTCACTCAAAAATCTTGGTTTGCTTAATTACTTTATGGGGATACATGTTACTTATACTTCCTATCAAATGTTTCTTAATCAGAAGAAGTACATTCAATGTATATTGGAAAGGGCTGTCATGAAAAATGCAAAAGGTTTAAGTTCTCCTATGACCAACAGATCTATGTTGTCTAAATATGATGGGGAACTGATAAATGATGTCATACTTTACAGGAGTGTGGTTGGAGCATTGCAATATACAACTATAACAATGTCTGACATAGCTTATAGTGTCAATAAAGTAAGCCACACACTAGAAGGCTGTCAAGAGGATTTTAAGATACTTAGCTACTACAACTGACTATGGTTTACACTTCACTACCTATAAGAATTTCAACTTGACAGGATTCACTAATGCGGATTGTGCTTGTGATATTGATGACAAAAGATCTACGAATGGTTTTTGTGTTTACCTTGGGAATAATTTTGTTTCAAGGAGTTCAAAGATGCAACACATCATCTCAAGATCAAGCACAGAGGCAGAATACAGGAGCTTACACTACTACAAAATATAGATTTTACATCATGACTTTACAACGGTTATAAAAGAACCGCTGTAAAAAATACATTGGTGGCGTAATTGTAAATATTAAGAAGATTTTTACATCGGTTGCCAGAAAATAGATGTAGAACCCGACATTCTACATCCGTTAACCTTAAACCGGATGTAAAATTACAAGAATCTACATCGATTGCATAGGAAACGATGTAGATAAAATAACCGGTGGCAAATTTGTAAAATTTTAGAAAACTTTTCTCTAATTCTTCTCCCGAAATAACAAAAGATTACTTTTCACATCTTCTCGCCATGAGTATTTCTATGAAACCCTATCCCTCGCGCTCCATTCTTCCGTCCGCCTCCTCTCGCTTCTCGTCCGGATCCAGGCCTATCGATTTCTTCGAGTTCGGGGGAACTCAAGATCTAGCCAACTCGCTCATTAGCGGCGAAGCCGAGGTCGATTTCGAAACTCGCACGCCGCGGTAGCGAGTAATCATTTAGGCACATGAACCAACTATGAAAGGTTTCGATTTACCTTTTCCTTTTGTTTGTTCATAGGTAGTGTTTCCGATCAGGGAACAGGATTTTGAAGAATTGTCTTTTGTGTAACTTTTCTCCATTTTACACATTCTAGGGCTCTAGGCTTGGGATTCCATGAAATATACACCCTCTTCGTCGTGAAACAAATCACCCATATGTAAATAATCGCCGCTTCCTCATCTTTCATGTAGGTTTAATGGCATTTGGGGATTATGCTCTGCGATTTTGATTTTGTGGTGTGGAAATTGTTTTTCTATACAATTTTTATTGTTGCCGGCTCGTCCTCCTCCGACCGATCACACTACGAGTTGATTAATTCTTCAATTTCTTCGTTATTCTCGTCGATTAGATAAACCGATTCGTTTGATCCGTTTACTGATTGCATTAAGTATAGATTCTCCGTACACCGGGTCCTTTACCAAATCTCGGAGATCAATATATTGTGTGTTTTTAGTCAATGGAGGTTGTGGTTCTTTAGTGGCTTTGATCGAAATGGGCTTTTAGGAAACACTATTTCAAAATTATAGATCATGCTTATAGGTGCCCATTCGTCCATGTTCTTTGTAGTCTTTGAAGTATTTGTGGCCTTTGATCTGTTAGATCGAAAACCTTTACACGACTTGTAATAGTAAAATTGAAATCTTGGCTATACTTTTATAGTCCATCATTTGAATGTTAAATTCAATAGCTTGAATTCATCAAATGCAAACTAATAGAGTTTCTTGGGTGATGGACTCCCAAATAATTTTTGGTTTTAGCTTAAATTGTATTTCTTGCCTTCATCCCTTGGTTCATGTTGCATCTTGTTGATAAATGTGGTAATCATACTTTGAATTGAAAGTCATTTTGAATTTTTATAAAGAAATTTTGTTGAAGAAACTTGGTAAATATGAATAAAATCTACGATTTTGACCTTAAACAGGAGCATAAAGAGAAGTTTGTACATAATGGAGAATTTTGTGTATGCATATTCCTCCAAAGAATATCAAGATGAATATGAGAAAAGTAATCTATAAAATTGAAGTCCTATTTGATATCATTTCAAAGTAATCTATCAAATGGGTTCCGATTTTAGTGTTTGATAGTGTTAAAGGTGTATCCTTTAGTGTGTTTTGAGTAGAATATGAACTCTTTAATCGATTTTAAATGAGATTCAATATGCCAACAAGTACAAGCTAGATAAAATTTTGCAAAGTATGAACCACGAACCTTCCCAAGTGGCAATTGCACGCTCCATACCGTAGATCATGCTTATAGGTGCCCATTCACTACTACAAAATAATGATTCTAACTCGTGATAGTTAATAATGTTAGTGAATTGGTTGAATGATTTGTGGACTGCAAATAGTTTTATTGGTGTTAGATTTGTTAGTGGATGTGTTCAAATGCAAGAGGATATAATTTTCTTTTTTATGTTGCTAGCGATAAGAAAGAGCTTCTAGTAGTATGTGTGAGCACTATATATTTTAGAAGAGATGATTGTTTGTATTCTTTTATTCATCGAAAGGTGCCGTCATAGCTCTCTTGTATATTGCTATATTTGTTGATAACTTGTTTCATTGGCGACCTTGATGATTGGGAATACAGACAAAACATCGTAATTTTTTATGTACTATTCAATATGATCAATGATCATTATAGCCAATCGAACTATATACGTGACATTTACCAAATAAGTTGGTTCATTATACGTAGATATTATCTCGATAAAGTTAATGAATCAATCGAAGAATAACTTACGGGGAGACTTCTATTTGTTTGAATTGAAAGGCAAGCCTTAATCCGATCAAATTACCATGATCGCCAAAGATAATATGTTTTACTTTAACTATTGAATGCATGCTTATCCAT
Organism: Rehmannia glutinosa; assembly: GCA_016081115.2. Classification (NCBI taxonomy): domain Eukaryota; kingdom Viridiplantae; phylum Streptophyta; class Magnoliopsida; order Lamiales; family Orobanchaceae; genus Rehmannia; species Rehmannia glutinosa. Next base: position 22,244,023 of record CM071926.1, on the reverse strand, counting down.
GTGTTTAACATTTTTCATTCATCTTTTATGGTCATTGCATGTATTAGCTAGTTTTGCATTATGTTATAAGTTGTTCGACAAAACGCCTTATTAACTGATTTTACCATGAGAAACAAAGAAAACATAATTTCTACTATTGGTGTTCTAACCACTTAATAGTCTTTTACTTTGCATGATCAGACCTATACTAATATTGTCTCTTTGTTGCAAACTCAGGTGCTAACTACGTGTATTTCACCTTTTGTCTTAGTTAGATGATTGTTTCACTCCGTTCATAATTCGTTTTATACTTTTCTGTATGTTTCTATTTCTAATTGGTCAGCCCTTAGTTTCTGGTAAGATTTCTCCTTTTTTCTAATTGGGTCCCCCTCTTCGCAGGGCATCATAGGTAAGAAATTCTGTTGTTGCTGCTTGAAGCAAGAGGAACATATCGGCGAGGACTCGAACGATGTCTGCGGCTTTCGTGTTAGCCATTTTCTCGGTGTCCCGAGATACTATGAATACTCCCATGCCATGGGGTTAGAAAGTATAAAGACTATTATTGTGGGGCATGAGGTAGAAAGTATAAGTTTTAGTTTAATCTTGAGACATATGTCACGCAATTGGTTTTGATTTTATTCCAAACCTAACAAATTATTGAAACCTAAAGGTTATGAAGTGTTATTACCTCAATTTAATGGTATTAGAGTGAATCAAGAAAGTCAATGTGTTGGACATATCTTGATGGCTTGATCCCGAGATTGCTATTTTCGATCAATTCCATTTATATTATAGTGTAATGTTCATTTTGTACTTGTATGTTGTTTTATTAATAGACACACAGTAACTATTCATTTCACAATACCAATATGTCAATGGGAGGGGTCTTTATTCTATTGTAGTAACTAAACCATAATACTACTAATTATTATTACAATTAATTGAAGGTGTTCTACACTGAAATCAAGGTTCTCATCACGTGCCACATCAGGACAATTCATTTCTTCACACAAATCCACCAACTTGCATAGGATTATGGCTTGCTCTAGAAGAGGCAACAATTTCAAATGGTTGCCTCTGGGCTATTCCTGGTTCTCACAAAGGTAAAAGTGTTCCTTGTTTCTTGTTATAAGAATCTCAATGGGCATTAAATTTTCTTCAATTTCTCATTTTAGATGGCCTTGTGAGAAGATTCATCCGAGATGAGACGGGTTCACTTTGATAAGCCATCTCATTTGTATGTCCAGAAGGATTTTGTTCCAATTGGAGTAAAAGTTGGCTTCTTGGTTGTCATTCAAGGGGATTTGATTCATCAGAGGTTCGTTGCCTTAACTGATCCCTAACTATAAGATTACATTGAGTCTAAGTAGTTTTTAGGGATAATTACAAAACATACCCTTGAGGTCAGTTTAAGTAAAAAAAAATACAGCTATCTTTCAGAATTACAAATTTCCTCAAAATATGACCGTTTCAGATCGGCAATCATAGCATGCTCTGCTTGTAACTTAATGCTTTTGAGCTACTGATAGCCACAAACTATGAGCGTGATATCAAATGTATTTCTGTTTCGATTTCTTGCAGGATGAGAAGAAAGGTGGAGCCTGAGCCTTTGTATTCTTCATGAGGGTTTTTACCAAAGTAAAACTAAACTTGGTTTAGTTTTTAAATTAGTTCACATATGCATACTACAGGATAGTTTTCTCAAAATAATGATTAGGAAATGGAGTTGATTAGCTTATAATAATACCGTTCCTTGTGTATTTTCTTATGCATCTTTACATTTTCCCCATATTCGTAGTGTATGGGTAAACTATGTATTGTTATTTGAAATCTTAGTTTATGCATATATTCAATTTGTTTGGATGCCTTGTATATGGAACTTTTTGCAAGACAATAAAGGGGAATTATTCTTGGTTTAAGAACTATGGTTACTATGTGTATGATTGAATTGCAATGTTGGTTATATATGAATGTATTTTGAGTTGACATGAGTGATATTTAATTCGAATGTGTGGGAGGTTGCATTGCATTGTTGGACTGAATTGGGACTAGTCGGTTATGCAGGTTGAAAATATAGGTTGGGACTGCTTTATAATAAACCAGATATTAAAAAACAATTGCACTTTTTTACATCGGTTGTGTCAACAAACGCTGTAAAAGATGCAAACTTTACATCGGTTCCATTTCGCAGCCGACGTACAATCAGTCAACTTTTAGATTAGTGTTTACATCGGTTATTGATTTAACCGATGTAGAATTTGATTTTCTACATCGGTTCCATGCCCGATGTAGAAAAGTCATACTTTCCACTACGCCTGATTCTACATCGGTTGTAAAACCGATGTAGAAAGTCCTCCAGAACCGATGTAAAAAAGGTAATTTGTAGTAGTGTTAGCTAACATAAAATGTGATGTTCTTTGGCTCAGGTCCCTTCTTGCAGAATTAAACATCATTCAGCCTAAGAGTACATCTATATGGATTGACAACATGGGAGCAGTTTTTCTATCAAGCAACCCTGTTTCACACTCAAGGACTAAGAATTTTGAACTTGACTTGCATTTTGTTAGAGAAAAGTTACAAATGGCCTGATTAATGTTCAACACATTCCATCCATTGACCAAGTTGCTGATATCTTCGCTACACCCATTCCAGGACAATTCATCATTCGGCTTAGGAATAAGTTAAACGTTGTTCCTAGCACTCACTTGAATTGAGGATGCCTTAAAGAAATATCAAACTCAAAGTATCTTAGCATATGACTGCTGCATTGTATCACATCTAGGATAGATTCTTTTTCAGATTTTATTCCTTCTGCAGGTTATTGTTATAGGATTATGCAATCTTAGAATGACAGGTTTTAACTCGAGAAAGATCCTAAGTGTTATATATATCCCTCCTATGTAATCAGTGAAAATCACCAAACAATCTTATCAAATACTTTCCGATTCTATTTGTGCATTCTTCTTTGCTGTGTTTTTCTAGCTTTTACTTTCATGGCTATTTCTATTTTTTAGCATGCTGCACAAACTTTGTGTTCTGTTCTAAAGGTGGTTTAACCCTTGTAAGGCATTATAGAATTGTGTGATTTTATTTCACCCTAATCTCAACTTTTTCTCGTTATTTGTCATTTTGGAGAACTCACATGATAGTGACTTGGTTTGATTGTTCTTCAAATTTTGAGAAAACAAATTACCATAGTGCCTTTGAAAATTCTGGACCAATTTTAGTACAATAAATAACAGTTGGTTGGTGAAGCCATAATCGTGACGATCAATCAAGGTCCCATCATAGGCTTTTTCACATGTTACTGAATAATCAGGATTAGTCCCGTGTATTATGGTATCATGGTTTTAATTCTCTTCGAAATTTGCAAATTGACACCATTTGTAACCTTGCACAAAATAATTTATTACTCTTGTACGTTTGATTTAATTAGTTTAGTGTATTGAACTGGTTTTCGATATCTTGATGTAATAAATAACAGACCGAATCACCACGAGCTTGTAGCTCAAGTACTGGTACTATTCACCCTTTGCAAGAGGTATTAATCATGACTTATTAATCTTGAGTTTTTCAATTTCTTTGATCTCATCTATTCCTCCCAACTTATTAAAATAACTAATTGAATCCTATTGAACATAATCATGAAAAATGGGAGAAGGCAATGAACTCATTTATTTTACCACTAGTTTTTCATAAAGCTAAGGAGCCATCTAGTATCTTAAACTAATTTTATGGATAATACATTTTAATATAAAGTAAATATTAATTATTTTACTTAATAAGATATTTGAAAATACATAAAATGCAGGTACATTCTTATAATTTTGTTAATTTTTATTAAATTGATATTACAAAATGAAAATGTGCATAAGTTCAAGTAATAAAGTGTAGTTTTAGTAAAAACATTTATGGGAAGACGATTTCGTCGCCCTCACATGTGTAGCACATGAAAAACTATTAGGGAAATATTCCGTGACCATTATATGGAAAACTGCATATTTCACGGACTTTGTATAGTTAAGTGCAAAAGAATTATTGTGCAATATAGTAATATGTGAAAATACGCATAGTTTAGATTGGTTAGTGTAATTTTCTCATTAAATTATTGCAAGTTCCCATTGGACCAAGACGGCTTTCATGTGGTTGGTTGGCTTTATCAACTAGGGTGCACATATTTGTGAAGGTTAAATTGTCTTCTTGTCTTTAAAAAAACTTATAAGCTTGACCATGCAAGTGGTGTTTAATGTTAATCTATTGTCTATCCAATCATCTAACTTTGCTTGACCATATTAATAAGTGTGAACGAATTATCATGTACATATTGATTTTATTGGATAGTTCATATACTAATTAATATGGCCAAGCAAAGTGACATTTTACTATATTTACTTTTATCATTAAACTTTTAATTTTTTATTTTCAAATTAAAATCTTAATTAGTTTAATTTAAGATATGAATATGCATTATTTTCAACAAAATAACATCAACTTAAGTTTCCCATTCAAATGGAAAAAATATTACTGTCAGACAATCTAACGGTGCAAAATCCGTTAGACAGATCTAAAATCCGACCCGGCGGCATTTTTGTTTCATTGACAGTGATGTTTTTATAATATTTAGGCGGTAAAATTGTAGAATTATTCTTGTAACTAAACGACAGTAGCAAAAAGGTCCTGTAAATATCACATTTTGCAAAAAAAGTCTTGTAACTATATAAATATCTCAATTTGGTCTTACAAAATGCACGGTTGGCAAAATAGTCCTGTAACTATATGAATATATCAATTTTAGTCATAATTTCACCAGAAATTGGTTACTACATGTGCCACTCACATGATTGAAATTCGGTGAGATTAGTACCAAAATTGAGATTTTCATATAGTTACAGGACTATTTTGCAAACAGTACTGCATTTTGCAGGACCAAAATCGAGAGTTTTCTATACTACAGGACTTTTCTGCAAAACGTGATTTTTACAGGACTTTTTGCAACCGCCCTGTAGTTACATGACCAATTTTGCAATTTTGTCTATTCAGGCACATGTATTAGTAGTTCTTCGAAAGCGTATTAGCACTCTATCTGAAATATATTAATACATAGTTCACTTGAAAATATTAGTTTTGTATGGATAATGATATAGTGTCACGAGAGCGCTGAAAAGTATTAGGTTTTCCGCTGAAGAGTATTAGTAGCCACTCTGAAAAGTATTAGTACGTAAATCACTTGAAAATATTTAATTATCCTCCTTAAAATTGTAGTTTTTTTCCCTCAAAAGTATTAGTAATTCTTCTAAAACATATTATTAGCTCCCCTAAAAAATTATTTTTTCCCTGAAAGATATTTAGTAATTCCCCTAAAAAATGTTAGTTTTTCACCTAATAAGTATTAATAATTCCACTTTAAAGTATTAATAGTTCTTCTGAAAAGTATTTATTTTTCCCTATAATGTTATAGTAAATCCATGTAGCCATGCTCGGCTAACATGGAGATGTTACATTCGCAATAAATATGATTGTGAAAAATCATTAAACACAAAGCACTCATATACAGAAAGGGGTTACAGAACTAAATACCCAAATACAATTAATTGATTATACCATGAACCTATGACATGGAAATATATGCTGAACAAAAACGAACTTGATTAATTCAAATATTTGTGGGTCTTGGGTCGTAGATGAGTCTTGGATTGATTTGATTATATAATAGTTGGAGGGGAGCAAGGTGAGTCGCAGATGAAAAATGGAAAAATTTACAATGAGTCTTGGGTCTTGATGAGCTTTAGGAAAAAGAGAAAGGGAGATTTGCTTTTTCAGGTGGAACGAGTTAGTGATTTGATGGTAATATTTTTTTTTTAAGTAGCTAGATTGATATAGTCCACTTTCCTCCATCAAGATACCACATAAGCTAGATTTTTCAGACATAAGCAAAATTCACTCGAATGTCCAAACTCCTCCAACCTTTCTCCTCTCGTGACAGGCACATAATATTTTTAATAATTATATGGTTTTATTTCCAATTTGAAGTTGACCAATAATATTTTTGCCACACATGGGACTAATTTTTAAATTTTTTCTTAACTTCAATGTATTTTGAAGGAGCTAACAAGTTACAAGATACCTACATAAGAGGAATCTTTAGACGAAAATAAACTAGAAATGAAAATGCCATAGAAGTAGACAGATTCATTAACAAAGTACTAGTCTGCTAGAAGCATTATATAACATGCTTCTCTTCGTAATTCATCCACTTGATTTATCTTTCTTACTCACAAAAACTTCGAAAACCGACTCCCAGACCTGCAAAAAGTCAACTTGTTGAAATTATGGTAGCTTCGTGGATAATATTTTTTCGTAATATTATTTGGCACATAATTGGTTAAAACACATAAAATATACATAATATAAATAAATAAATTATATCAATTTCCATTTCATATACATTTGGATCCATATAATACTTGACAAATAATACTCTATTCAATTAAAAAAAATAATATTTATTTAATCTAAAAGTGAATCCAAAACTATTAATAGAATATTATATAAATAACAAATAAGAACGTTAGTAATTTATGAATATACTATTATTATTAAACATTTATCTTGTCACATTAATATAAATATAAAAATATAAAAATTGCTTATAAATAAATATTTGCATGATATAAACATAAGTTATAACACAAATATAATGTCAAAAGACCTCAGCCGTATTTTTTCCTGTAAATATTTTTCGTACTTTTTGCTGATTTCTACCGTACATAACTTTTAATAATACATATCGTATGTATAAAATCCATCTTGTGTTTAAGTAATTAGGGAACAGATAAGCATTTATTTATTAAAACAAACATCAGTAGTTTCTTGCAAGCAACACTCGGCAGCCGCCCGTCTTGGTCTTAGAGAAGCATTCTAGACAGCAGAACCATCATCTCAATGGGCGCCCGTCGTCTCATTAGGTCCGGAACGAATACAAAAAAATTTCAAGGATCCCTGGCTCCCCCGCCCTTCGAATTTTCTCATTTGCAGCAGCCCGAGGATCCTCTCTGTCAATTCTAATGTGTCAGCTAACAAGTGGAATAAAGCTTTGGTTGAGGTTGTTTTCTCCCCAGACGAAGCCCAGATTATCCTTAACAAGACTCTTCCAGACACCCCATCACCCGACCTTTGGTGTTGGCACCTTGCTAAAAATGGGAAACACAACGTGCGATCGGCTTACCATGCATACATTAATTCAGATGATTCGCCCCTTTCTTTCTCCCCAAACGCAAGCTCCAGCTCTGGCCCAAATAAGATATGGAAACACCTTTGGAAACTCCGAATCCAACCTCGCATTAAGCATTTTCTCTCAAGGCTGTTGCACGGCCGCAATCCCCACGCCCGAAAACCTCGCTAGACATGGACTACACAATTCGGACCCATGTCCTTGTGTCAAAATGCGGACAGCTCATCTTCCCACGTATTCTTCCACTGCCCACTCGCAACAGCCACTTGAAATGTACCGGCCTCTACGAGTTTCTTTCAAGATTCCAACAACCAGCTTGGCATCTATGGATTCGCGACCTCATATCGAACCCGTCTGATGGACCAATTGAGCTTGTTGCCACGATTTGCTATCTCCTTTGGTACCACAGGAACAAAAGTAAATTTAATGGCTTAATTTCGGACCCCAGAACAGTGGTTCTGTCCGCATGACGCATGCTCAAGGACTTTCAGGAAGCTCAGGGTTGGCCAGAATATGTCGCCTTCTTTAGCTAATCATCCGCTTCTTGGAAACTCGAAAACTGGAGCATGCTTCTACGTGGATGGAGCAATCTCAATTCACAGAAATCGAGCAGGTGTGGGAGTAGCTCTCATCGATGCCCAAGGTCAATTTAGCAAAGGTCTCTCGAAACAATTTATTGGTGTCTCCAATCCGGAAGAAGCGGAATTCCTTGCATTCAGAGAAGCACTCTTAATGGCCCAAGATTTATCTATCTCTCGATTCACAATCTTTGGAGACACAGCCTCTGTTGTCCTTACTATACATGGAGAAGCCATCTGCCCCTTGCACTACCAAGACATCCTCCGCGATATTCATCAGCTTAGGCGCTTTTTGCCTGTTGAAGGAATTTTTTGGACTCCACGTGATGAAAATTTCTTGGCTCATGATTTTGCATTTTTTGCGAAAAATATGAATTCTCAGTTAAAATGGTGGTACGATCCCACTCTTGTTCACTCGCAGCTGGAAGTTTTTCAGCAACATTAATGAAAGTCCGTTTTCCCCTCAAAAAAAAATGAACAATATAATTAAACCTCCTAATCTCCACCCGTCCTTCCCCCCTCCACCCCCAAAGAAAAATACAAAACATGTCAGTTGTGGTAAATTAGAGCCGTCAAAAGGAGCTCGGTCAGATGGACTGGCTCGACCGACGCGGTAGTAAGATATAGTTGGGCTTCATTTATAGTGGTCTGAGATGAACCAGCCCCATTTGGCCCGACTCAAAACACTGGATTGGCTCGATCGACTAGGCATTTCATGTGTAATTTTATAGATTGGACCTGACTGGGCTCTAAAAATAGAAGTCCAATCACTATTTCGCCCAACCCGATTTTTCCTTATAGCCCTGGTGCTGGCTCGACCCGACTTGCTTGACAGCTCTAGTTAATTATAGTGTGATAAAATTTGTTACCTTTTAGAAGAAGAAGGGTTGTGGATGGTCGTCCTTGATAGAGTTACGGGTATGCATTGGATGACTTGCCCACAAACATCACATTTTCCTTGTTTTTTAAGGCTTTCAGATGTACACGATTCATGTATTAGACATGATCTACTACATCCGCAGCTTGTCCTAAACAAATCGATATCTTCTTGGGGCAAGAAGAGCAAACTATAGCACATGTCACAAATCGCTTCCTCTTCCGGTATCTGGGCAATGCGTTCACCTGAAATAACCTAGATTTGATTAATTTCGTATTAAATGTAAGGAGTAATTGTAATAATTCCATAAATCAAAAGGGTTTTTTTTTTTTTGTAAATTTGAAGCTTCTCAAGTTCTTTTTGTAAATAACTCAAACTTTAGGGTTTTTTTATTATTATTATAGATCCCTATTTCCACATACTTATATTAGTTATATACAATAATTTCAAGAATAATAAATTTAGATAGAGTATATCAAAATGCTGGGAGAGACAAGATCATAATTAAACTTGAGTACCATCACCATTTCCTGCTTTCCTGACAATATTCAGAAGTGTCGCCTACAAAAAAAAAAAAAAAAAAAAAAAAAAAAAAAACATTAAAGGTCGTGTAAGTGTGCATAATTCGCTCACAATTACCACCAGCCATTTGGCCTATTGGTATCACTCCCTCCAATGTGTGGGAGGTTAGGGGTTCAATCCCAGTGAAGTGCGTATACGTAACTCAAAATAAAAAAAAAATCGCTCACAATTAGTTCTTTTTAATTAAATAGAAAATGATGTAGGATATAATAATCAAGCTCAAATTAATAATTGTGCACTAATACAGAAACTTATATAGCATAAAAAATCAGTCCATTAATTAATTTCCATATTTTTCAATTATAACGGCACGGCAATTTATAACAAGCTTGTATTTTAAGTGGTATCGCTCACCCTTTGTAAAGGTATTGACGAGGATTCGAACTCTATATCTTTCAGTTTCTTTCAAATTTATCCCCACTCCTCTAACCACTACTCTCGACTAATTAAAAAATTATATTGGCAATTTATATATATAGAAAATATGTACATTACTATTCCCACTCATCAGGCCAAAGAGTACTGGCCGAGCCGCTGAACAGTCGCCTTCTACAGAGAAGCTTCGACGACGATGAGGACGTGTACAGCAACCCATCTGCATAATAAATAATATTCCAAATATATATATAAACAAATTAAGCTTTTTACCAAGTACTTATTGATTAATAGAAATAAAAAAATGATGTACCAGGAATTAATTAGCCACACAGGATCGATCAATCCAGAGAGGTCTTTCAAAATAAGGCTCCTGATCAGAAAATATATATATTTCTCAAAAAATAAATTTGAAAATAAATATCAATTATGAACTATGAACATCAATTAATTCACTTACTTCCTGTAAGAGTAATGCTCTATAGTAGGGGATAATCAATAATGAATTGAAGGTCCACGTATATATATGCTTCCATATTTTGATTTATTTTAATAATTAGCTTTGGGGTGATGAATCAAGTTCAACCACCGCGTAAATTAAGTCTTGGTATAGGTAAATAATTAATTAATAATGGCTGATTTTGATTAGTTTATTAGTGGGAATTGTTGGACAATTTGAAGTAAAATTACATATTTGACCTTTTAATAGTAAAGGGTATTTTGACCTTTTAAATAGTAAAGGCCAAATTTATTTGACCCTTTCAATAGTAAAATTCAAATATTTTATTTGATGAAAGGTCATAATTTTTTCTATAAATATGGCTTGATTTTTATTTGGAAAAACACACAAAAACTTACAAAGTTTCCATACATCTCCAACTCTTGCAATTAAATTTTTGGTGATAATTTTCAGGCATAATTTCAATTCGCCGGAATAGGTAATCCGGTTTTCTCGTCTTATCCTGGGAAACAGACGTCCAGAATAGGGGACGAATATGTTTTAAGGATAGTGTGTTGAACACACGATTCAAGCTAATTTTATTTTGCTTACTTTGCAAATTTTATCGATTCGGATTTTCGACTCATATAAATTGTACTAGAAGAAATACTAATATTTTCCTACAAACTTAAAACAGATTTCTACACATTTTACAGTACAATTTATATGAAGCTATTGTGCAACTATTTCAACTCTATTGCAAATTTTGATTAGGTGTTATAATTTCAAAATCTTGCTGGCGTAAATAGTTTGATAGTTTAATTTTGCTAAATTTTGATAATTTGCATCATGTTATTTGGCAGTTGGCAAGTACTAAGGTTTTCATATAAGTTGGAACCAATTTTTCCATATTATATTGTTTAGTTTAGTATTTAACTCTAATCTTGTTGATTAGTTGTTTAAAAAAAAAAATTGAATTCGAACTTTGATTCACCAACTTTTTGCAATTGTAGCTTCATATAAAAGTCCAGATTGATTGGCTATCTTAATATGTTAGATAGTTTGGCTTATTAAGTGGATTATGCCATATTAAAAACAATATGCTAATGTTTCTGTGAAATACTTGAAGTTCATATTCAATTTGGATGATTATCGGGATATTAAATTGGTTCGAATATTTATTATTTTGGACTAAAGCGATTAATACCCGTTCTATTTGAAGTAGAAGAAAATTGCAATTTGGACTGTTTGGACTATTTTTGGATTGATTGGACTGTTTGGACTAATTTTGAACTGATTGTACTGTTTGGACTATTTTTTGGACTGATTGGACTGTTTGGACTAATTTTTGGACTGATTGGACTAAAGTTTGGGCTGATAAGATAGATTCCCTGTGCTATAAGAAAATTGCAAGGACCTTATACTAAATAAAAAAAAATTTGAATATTTTTTCTTATCAGTTTTGTTCTGATTGATTGATAGAAGTGCTAAACTTCTTGTTTATTTGTTTCAGAAATGGCATCTGAATCAAACAGTGGTGGGTCTAACCCCGTTTTGCCGAATCCAGTTGTTATCCCAATTGTGCCTCGGGTAGTAGTCAATCCCACGCTTAATGTGCCGGTTAATTATGGCGAAAAACCGGAAAAATTTAACGGTTTGAACTTTAAGCGGTGGCAGCAGAAGATGCTCTTCTACTTGACCACCTTGAACTTGGCTCGATTCTTTGTGAAGATCCTCCACAACTTAGTGAGGATGAGACTGATGCACAAGCGGTTAACGCTTTAGATGCTTGGAATCATGCTGATTTCTTGTGTAGAAATTATGTCATGAATGGCCTTGCAGATTCGCTTTACAACGTGTATAGCTCTAAGAAAACTGCAAAGGAACTGTGGGAGTCTTTGGACCATAAGTATAAGACTGAGGATGCGGGTGCGAAAAAATTCATTGTAGGCCGCTTCTTGGATTATAAAATGGTGGACTCAAAAACGGTCATCGATCAAGACAAGAGCTTGAGGTGATCATACATGATATTCTTCTTTGAAGGGATGGTTTTGAATGAAACTTTCCAAGTGGCTGCAATAATTGAAAAATTGCCACCTGCTTGGAAAGATTTCAAGAACTATCTGAAGCACAAACGAAAGGAGATGAACGTTGAAGATCTGATTCTTAGGCTTCGGATTGAAGAAGGTAACAAAGGTTCCGAAAAGAAAATGTTCAATCATGTGGCTGCTAAAGCCAATGTTGTGGAGCATGGCGAAATCTCAAAAGGGAAAAAGAAAATTGGGAAAACTGGTAAAGGGTTCAATAATTTGGGACCAAAAGGAGGTATTTCAAAGAAGAAATTCGAAGGAAATTGCTTCAATTGTGGCGGCAAGGGTCACAAGGCTTCTGATTGCAAGAAACCGAAAAAGAATCGGGAGGCTAACATGGTTGATCACATTTCTCAAGAAGTGTCAGATATGAACCTGGCTGCGGTGGTCTCCGAGGTGAATTTCATTGGTTCAAACCCGAAACAATGGTGGATTGATTCTGGTGCTACTAGGCACGTGTATTCTTGTCAGAGAAATGTTTAGTTCCTTTGAGCCACCAAGACGGCGAAGAAGTCGTACATGGGAAATTCAAATTACTCAAGTCAAGGGAAAAGGCAAAATGGTTCTGAAGATGACGTCCGGGAAGGAACTGACTCTAAATAATGTGTTGTATGTACCAGACATTCGTAAGAATTTGGTGTCTGGTTCGCTTTTAGATAAGCATAGTTTTCGCATTGTTTTCGAGTCGGGGTTGTTACTTTGTTAAAAAATGGGATGTTTGTAGGCAAGGGTTATGCTCGACGGGTCATTTTAAGCTCAATGTAATGGTTGTTAAATCAAAAGCTAATAAAATGAAGAATGCTTACATTTACTTGCTTGAGTCTTCCAATTTGTAGCATGGTAGACTAGGACACGTTAATTATGATACTTTACGTAGATTAATTAACTTGAATTATATACCAACATTCCATATTGATTCCAAGCACAAGTGTGAAACTTGTGTTGAGGCAAAGTTAACAAGGACTTCATTTAAAAATATTGAAAGAAATAACGAACCACTTGATTTAATTCACACCGATGTATGTGATTTAAAATCGACACAAACACGTGGTGGCAATAAGTACTTCATTACTTTTATAGATGATAACACAAAGTTTTGTTATGTGTATCTTCTTAAAAGTAAAGATGAAGCTATAGAGAAATTTATTCTCTATAAAAATGAAGTTGAGAATCAACTCAACAAGAAAATTAAGGTGTTAAGAAGTGATCGTGGAGGTGAATATGAATCACCTTTTGCTGAATTTTGTGCCCAACACGGAATTAGACACGAAACAACAGCACCTTATTCACCTCAATGAGAATGGCATTATGAACGGAAAAACCGTACACTTAAAGAAATGATGAATGCCATGTTATTAAGTTTCGCTTACCTCGAGAACATGGGGGAAGTTTGTCTTGTGACTAATTACCTTTTAAATAAGGTACCCGTAAGAAATTAGACAAAAGCCCTTACGAGCTATGGCATGGAAGAATACCATCCTACAAATACTTACGAGTGTGGGGGTGTCTTGCGAAGGTTGCTATACCTACACCAAAGAAGGTGAAGGTAGGTCCCAAAACTCGTTGGATTGTATATTTATTGGATATGCACATAACAGTGCTGCTTATCGATTTCTTGTGCATGAATCTAAAGTTGAAGATATACACAAGAACACGATAATTGAATCGAGAAATGCCTCGTTCTTTGAAAATGTATTTCCGTGTAGATCGAGAGAAGAAGCAAGCTCCTCTAAACGGATACATGATTCAATAGAACAAGAGCAAGAAGAAGAGGTAGAAATTAGACGCAACAAACGAGCTAGGATAGAAAAATCTTTTGGTCCAAATTTTCTAACCTACATGCTGGAAAGTGAACCTCAAAGCTATAGAGAAGCTATAACTTCTTCTGAAGGACCATTATGGAAAGAAGCCATAAAAAGTGAAATTGATTCCATCTTGCAAAACCATACCTGGGAACTAGTGGATCTTCCTGAGGGAAGTAAACCACTAGGTTATAAATGGATTTTTAAGAAGAAAATGAAGGCGGATGGAACAATTGATAAGTACAAGGCTAGACTTGTAATTAAAGGTTACAGACAAAAAGAGGGCCTTGATTACTTTGATACGTATTTTCCAGTTACGAGAATAACCTCCATTATATTGGTACTTACAATTGCTGCGTTGCGAAATCTTGAAGTACATCAAATGGACATAAAAACTGCTTTTCTAAATGGAGATTTAGAAGAAGAGATTTACATGGAGCAACCTGAGGGATTCTCTGCACCTAGGCAAGAGAACAATGTTTGTAAATTGGTCAAGTCATTATATGGCTTGAAACAGGCACCGAAACAATGGCATGAAAAGTTCGATAATGTCATGAAAGAATGTGGATTTAAAATAAATGAATGTGATAAATGTGTCTATACATGTTAAAGAGATGGAAATGACTATGTCATTTTATGTCTTTATGTAGACGACATGCTTATCATTGGAAGTAATGATAAAATAATTAAATCCACTAAAGATATGTTGAACTCGAGGTTTGACATGAAAGATATGGGTTTAGCTGACGTGATCCTCAGAATAAAGATTTCTAGAACTTCAAATGGACTAACACTTGATCAGTCACATTATGTGGATAAGATTCTAGAAAAATTTAGTAAGGATGACACATCATTAGCTAGAACTCCGATAGACACAAGCAAACATCTATCGAAGAATAGAGGTGAGGTTGTGTCTCAAGTTGAATACTCACGAGTCATAGGAAGTTTAATGTACTTAATGAGTTGTACAAGACCAGACATTGCCTATGCAGTGAGTAAATTGAGCAGATACACGAGTAATCCAGGGCATGACCACTGGAAAGGTATAGTGAGAATACTAAGGTATTTAAGATATACTCGTGATTTTGGGTTGCACTATACAAGATATCCTGCTGTTATTGAAGGATATAGCGATGCTAATTGGATATCTGATATTAAAGACTCTAAGTCTACAAGTGGATTTGTATTCACTTTAGGAGGTGCAGCAATATCATGGAAATCTTCTAAGCAGACAGTTATAGCTAGGTCTACTATGGAGTCTGAGTTTATTGCTCTAGACAAGTGTGGTGAAGAAGCTGAATGGCTTCGAAATTTCTTAGAAGATATTCCAAAATGGCCTAAACCTGTGCCAGCAATTTGTATACATTGTGACAGTCAATCTGCTATTGGTAGGGCACAGAGCAATATGTACAATGGTAAGTCTAGACACATACGTCGTAGACACAATACCATTAGACAACTACTCTCAACTGGTGTTATCTCTATTGACTACGTGAAGTCAAAGGATAATTTAGCGGATCCATTAACCAAAGGGTTGAATCGGGAGCTAGTTGTGAAATCATTAAGAGGAATGAGACTTAAGCCTCTAGAAAAATGAGTTGATACAATGGAAACCCAACCTAGTTGACTGGAGATCCCAAGATCTAGGTTCAAAGGGACAACCTAGTTGTAAAAAGACTCTATGATCACTGTGGGGGAGTTATCCCTTGTCCATTCCTTAACAGTGATGCCCGTGGAGAAGAGGATAAGCAATTTGGCTTTTAATGATTCTTGTGCATCGGTAAGTCGAGCAGGGTAGTACGGGCTATCTTAAATGAGAATCACCTATGTGAGAGAGAAGTGGGACCGTCAAGAGAATGTGTGAGGCTCAATTCTTAGAACCTCTTGCGAGAACAGGGCGTATGTTCAGGGCCATGAATGAACATAACCATGAGAATCAAGTATGTTAAGAAGAATCTTGTGTGAGGTATATCATCGTTTACACAAAAGGCAGAACAGTTCAAGGACATCACGTCTACTGATCAGCTAGTAAGGTAAATATGCTTTCACAAGGGAAGGTTCAAAGGGTAACACCTACCTATCCTATGCATGGTTCAACTGTTGGAATTTATCACCAAATCTTTGTATCTTCGTAATTTTCTTCATGTGGGGGATTGTTGGACAATTTGAAAGAAAATTACATATTTGACCTTTTAATAGTAAAGGGTATTTTGACCTTTTAAATAGTAAAGGCCAAATGTATTTCACCATTTCAATAGTAAAATTCAAATATTTTATTTGATGAAAGGTCATAATTTTTTCTATAAATATGGCTTGATTTTCATTTGGAAAAACACACAAAAACTTACAAAGTTTCCATACATCTCCAACTCTTGCAATTAAATTTTTGGTGATAATTTTCGGCATAATTTCAATTCGCGGAATAGGTAATCCGGTTTTTCGTCTTATCTTGGGAAACAGGCGTCGAGAATAGGGACTAATCATTTTTAAGGATAGTATGTTGAACACATGATTCGAGCTAATTTTATTTTGCTTACTTTGCAAATTTTATCGATTCGGATTTTCGACTCATATAAATTGTACTAAAAGAAATACTAATATTTTCCTACAGGAATTACCTAAAACCTAAACCTACTCATGCACTAGCCTCCAAGTCAATTGCCTAGCTTACCTGGTTAGATCTTGATCTATTACATATCTTAATTAGAAGTATTAGCAAAACTTTTTTGATTTATTATAGAATGAGTAAAAATAGTTGAGATGTTAATCAAAAATTTAAAACACTCGTCGCCTTGCTTTTATATTCTGATTAAATGAAATAAAATTAGAATTATAAATTGATATTTATAAACACTAAAAATTGGTTTTTTTTAGCCAAAAGCTAAGAAGTATTTTTAGTGATTGCCAACACGGATGAAAACGGTTTAGTTGTGATTCGATCAATTAATCGTGGGAACGCAACAACTCATATATAATATATCGTACATAAATATGTATGTGCATATAATCCATGCCACCTCTTACCTAATTAGAATTTGTCTCTTAGCTCACCTATACGTGATCTCTGACAAGCTAACTATTATGCCTCGTTATGTGGGCTAATGTTAATGGGGCTGACTCATAACTTTTGGATAAGTGAGTCTAATTCAAATGATGTATTGCAGCCCATTATTGTGTTTTTTTTTTTGAGGGAGCCCATTATTGTGTTTAGTTGTCAAAATGTTTGTCAATAATGGGTGGGCTACACAATACGGACTACGAAACTTGTTTAGGTAGTGGATCAGGCATGCGGTGTGGGATGGGCTATAAAGAAAACATAAATTAGAGATTGATTTATTATTTTCCATCTACAAACGGAGAATCAATTGTTGGCCTTGTACTGCATTTGTAACCTAAAAGTCCGGGTTCAATCCATAACTATTTTGGAGTGTGGGGTTGGGGTTGTATCTCCTCCCCGCATAGATTGAAACTATTCCTAGGAAGAAATAACGTAGTTGCTGTAAGGATATTGTTAATGTTCCAAGAACTTCATAAAGATGAATATACTGAATTTGAATCAAAGCTATAAAATGTCAAAAGTATTTTACAAGATAGAAGAGCTCTGCTCTTTATAGAATTGATCTTCTAATATTAACCATATGATCTCCTATCATAAATATGAACCGTAGGATATAAAAACTAACTTAATCATCCTAACTAACTTAACTTACTGAATATAGCAGCTGTTATGATTGTGAGTTTTGACACCCCCCTTAAGTTGGGTATGTATATCAATCATGCATAACTTGTCATTGAATTGATGAAAAAGTTGAGGAGGTAAAGGCTTTGTCATGATGTACGCAATTTTTGGGATGAGGGTATTGGAATGACTTTGATCAATCCTTGGCTATCTTTTTTCCTTACAAAGTGGCAATCAATTTGGATCCGCTTTGTCTTTTCATGATGGCAAGTATTCGAGTAATAAGGTAGTCGACTTGTCATTCTGTGTATAGATTTGTTGGATGTGTAATAGGAGCTTGTAAGTCTTGTAACAGGTATGCTAACCATTGCACCTCACAGTAGCTAAAGCGCAGTGGCTCTATACTCGGCCGATTGAAGAGCGGCTAATCGTAGGTCGTTTCTTGGCCCTCCAAGAAATTAGGGAGTCCCCTAGGTAAATAGCAAAGCCACTAACACTTCTCCTTGTGTCTTGACACCTTGCCCGATCAAAGATCAGTAAAGACTTGAAAGCCGCAAAGAAAGAAGATGAAGAGTAAAAAAGGCCTTTACCAGGACATGACTTGATGTATCTTAACACCGTGTGTTGCATCCAAATGTGTAGATCTGGGATTAGACATAAATTGACTTAGAGCATGAATACTATAAGATAATTTAGGTCTTGTAATAGTAAGATATAGTAGTCGCCAACAAGCCTTCTATATATTGAAGGATCCGCGAGAGGAGTTCCAGTGTTGGATAAATCTATTTTGGCTTCCATAGGAGTGTTACTAGGTTTGCAACCCAAGTAACTGTCTCTGTAAGTATGTCCGGAGCATACTTAGTAGTTCTTGCCACCTCTATGCCCAAGAATATATTTAAGTGTTCCAAGATCTTTTATGGTGAAAGTAGCATCTAGATGAGATTTGATATGTCAGATCTCTTTGAGATTGTTCCACCAAAATGATGTCATCTACATATACACAAAGGACAGATTAGAGAAGTAGATGATGATTTAATAAAGAAACTGCTGTCGATTTTGATTGATGAAAACCATAATCTATAAGACAAGATGTAAGCTTGTGAAACCATTGTCTAGAAGCTTGTTTAAGGCCATAAAGACTCTTAGTAAGCTTACAAACCATATTGTCATTGGGTAGATTGTAACGGTGTGGAGGTTTCATGTACACTTCCTCATAGAGATCACCATGCAAGAAAGCATTGTTTACATCTAACTCGATGTAAAACCATCCTTTTGCAAACGGCGGCCGTTGCTAAGACAAGTCTGATCGTTGTAATTTTTGTGACGGTGAAAAGGTGTCAAAATAATCAATACCTTCTTCTTGTGTATCCCTTGCAACTAAACGAGCTTTGTATCGTTCTATAGTACCATTGGACATGTATTTGACTTTGTAAACCCACTTACATCCAATACAATGCTTGTTGGGAGGAAGAGTAGTTAAGATCCGTGTTATTCTTTTCTAAAGCAGTAATTTTCGCTTGCATACTGTTGCCACTCAAGATGTTTGCTATCTTGAGAATATGTTTTAGGCTCGTAAATACGGCTAATCTGGTGGCATGGAACAATTTATGTGAAGTAGACAATCTAGACGAGGAAAGGAAATTGGAAATACAATAAGTGCTTACTCAAGAAATAGAGTCACGGTGAGGAGCTTTTAGTGTCACCGAGAGCCCTTTGGAAATTGAAGGAGGAAGATCATAGTTATATACCGTAGGTAATGTGGAGCGACTCTTTGTCATGTGATCTCCTTTATAGGAGAAGTGGAAGAAGGTTCTTGGACTTCCTCTCGTGACTGTAATTGATTCAGTTCATATGGTGTAATCGATGTATTACTATCCCTCTATAATAGGAACTGTTCAAGCCGAGTGTCATAGTTAGTGAAATCTATCTTTGAAAAATTGGAGAAGAATCAGAACTTTTGTCAGAAATATTATTGTCAAAAGGAAAAACATTTTCAACAAATTGAACATGTCTTGAAAGGAAAATTTGTTTAGTCTCAAGATTATAGAGTTTATAGCCTTTAGTGCCCAGGGAATAGCCAATAAAGACACATTTGATCGCTTACGGGATCAAACTTTGTTCTGTCTGGATAATGTGGAGGCATAAGCAAGACAACCAAACACTTTTAAATGTTCATAATCAGGAGGTTTTTGAAAAAGCATTTCATAAGGAGTTTTGTTTTGAAGTAAGGGTGTAGGAAGTCTATTAATGATGTGTGTGGCTGTTAGTATACATTCATCCCAGAAAGAGATAGGAACTTTTGATTGAAACATCAAAGCTCTTGCAACTTGAAGTAAATGTTGATGTTTTCTCTCAACTAAACCATTTTGTTGAGGTGTTTCTACACAACTTGTTTGATGAATAATCCCATTAGAATCAGTAAAACCGAGGCATTAAAAACTCGTTCCATTGTCGATCTTAAGGTCTTGATTTTCTGTTGAATCGAGTATTAACCATTTTAGAAAAATTTTCTAAATGAGAACAAGTATCAGATTTGTTTTTGAGTAAATGAATCCAAGTACACCTAGAAAAATCATCAACAATAGTGAGGAAATACTTGTAACCATTATGAGAAGTAGAAGAGTAGGGACCCCATATGTCACAATGTACTAACTCAAATGGTGCAACTGATACAGAATTACTGGTAGAGAATGGCAATTTCTTTTGTTTGGATAAATGACATACATCACAATCAACAAATTTTGAACAAGGAGGAATTAAACTGGACAACAAAGACAAGTTCTTATTAGAGGTATGACCTAGTCTAAGATGCCAGATATGGGACTTTTCAGAAGTTGTTAAAGCAGCAGAGTGAAATTTGAGAAGATATAATCCATCTTGTATATCAGTTGAACCAATCATCCTCTTGGTTGTCAAGTCCCGCAAAAGACAATGTGAGGACAAAAATGCGATTCTGATTTGAAGACTTAGTTAGTTGAGAAAGATATAAGATTATATTCAAAAGATGGTACACACACAAGACATTATGTAGAACCAGATTTTTCCGAGAGTTTTACTTCTCCTATGTGTGTTGCTATGGCAATATTGTCATTAGGTAAGTGTATAGAAATGGGGTTGGTTTTGGAGGAGAAGTATATAATGAAAAATCACAAAGCATGTGATCGGTGGCCCCATATCAATGATCCACTTATAAGTTGAGATTTGTGAGTTGGTAACAACATTATTACCTTCATTACCTAAGATAGTAGTTGCTCTTGAGTGAGAAATATCATGAGAAGACGAGAAATATTTGCAAACTGAATTAGCTTGTTGAGCTTTAGCAAAAGCAAGAAATTGTTCAACCATTGTGGATGAAAACACGAACATCAGTGTATTTTCGGTTTCTAAAGAAATTGCAAAGAGAGTTGGTCATTCAAAATTCTTTTGCATTTCTAGGACCCTTAGGGCCTTTCCAACCAGGTGGATAACCAATAATCAAAACATTTGTCAATTGTATGCCCTTTGAAACCACAATGTGAACACCTAGCCTTTTTCTTGTCTTTTGGAGGTAAAAACTTAGTGCGGTGTCTTTGGGCCAACATAGCGAAAGAAACTCAAGAGGATTGACAGATCTGATTGAGTTGTTCAACCTCTTTGAGATTCTTCTTGAAGCAAAAGTGAATAAACCTTAGCCAAAGAAGGCAAAGGAGAGACTAATAGCGGTGACTCTAATGGGAGCATAGGACTCATGTAATCCAACAAGAAATTTAATTACAGAGTCGATTGTTGTTTTTGAGACATAGCAGTTAAACATTGCATGTGCAAAGGCCACAAGAACATTTTGTGAGAGGCCTAAAACTAACATATTCATCCCATAAGACCTTAAATGAATTATAGTAGGCTGTAACAGAGGAATGTCCTTGAGAAATGGAGCTGAGTGATTTTTCCAAATGAAACACTCGTGGTCCATCACTTCGAACGTACCTGACTTTCAACTCTTCCCATACTTCAAATGCTAAGTTGAAATATAAGAGGCTTTGGCAGATATCTTTAGAAATCGAGTTCAAGATCCATGACAATACCAGATTATTTGCTCTTTGCCAAGAAGAGTAGAGAGGATCAGTTGTGGAGGGAGAAGGCAGGGAACCATCAATGAACCGTGTCTTGTTTTTCACATTCAACGCCATCATGACTTCTCGACTCCAAGGAACATAATTTTCGCCATTGGATGGCTCATATACTATAATTGCTCCAGGATTATCACTAGGATGAAGAAAATATGGAGAGTTGAAATCATCTATGGGAGTAGGGGTTGGAGCTGTTGGAGCTGTTGGAGCCATCGAAATCTTGATTGGAAAGTGACCTTGAAAATTCAAGAAGATGCATATTCTGGTAGATTCAATAGATGAATCAATGAGAAGATGATTCAATAGATGAATCAAGGAGGATCTGATTCAATAGATGAATCAAACTTGACTGCGGATTTGAAGAAAAACTGATGATACCATGTTAATGTTCCAAGAACTTCATAAAGATGAATATACTGAATTTGAATCAAAGCTATAAAATGTCAAAAGTATTTTACAAGATAGAAGAGCTATGCTCTTTATAGAATTGATCTTCTAATATTAACCATATGATCTCCTATCATAAATGTGAACCGTAGGATATAAAAACTAACTTAACCATCCTAACTAACTTAACTAACTGAATATAGCAGTTGTTATGATTGTGAGTTTTGACAGATATTATGGGTGGGTTGTAAAAAAAGGAAAATGAGAATCAATTTTTTTTTAGTTTCCAAATTATGAGTGAACAAATCAGTCTAAAGCAACCGCACCAGTTTACTATTTTTTTCTTTTTGTGACCCTAATTTATTATGGATATTAACGTGATCTTACAGTTATAGCACCTTTTTTGTTGTTTTTTTGGTTATTTGAAAGCTAATACTTTTACTTATATATGACTGCGTACTGTGTAATATATAAATTAAATATATATAAATCCAATCTTTGATGTTATGAATTTTGGCCAATTATTTAGAAATTAGAGAATAATGCACTCGGCATTAATCGAATTTAAAACCTTACGGTTGGGGCCTCGAGGATATATGGATTAAAGAGGAAAATACAAATAAATTATTTTAACGGATTACAGATAATGTTTATTTTTCTTTTCTTTCCCCTCCCCCTCCCTTTCTAGGCATATTTTCCAATGTTAGGTCCATTTTGACCTACTTTATTCCATGTTATACCCGGATAAGTACTCCGGTGCTAAACAACTATAGATTTATTATAGATGTGAAAAGATTCACATATAATCAACGGTCCAGTGAGTATTGTATGCGGATCAACGGTAGAGATACTACACAGTGTATTTCTCCGGTGAGTAGCATCTACAAGACCTCTCCATACGTACAAGTAGGGATGACAATGGGGGTGGGGTGGGGTGGGGTGGGGCGGATCTCAATCACCTGCACCCGCCCGTCCACTCCACGGGGCAGGATGGGGCGGATAATCAATACCCAAACCCACCCGTCCCCACCACGGGGCGAGGAAGAGCGGGTCGCCCCGTATTGAATTTTTTAATTTTTTTTATATTTTTATATTATATATTTTATTATTAATAATTTTTAAATATTATATGTTGTATTATAAATACATATTGTTTATAACATTTATCATTATATATGTTAAATATAATATTAAATACATAAATTATATTATTTTATATAATATACATGTAAAATATACATTAAATATATTAAAAAAAACAAAACAAAATAGCACAGGGCGGGGCGGGGCGGGTACCCACGGGACGGAGGTGATACCCAAACTCGCCCCGCCCCGCCACGGGTCACGGGGCGGGGCAGCACGGGTCATTTTGCCATCCCTACGTACAAGATCCCGTAATAATTTAAAATAACAATAATATTTATTTATAGAGGTGCTCTTACGTGAGACAGTCTTATAGACTTAAATTCATGAGACGTATCCTACAACGCGCGAAACACATGAGTCTTTTTGATGGGTTTGGGTTGAAATTCTAGTTACATGTAGGATACGTGTCATCAACAATGCCCATGAGACCGTCTCATATAAGTTTTTTCATTATATATATATATATATATATATATATTTGTTGATGCTCTTTTTCAATCAACAAGCCAAAGACTTAAAAATGCGTGGATCGAAAAATAAAATCAACACTGAAAAATATTATAAGTGGTTGAGCTACCTTTTATATTATTATAGCGGAGCAGTCAAGTTTCTCGGTCGGGCCAGACACCGAATTTAAATTCTCTAAGTTGTATAGTTGATTTCTCTTGTCATTTTCATAATAAATGAGATCTATTTGTACTAATACAATTAGTCCTTAAATAATTATTACATCTAAAATATTAGTGGGACACTTGACCTCCTTATTGTGCATGGCATGGTGGCCATGTATTGGAAAGTGCTTGTTGACTTGTCTTGTTGATGCGCCTGGTGGATCTTTGGTCCGCCACTTGTGGATTGAATCGACTTAGTGGAGGAATATTGAATTATCATACTCAAACGAGTTGAGCTCGCTCAGACACCTCGACTCGGATGAGGTGTCCCCGACGGTCCACGTCATCCGGTCGGTCCATGTCACTTGACGGTCTATGTCATCGAATCTTGGATGGCCACGTGGATGTGTTTTGATCACCTTGGCTCGGGTATCATCAATGGTCCCCAAGTCCAAAGACGAGGAGAAGATTACTTCAAACGGTTCAACTTTAAATGGAGAGAGAGAAAAAGGTCAAATGGTTTTAAAATTGTTGATAATCTGTCAATTAACCATTAATGCTTGAAACAGCGCATTAAATGGAACTCATGATGATGGACATGTGGCATCTTCTGACTGGACCGTCGTGGCCCGCCAAATGGAGGGACGTGATAGTTACTCAGCTTTTGAATTTTGAAAAGACGTGCCCCTTTCAACTGGCGCGTGATTTTTGAGAAAAAGTAACTATAAATATGGTATTTCTTCTTCAATTTCACTTCTATTATACAAGAGATCACAGAGACCGAGCAGAGAGTTTCAAGTCGGCTTTGAAAGAGAGGACTCAGAAATCTTTAGGTAATTTTCAAAACTTTTTCCTTCTTTCTTCTTTTTTGTGTTCTTTTCAAGAAATACGTCTAGTTCCGTTGACAATAGACAAAACTAAGATTATAGCACGAAAGTAGAGGTTGAAGATCCTCCATCGGAAAGAGAAGTTACTCCGGAAGATCCTAGTGTGATCAACGTTTCGAGCCAGATTGATATTTACTCAACAAGAGAGGAGTGGAGTGACGTGATATTTATCCCCGGAAGACGAACCAATAAGATCTCAAGAAGACGAACCGATAGAATCTCGGCTAAAACTCAAACATGGAGTCCGAGAATGATGAACGTGAGCAAACCAATGTGCTTGATGGTGTTCTTTTGCAACAAGGGTTCCCTAAACAAAGTAGAACGTAGAACCGATGCAGAAGGCAACGATCGAGCCTCGCAGGGTTGGGGCCGAGGCTGGAGTGAGTGGGGAAGAATGAACTCATGACCCAAGTGGAGTTGCCCGGGGCAAAGACCAGAAATGGCAGGACCGAGATTGTAGGGCGAAGTGATGCGGGGCATGATGAGCCTATAAGGACAAGTGGTGGGGTCGATCGCGGTGCAGGTCTGTCAATATCTGGTCGGGCAGCAGAAGAGGCCCATGATGCTACTGGGAGGCCTCCAAAAAATACTAGGACCGAGTGGATGGCAACCAACCAGAACTTCCAGCTGGGTTTGTTAGGGCAGCATGAGTTGGATGCTCTTTATCAAGGTCATAGCTTTCCATCATCGGTGCAATTTTGGCTGCCTTACCATGAGGAGGTGCCCAAGCTGCCGCTCCCGGGGTATATCACCATGTACGCCCATAGCATACTATATGGGTTGAGGTTTCCCCTGGCAGGGTTGTTCACAAATCGGTTTAGGAGGTGGGGGATTGCCTTATCTCAGGTGCACCCCATGACTTGGGCTAGATTAATTGGGTTGCTCGTGCTTTTCTCTCGGTAGGGTTACCTGCGGCCCCACTTCGATGATATGAATGAGTTGTTCATCTGGAAAGCGACACCGAGCAGTGTGAGAGGGAGGTCGTCGGGGTGGTATTATGTTCAGACCCTGCCTGGCTACCGGATAACTTGGTCCTAGGCCTTTCACAATCGTTAAAAGAGTGGAAAGAAAAATGGTTCTAGGTTGGCGGTGACTGGATGACTCCTCGCAGCCGGGATAGCGAGTCGTTCCTTGCTCCTCCACTCCGATTCTGTTATGATTTCAGTCAGCACTTTTTTTCTTAGAATGGAGAGAGATGTGAGTACATCAAAGGTTAGTAAGAGTATGGGGGCATTGGGGTCAAGAGAGAGAATGTTTGTGTGATTGTAAAAATATTTTATATAGTGGATTTTTTTTCTCTATGGGTCATGGTTTTTCTTCGATTTTGGAATTTTCCACGTAAATTCTTGTGTTGTGGATTTTTGTTATTTTCCATTTTATTTCTCGATTATTGAAGATAGGACATAGTGTTTCTTTAGAACCTCATTGTTTACGAGCAATATTTTTCGAATAATCGACCTAATTTTGTTACGAATTATGTGAGGCTCTTGGATTGCCTAATTAATTCTTTTAGGGATGTTGAAGTCTTTCTCAATGTGGGATTATTGATAATTGGTTGGTCGGTATTGAAGTGGTTGCCGACATTTTTAACCAACTTATGGACTCGGTTACTGGTCCTGGCAAATATTTTATGTTTGGTGGGATCGTTGATCGCGTTAATAAACATTACGAGCAGCCTTGGAATAGAGCAATATATGGAGGTTTTAAGGCGAATTATTTTCGCATGTCCGTGGGCATATATAACGTATTTTTTCTGTTCTTTTACTACTTTTACTCACTGCTGTAAAAGAAATATCAAACCTTAGCTTATGACCGCTACATTGTATCACATCTAGGATAGATTCTTTCTTTGATTTTCCTTCTGCAGATATATTGTTGCAGGTTATTGTTATAGGAGTATCCAATCTTAGAATGACATGTGTTAATTCTAGAAAGATCCTAAGTGATATATATATATATATATATATTACTCCTTTGTAATCAGTATAATCATCAAACAATCATTATCAGATATTTTCCAATTCTATTTGCTTCTTCTTATTTGCTATGTTTTTCTAGCTTTTACTTTCATGGCTATATCTATTTTTCAGCATGGTATCAGAGCAGCAGGTGTCAGTGTCTTTGCTTCGTATATCCGTTCCTATCTTTATTAGATAACCATGGGAACGACAGAAACTCCACAACCAGTGGTTCAACCTCAAGACTGTCAACCATCTCCGCCTACTTCATCCAAGCCTACCATCTACTCTTTAGCTATCAAAAGTTTTGTCTGTAATAAAGAACCAAGTCTTGCTACTTGGCACGTTAGGTTAGAGACGCCTCTTTAGACATTGTCAAAGAGCTCTATCTAATTGTAATATTCCTTTTTTCATTAATGAAAAATGAAATCTTATGTTCTTCCTATTTCAAAGCTAAAAGCCACAAACTCCCTTTTGCGGAATCCAAAACTGAATATAATGAACCTCTCCAACTGATCCACATTGACCTTTGGGGTCCAAGTCATATAAAATATGTCAATGGATACTCCTACTATGTTAGTTTTGTTGATCATGCTACTAGATACGCTTGATTCTATCTTTTAAAAGCCAAGTTTGACATACACCAAGCTTTCATCCATTTTAAAAAACTTGTGGAAAATCAATGTGATAAAAAAAAATAAAGATGGTTCAATGTGATGGTGGGGGGAGGGGGATGTCATTGCTCTCTCTCAATATTTCAAAGACCATGGCATTATCCACAGGATATCATGTCCATACACTTACCAATAAAATGGACTTGCTGAAAGAAGACATAAACATATAATTCAAGTTCCATTATCATTGCTTGCTAAATCCCATGTTCCCATTAGATTTTGGGATGATTCTTTATGTGTCGTTGTTTACATCATTGATAGGACTCTTTCCAAACTTCTTCATTACAAATCCCCCCTTGAAGCTCTTACAGGAAGGAGGCTAGATTACACTTCCTTGAGAGCATTTGGCTGCCTATGTTACTTTCATCTCAGGGCATACAACAAGCACAGATTGGAATTCAGAAGTAAGCCTTGTCACTTTCTTGGATATCACACTCAATATAAGGGATGCAAAGTTCTTTTACCTAATAATAAGCATATATTAACTAGGGATGTAATATTTGATGAAAGCATATTTCCTTTCTTCACGACATCAAATATGTTGAGTAATAAAGACCTCGCACCTTTATTATCTCCAAGTTCTCTCATCTCTATTCATATTGTTAATTCTGAACATTTACACACTCCACCTACCAATCACTAAACAGGCTCAAGTCCATCTCACTCCACCACATACTGACACAGTAACACTCCTTCTATCACAGAATCAAATGAGTCTTCTCATATGTCACCTAATAATAACTCATCCAGATCTATGCCTTCTCTTGAGGGACATTTAATTGTGAATTTACTTATTGAGAATCACTAGTCAACTAAACCAGAATCACATGGACCTTATCTCAACCCACAGGGATTTCATCACATGATCACAAGGTCTAAACATGGAATATGTAAGCCCAAGCAGTTTTACAGTGTTGATCTTAGTGTTATTGAGCCTACTTGCTATATAAGCAGATTATGGTTGTTCCTGGATGGATTCATGCCATGCAAAAAGAGTATGAAGCTCTCACGAAAAATAATACTTGGACTTTATACAAACTCCCTAAAGACAAAAAACTCATTTGATACAAGAGGATTTTCAAAATAAAAAAGGAATGTTTGGCTCTATTGCTAAACACAAAGCTAGACTTGTGGCAAAGAGGTACACTCAACTAGCAGTGTTTGATTATACAAATACTTTTAGTCCAGTAATCAAGCCAACTATTGTCAGGGTCATTCTCTCTAATGCAGTTTTGCATTCTTGGGTCATAAGGCAAATTGATAATGCTTTTTGGAATGGGGATGTGGAAGTTGACCTTTATATGGAAGCAACCACCAGGATTTGAGAGGAAAAATTGTGAGAATCTTGTCTGTTAGTTGAGTAAGTCCCTCTATGGATTCAAGCAAGCTTCAAGAGCTTGGTCATCTAAACTCGGAAAAATTTTGATTTCTTTTGGTTTCACAGTCTCAAGAGATGATACTTCACTATTCTCAGAAGCATGGTGCAACCAATTGCTTGATGGTTTTGATATATGTTGATGATATTTTAATAACCGGAGTCTCAAGAGATACAGGGGCTTATTGACCAGCTTCAACAAGTATTTTCACTCAAAAATCTTGGTTTGCTTAATTACTTTATGGGGATACATGTTACTTATACTTCCTATCAAATGTTTCTTAATCGAAGAAGTACATTCAATGTATATTGGAAAATTTGTCATGAAAATGCAAAAGGTTTAAGTTCTCCTATGACCAATGGATCTATGTTGTCTAAATATGATGGGGAACGATAAATGATGTCATACTTTACAGGAGTGTGGTTGAGCATTGCAATATACAACTATAACAATGTCCGACATATAGCTTATATAGTGTCAATAAAGTAAGCCACACACTAGAAGGCTGTCAAGAGGATTTTAAGATACTTAGCTACTACAACTGACTATGGTTTACACTTCACTACCTATAAGAATTTCAACTTGACAGGATTCACTAATGCGGATTGTGCTTGTGATATTGATGACAAAAGATCTACGAATGGTTTTTGTGTTTACCTTGGGAATAATTTTGTTTCAAGGAGTTCAAAGATACAACACATCATCTCAAGATCAAGCACAGAGGCAGAATACAGGAGCTTAGCTAACATAAAATGTGATGTTCTTTGGCTCAGGTCCCTTCTTGCAGAATTAAACATCATTCAGCCTAAGAGTACATCTATATGGATTGACAACATGGGATCAGTTTTTCTATCAAGCAACCCTGTTTCACACTCAAGGACTAAGAATTTTGAACTTGACTTGCATTTTGTTAGAGAAAAGTTACAAATGGCCTGATTAATGTTCAACACATTCCATCCATTGACCAAGTTGCTGATATCTTCGCTACACCCATTCCAGGACAATTCATCATTCGGCTTAGGAATAAGTTAAACGTTGTTCCTAGCACTCACTTGAATTGAGGATGCCTTAAAGAAATATCAAACTCAAAGTATCTTAGCATATGACTGCTGCATTGTATCACATCTAGGATAGATTCTTTTTCAGATTTTATTCCTTCTGCAGGTTATTGTTATAGGATTATGCAATCTTAGAATGACAGGTTTTAGCTCGAGAAAGATCCTAAGTGTTATATATATCCCTCCTATGTAATCAGTGAAAATCACCAAACAATCTTATCAAATACTTTCCGATTCTATTTGTGCATTCTTCTTTGCTGTGTTTTTCTAGCTTTTACTTTCATGGCTATTTCTATTTTTAGCATGCTGCACAAACTTTGTGTTCTGTTCTAAAGGTGGTTTAACCCTTGTAAGGCATTATAGAATTGTGTGATTTTATTTCACCCTAATCTCAACTTTTTCTCGTTATTTGTCATTTTGGAGAACTCACATGATAGTGACTTGGTTTGATTGTTCTTCAAATTTTGAGAAAACAAATTACCTTAGTGCCTTTGAAAATTCTGGACCAATTTTAGTACAATAAATAACAGTTGGTTGGTGAAGCCATAATCGTGACGATCAATCAAGGTCCCATCATAGGCTTTTTCACATGTTACTGAATAATCAGGATTAGTCCCGTGTATTATGGTATCATGGTTTTAATTCTCTTCGAAATTTGCAAATTGACACCATTTGTAACCTTGCACAAAATAATTTATTACTCTTGTACGTTTGATTTAATTAGTTTAGTGTATTGAACTGTTTTTCGATATCTTGATGTAATAAATAATGATCAATCACCACGAGCTTGTAGCTCAAGTACTGGTACTATTCACCCTTTTCAAGAGGTATTAATCATGACTTATTAATATTGAGTTTTTCAATTTCTTTGATCTCATCTATTCCTCCCAACTTATTAAAATAACTAATTGAATCCTATTGAACATAATCATGAAAAATGGGAGAAGGCAATGAACTCATTTATTTTACCACTAGTTTTTCATAAAGCTAAGGAGCCATCTAGTATCTTAAACTAATTTTATGGATAATACATTTTACTATAAAGTAAATATTAATTATTTTACTTAATAAGATATTTGAAAATACATAAAATGCAGGTACATTCTTATAATTTTGTTAATTTTTATTAAATTGATATGACAAAATGAAAATGTGCATAAGTTCAAGTAATAAAGTGTAGTTTTAGTAAAAACATTTATGGGAAGACGATTTCGTCGCCCTCACATGTGTAGCACATGAAAAACTATTAGGGAAATATTCCGTGACCATTATATGGAAAACTGCATATTTCACGGACTTTGTATAGTTAAGTGCAAAAGAATTATTGTGCAATATAGTAATATGTGAAAATACGCATAGTTTAGATTGGTTAGTGTAATTTTCTCATTAAATTATTGCAAGTTCCCATTGGACCAAGACGGCTTTCATGTGGTTGGTTGGCTTTTTCAACTAGGGTGCACATATTTGTGAAGGTTAAATTGTCTTCTTGTCTTTAAAAAAACTTATAAGCTTGCAAGTGGTGTTTAATGTTAATCTATTGTCTATCCAATCATCTAACTTTGCTTGACCATATTAATAAGTGTGAACGAATTATCATGTACATATTGATTTTATTGGATAGTTCATATACTAATTAATATGGCCAAGCAAAGTGACATTTTACTATATTTACTTTTATCATTAAACTTTTAATTTTTTATTTTCAAATCAAAATCTCAATTAGTTTAATTTAAGATATGAATATGTATTATTTTCAACAAAATAACGTCAACTTAAGTTTCCCATTCAAATGGAAAAAATATTACTGTCAGACAATCTAACGGTGCAAAATCCGTTAGACAGATCTAAAATCCGACCCGGCGGCATTTTTGTTTCATTGATGATGATGTTTTTATAATATTTAGCGGTAAAATTGTAGAATTATTCTTGTAACTAAACAACAGTAGCAAAAAGGTCCTGTAAATATCACATTTTGCAAAAAAAGTCTTGTAACTATATAAATATCTCAATTTGGTCTTACAAAATGCACGGTTTGCAAAATAGTCCTGAACTATATGAATATATCAATTTTAGTCATAATTTCACCGAAATTGGTTACTACATGTGCCACTCACATGATTGAAATTCGGTGAGATTAGTACCAAAATTGAGATTTTCATATAGTTCTGAGGACTATTTTGCAAAGCGATCGCATTTTGCGGGACCAAAATCGAGTTTTCTATACTACAGGACTTTTCCGCAAAACGTGATTTTTACAGACTTTTGCAACCGCCTGTAGTTACATGACCAATTTTGCAATTTTGTCTATTCAGGCACATGTATTAGTAGTTCTTCGAAAGCGTATTAGCACTCTATCCGAAATATATTAATACATAGTTCACTTGAAAATATTAGTTTTGTATGGATAATGATATAGTGTCACGAGATATTTGAAAAGTATTAGGTTTTTTTGAAGAGTATTAGTAGCCACTCTGAAAAGTATTAGTACGTAAATCACTTGAAAATATTTAATTATCCTCCTTAAAATTGTAGTTTTTTTCCCTCAAAAGTATTAGTAATTCTTCTAAAACATATTATTAGCTCCCCTAAAAAATTATTTTTTCCCTGAAAGATATTTAGTAATTCCCCTAAAAAATGTTAGTTTTTCACCTAATAAGTATTAATAATTCCACTTTAAAGTATTAATAGTTCTTCTGAAAAGTATTTATTTTTCCCTATAATGTTATAGTAAATCCATGTAGCCATGCTCGGCTAACATGGAGATGTTACATTCGCAATAAATATGATTGTGAAAAATCATTAAACACAAAGCACTCATATACAGAAAGGGGTTACAGAACTAAATACCCAAATACAATTAATTGATTATACCATGAACCTATGTTACATTCGCAATAAATATGATTGTGAAAAATCATTAAACACAAAGCACTCATATACAGAAAGGGGTTACAGAACTAAATACCCAAATACAATTAATTGATTATACCATGAACCTATGACATGGAAATATATGCTGAACAAAAACGAACTTGATTAATTCAAATATTTGTGGGTCTTGGGTCGTAGATGAGTCTTGGATTGATTTGATTATATAATAGTTGGAGGGGAGCAAGGTGAGTCGCAGATGAAAAATGGAAAAATTTACAATGAGTCTTGGGTCTTGATGAGCTTTAGGAAAAAAGAGAAAGGGAGATTTGCTTTTTCAGGTGGAACGAGTTAGTGATTTGATGGTAATATTTTTTTTTAAGTAGCTAGATTGATATAGTCCACTTTCCTCCATCAAGATACCACATAAGCTAGATTTTGCGCACATAAGCAAAATTCACTCGAATGTCCAAACTCCTCCAACCTTTCTCCTCTCGTGACAGGCACATAATATTTTTAATAATTATATGGTTTTATTTCCAATTTGAAGTTGACCAATAATATTTTTTGCCACACATGGGACTAATTTTTAAATTTTTTTCTTAACTTCAATGTATTTTGAAGGAGCTAACAAGTTACAAGATACCTACATAAGAGGAATCTTTAGACGAAAATAAACTAGAAATGAAAATGCCATAGAAGTAGACAGATTCATTAACAAAGTACTAGTCTGCTAGAAGCATTATATAACATGCTTCTCTTCGTAATTCATCCACTTGATTTATCTTTCTTACTCCCAAAAAACTTCGAAAACCGACTCCCAGACCTGCAAAAAGTCAACTTGTTGAAATTATGGTAGCTTCGTGGATAATATTTTTTTCGTAATATTATTTGGCACATAATTGGTTAAAACACATAAAATATACATAATATAAATAAATAAATTATATCAATTTCCATTTCATATACATTTGGATCCATATAATACTTGACAAATAATACTCTATTCAATTAAAAAAAATAATATTTATTTAATCTAAAAGTGAATCCAAAACTATTAATAGAATATTATATAAATAACAAATAAGAACGTTAGTAATTTATGAATATACTATTATTATTAAACATTTATCTTGTCACATTAATATAAATATAAAAATATAAAAATTGCTTATAAATAAATATTTGCATGATATAAACATAAGTTATAACACAAATATAATGTCAAAAGACCTCAGCCGTATTTTTTCCTGTAAATATTTTTCGTACTTTTTGCTGATTTCTACCGTACATAACTTTTAATAATACATATCGTATGTATAAAATCCATCTTGTGTTTAAGTAATTAGGAACAGATAAGCATTTATTTATTAAAACAAACATCGTAGTTTCTTGCAAGCAACACTCGGCAGCCGCCGTCTTGGTCTTAGAGAAGCATTCTAGACAGCAGAACCATCATCTCAATGGGCGCCCGTCGTCTCATTAGGTCCTAACGAATACAAAAATTTCAAGGATCCCTGGCTCCCCGCCTTCGAATTTTCTCATTTGCGGCTGTTCGAGGATCCTCTCGTCAATTCTAATGTGCCTAACAAGTGGAATAAAGCTTTGGTTGAGGTTGTTTTCTCCCCAGACGAAGCCCAGATTATCCTTAACAAGACTCTTCCAGACACCCCATCACCCGACCTTTGGTGTTGGCACCTTGCTAAAAATGGGAAACACAACAAGCGATCGGCACCATGCATACATTAATTGGATGATCGCGCCTTTCTTTCTCCCCAAACGCAAGCTCCGGCTCCGGCCCAAATAAGATATGGAAACACCTTTGGAAACTCCGAATCCAACCTCGCATTAAGCATTTTCTCTGGCGCTGTTGCACGGCCGCAATCCCCACGCCCGAAAACCTCGCTAGACATGGACTACACAATTCAGACCCATGTCCCTGTGTCAAAATGCGGACAGCTCATCTTCCCACGTATTCTTCCACCGCCCACTCGCAATGTGACCACTTGAAATGTACGGCCTCTACGAGTTTCTTTCAAGATTCCAACAACCAGCTTGGCATCTATGGATTCGCGACCTCATATCGAACCCGTCTGATGGACCAATTGAGCTTGTTGCCACGATTTGCTATCTCCTTTGGTACCACAGAACAAAAGTAAATTTAATGGCTTAATTTCGGACCCCGAGCGGTGGTTCTCGTCCGCATGACGCATGCTCAAGGACTTTCGGGAAGCTCGGGGTTGGCGAATATGTCGCCTTCTTTAGCTAATCATCCGCTTCTTGAAACTCGAAAACCGGAGCATGCTTCTACGTGGATGGAGCAATCTCAATTCACGTAAATCGGCGGTGTGGGAGTAGCTCTCATCTATGCCCAAGGTCAATTTAGCAAAGGTCTCTCGAAACAATTTATTGGTGTCTCCAATCCAGGAAGAAGCGGAATTCCTTGCATTCGGAGAAGCACTCTTAATGGCCCAAGATTTATCTATCTCTCGATTCACAATCTTTGGAGACATGACCTCTGTTGTCCTTACTATACATGGAGAAGCCATCCGCCCCTTTGCACTACCAAGACATCCTCCGCGATATTCATCCCAGCGCTTTTTGCTTTGTTGAAGGAATTTTTGGACTCCACGTGATGAAAATTTCTTGGCTCATGATTTTGCATTTTTGCGAAAAATATGAATTCTCGATTAAAATGGTGGTACGATCCCACTCTTGTTCACTCGCACATGTGGAAGTTTTTCAAAGAACATTAATGAAAGTCCGTTTTCCCTCAAAAAAAAATGAACAATATAATTAAACCTCCTAATCTCCACCCGCCCTTCCCCTCCACCCCAAAGAAAAATACAAAACATGTCAGTTGTGGTAAATTAGAGCCGTCAAAGGAGCTCGGTCGGATGGGTAGCTCGACCGACGCGGTAGTAAGATATAGTTGGGCTTCATTTATAGTGGTCGAGATGAACCACCCATTTGGCCCGACTCAAAACACTGGATTCGCTCGATCGACTAGGCATTTCATGTGTATTTTTATAGATTGGACCGATTTGGGCTCTAAAAATAGAAGTCCAATCACTATTTCGCCTAACCCGATTTTCCTTATAGCCCTGGTCTTTGGCTCGACCCGACTTGCTTTGACTCAGTTAATTATAGTGTGATAAAATTTGTTACCTTTTAGAAGAAGAAGGGTTGTGGGTGGTCGTCCTGATAGAGTTACGGGTATGCATTGGATGACTTGCCCACAAACATCACATTTTCCTTGTTTTTTTAAGGCTTTGGATGTACACGATTCATGTATTAGACATGATCTACTACATCCATGACTTGTCCTAAACAAATCGATATCTTGGGGCAGAAGAAGAGCAAACTATAGCACATGTCACAAATCGCTTCCTCTTAGGTATCGGGCAATGCGTTCTGAAATAACCTAGATTTGATTAATTTCGTATTAAATGTAAGGAGTAATTGTAATAATTCCATAAATCAAAACGGTTTTTTTTTTTTTTGTAAATTTGAAGCTTCTCAAGTTCTTTTTGTAAATAACTCAAACTTTAGGGTTTTTTTATTATTATTATAGATCCCTATTTCCACATACTTATATTAGTTATATACAATAATTTCAAGAATAATAAATTTAGATAGAGTATATCAAAATCTTTGGGAGAGACAAGATCATAATTAAACTTGAGTACCATCACCATTTCCTCGCTTTCCTGACAATATTCAGAAGTGTCGCCTACAAAAAAAAAAAAAAAAAAACATTAAAGGTCGTGTAAGTGTGCATAATTCGCTCACAATTACCACCAGCCATTTGGCCTATTGGTATCACTCCCTCCAATGTGTGGGAGGTTAGGGGTTCAATCCCAGTGAAGTGCGTATACGTAACTCAAAAAAAAAAAAAAATCGCTCACAATTAGTTCTTTTTAATTAAATAGAAAATGATGTAGGATATAATAATCAAGCTCAAATTAATAATTGTGCACTAATACAGAAACTTATATAGCATAAAAAATCAGTCCATTAATTAATTTCCATATTTTTCAATTATAACGGCACGGCAATTTATAACAAGCTTGTATTTTAAGTGGTATCGCTCACCCTTTGTAAAGGTATTGATGAGGATTCGAACTCTATATCTTTCGCTTTCTTTCAAATTTATCCCCACTCCTCTAACCACTCTCGACTAATTAAAAAATTATATTGGCAATTTATATATATAGAAAATATGTACATTACTATTCCCACTCATCAGGCCAAAGAGTACTGGCCGAGCCGCTGAACAGTCGCCTTCTACAGAGAAGCTTCGACGACGATGAGGACGTGTAAAGCAACCCATCTGCATAATAAATAATATTCCAAATATATATATAAACAAATTAAGCTTTTTACCAAGTACTTATTGATTAATAGAAATAAAAAAATGATGTACCAGGAATTAATTAGCCACACAGGATCGATCAATCCAGGGAGGTCTTTCAAAATAAGGCTCCTGATCAGAAAATATATATATTTCTCAAAAAATAAATTTGAAAATAAATATCAATTATGAACTATGAACATCAATTAATTCACTTACTTCCTGTAAGAGTAATGCTCTATAGTAGGGGATAATCAATAATGAATTGAAGGTCCACGTATATATATGCTTCCATATTTTGATTTATTTTAATAATTAGCTTTGGGGTGATGAATCAAGTTCAACCACCGCGTAAATTAAGTCTTGGTATAGGTAAATAATTAATTAATAATGGCTGATTTTGATTAGTTTATTAGTGGGAATTGTTGGACAATTTGAAGGAAAATTACATATTTGACCTTTTAATAGTAAAGGGTATTTTGACCTTTTAAATAGTAAAGGCAAATTTATTTGACCCTTTCAATAGTAAAATTCAAATATTTTATTTGATGAAAGGTCATAATTTTTTCTATAAATATGGCTTGATTTTTATTTGGAAAAACACACAAAAACTTACAAAGTTTCCATACATCTCCAACTCTTGCAATTAAATTTTTGGTGATAATTTTCAGGCATAATTTCAATTCGCCGGAATAGGTAATCCGGTTTTCTCGTCTTATCCTGGGGGAAACAGACGTCCAGAATAGGGGACGAATATGTTTTAAGGATAGTGTGTTGAACACACGATTCAAGCTAATTTTATTTTGCTTACTTTGCAAATTTTATCGATTCGGATTTTCGACTCATATAAATTGTACTAGAAGAAATACTAATATTTTCCTACAAACTTAAAACAGATTTCTACACATTTTACAGTACAATTTATATGACGCTATTGTGCAACTATTTCAACTCTATTGCAAATTTTGATTAGGTGTTATAATTTCAAAATCTTGCTGGCGTAAATAGTTTGATAGTTTAATTTTGCTAAATTTTGATAATTTGCATCATGTTATTTGGCAGTTGGCAAGTACTAAGGTTTTCATATAAGTTGGAACCAATTTTTCCATATTATATTGTTTAGTTTAGTATTTAACTCTAATCTTGTTGATTAGTTGTTTAAAAAAAAATTGAAATTCGAACTTTGATTCACCAACTTTTTGCAATTGTAGCTTCATATAAAAGTCCAGATTGATTGGCTATCTTAATATGTTAGATAGTTTGGCTTATTAAGTGGATTATGCCATATTAAAAACAATATGCTAATGTTTTGAAATACTTGAAGTTCATATTCAATTTGGATGATTATCGGGATATTAAATTGGTTGAATATTTATTATTTTGGACTAAAGCGATTAATACCCGTTCTATTTGAAGCGTAAGAAAATTGCAATTTGATTTATTTTTGGACTATTTTTGGATTGATTGGGTATTTGGACTAATTTTGAACCGATTGATTTGTTTGGACTATTTTTGGTGATTGGACCGTTTGGACTAATTTTTGACCGATTGGACTAAAGTTTGGGGTGATAAGATAGATTCCCTGTGCTATAAGAAAATTGCAAGGACCTTATACTAAATAAAAAAAAATTTGAATATTTTTTCTTATCGGTTTTGTTTCGATTGATTGATAGAAGTGCTAAACTTCTTGTTTATTTGTTTGAAATGGCATCCGAATCAAACAAGGTGGGGTCTAACCCGCTTTTGCGAATCCGCTTGTTATCCCAATTGTGCCTCGGGTAGTAGCCAATCCCACGCTTAATGTGCCGGTTAATTATGGCGAAAAACCGGAAAAATTTAACGGTTTGAACTTTAAGCGGTGGCGTGAGAAGATGCTCTTCTACTTGACCACCTTGAACTTGGCTCGATTCTTGAGAAGATCCTCCACAACTTAGTGAGGATGAGATCGATGCACAAGCGGTTAACGCTTTAGATGCTTGGAATCATCGCGATTTCTTGTGTAGAAATTATGTCATGAATGGCCTTGCAGATTCGCTTACAACGTGTATAGCTCTAAGAAAACCGCAGGAAAGGCGCGGGAGTCTTTG
This sequence comes from Rehmannia glutinosa, assembly GCA_016081115.2. Taxonomy (NCBI): domain Eukaryota; kingdom Viridiplantae; phylum Streptophyta; class Magnoliopsida; order Lamiales; family Orobanchaceae; genus Rehmannia; species Rehmannia glutinosa. The sequence continues at coordinate 22,204,879 of CM071926.1, read as the reverse complement.
GACCATAAGTATAAGATCGAGGATGCGGGTGCGAAAAAAATTCATTGTAGGCCGCTTCTTGGATTATAAAATGGTGGACTCAAAAACGGTCATCGATCAAGACAAGAGCTTCAGGTGATCATACATGATATTCTTTGAAGGGATGGTTTTGAATGAAACTTTCCAAGTGGCCGCAATAATTGAAAAATTGCCACCGCTTGGAAAGATTTCAAGAACTATCTCAAGCACAAACGAAAGGAGATGAACGTTGAAGATCCGATTCTTAGTTTCGGATTGAAGAAGGTAACAAAGGTTAGAAAGAAAATGTTCAATCATGTGGTCGCTAAAGCCAATGTTGTGGAGCATGGCGAAATCTCAAAAGGGAAAAAGAAAATTGGGAAAACGGTAAAGGGTTCAATAATTTGGGACCAAAAGGAGGTATTTCAAAGAAGAAATTCGAAGGAAATTGCTTCAATTGTGGCGGCAAGGGTCAGGCTTCGATTGCAAGAAACCGAAAAAGAATCGGAGGCTAACATGGTTGATCACATTTCTCAAGAAGGGATATGAACCTCGGGTGCGGTGGTCTCCGAGGTGAATTTCATTGGTTCAAACCCGAAACAATGGTGGATTGATTCGGTGCTACTAGGCACGTGTATTCTGGTCGAGAGAAATGTTTAGTTCCTTTGAGCCACCAAGACGGCGAGAAGTCAGACATGGGAAATTCACTACTTCAAGTCAAGGAAAAGGCAAAATGGTTCAAGATGACGTCCAGGAAGGAACCGACTCTAAATAATGTGTTGTATGTACCAGACATTCGTAAGAATTTGGTGTCTGGTTCGCTTTTAGATAAGCATAGTTTTCGCATTGTTTTCGAGTCAGGGGTTGTTACTTTGTTAAAAAATGGGATGTTTGTAGGCAAGGGTTATGCTTCGATGGGTCTGTTTTAAGCTCAATGTAATGGTTGTTAAATCAAAAGCTAATAAAATGAAGAATGCTTCTGTTTACTTGCTTGAGTCTTCCAATTTGTAGCATGGTAGACTAGGACACGTTAATTATGATACTTTACGTAGATTAATTAACTTGAATTATATACCAACATTCCATATTGATTCCAAGCACAAGTGTGAAACTTGTGTTGAGGCAAAGTTAACAAGGACTTCATTTAAAAATATTGAAAGAAATAACGAACCACTTGATTTAATTCACACCGATGTATGTGATTTAAAATCGACACAAACACGTGGTGGCAATAAGTACTTCATTACTTTTATAGATGATAACACAAAGTTTTGTTATGTGTATCTTCTTAAAAGTAAAGATGAAGCTATAGAGAAATTTATTCTCTATAAAAATGAAGTTGAGAATCAACTCAACAAGAAAATTAAGGTGTTAAGAAGTGATCGTGGAGGTGAATATGAATCACCTTTTGCTGAATTTTGTGCCCAACACGGAATTAGACACGAAACAACAGCACCTTATTCACCTCAACAGAATGGCATTGCAGAACGGAAAAACCGTACACTTAAAGAAATGATGAATGCCATGTTATTAAGTTTCGCTTACCTCGGAACATGTGGGGAAGTGCCTTGTCTTGTGACTAATTACCTTTAAATAAGGTACCCCGTAAGAAATTAGACAAAAGCCCTTACGAGCTATGGCATGGAAGAATACCATCCTACAAATACTTACGAGTGTGGGGGTGTCTTGCGAAGGTTGCTATACCTACACCAAAGAAGGTGAAGGTAGGTCCCAAAACTGTTGACTGCATATTTATTGGATATGCACATATGATCTTTCTTATCGATTTCTTGTGCATGAATCTAAAGTTGAAGATATACACAAGAACACGATAATTGAATCGAGAAATGCCCCGTTTTTTGAAAATGTATTTCCGTGTAGATCGAGAGAAGAAGCAAGCTCCTCTAAACGGATACATGATTCAATAGAACAAGAGCAAGAAGAAGAGGTAGAAATTAGACGCAGCAAACGAGCTAGGATAGAAAAATCTTTTGGTCCAGATTTTCTAACCTACATGCTGGAAAGTGAACCTCAAAGTTACAGAGAAGCTATAGCTTCTTCTGAAGGACCATTATGGAAAGAAGCCATAAAAAGTGAAATTGATTCCATCTTGCAAAACCATACACGGGAACTAGTGGATCTTCCAGGGAAGTAAACCACTAGGTTATAAATGGATTTTCAAGAAGAAAATGAAGCGGATGGAACAATTGATAAGTACAAGGCTAGACTTGTAATTAAAGGTTCTGATAAAAAGAGGGCCTTGATTACTTTGATACGTATTCTCCAGTTACGAGAATAACCTCCATTAGATTGGTACTTACAATTGCTGCGTTGCGAAATCTTGAAGTACATCAAATGGACGTAAAAACTGCTTTTCTAAATGGAGATTTAGAAGAAGAGATTTACATGGAGCAACCTGAGGGATTCTCTGCACCTGGGCAAGAGAACAATGTTTGTAAATTGGTCAAGTCATTATATGGCTTGAAACAGGCACCGAAACAATGGCATGAAAAGTTCGATAATGTCATGAAAGAATGTGGATTTAAAATAAATGAATGTGATAAATGTGTCTATGTTAAAGAGGATGGAAATGACTATGTCATTTTATGTCTTTATGTAGACGACATGCTTATCATTGGAAGTAATGATAAAATAATTAAATCCACTAAAGATATGTTGAACTCGAGGTTTGACATGAAAGATATGGGTTTAGCTGACGTGATCCTCGGAATAAAGATTTCTAGAACTTCAAATGGACTAACACTTGATCAGTCACATTATGTGGATAAGATTCTAGAAAAATTTAATAAGGATGACACATCATTAGCTAGAACTCCGATAGACACAAGCAAACATCTATCGAAGAATAGAGGTGAGGCTGTGTCTCAAGTTGAATACTCACGAGTCATAGGAAGTTTAATGTACTTAATGAGTTGTACAAGACCAGACATTGCCTATGCAGTGAGTAAATTGAGCAGATACACGAGTAATCCAGGGCATGACCACTGGAAAGGTATAGTGAGAATACTAAGGTATTTAAGATATACTCGTGATTTTGGGTTGCACTATACAAAATATCCTGCTGTTATTGAAGGATATAACGATGCTAATTGGATATCTGATATTAAAGACTCTAAGTCTACAAGTGGATTTGTATTTACTTTAGGAGGTGCATCAATATCATGGAAATCTTCTAAGCATACAGTTATAGCTAGGTCTACTATGGAGTCTGAGTTTATTGCTCTAGACAAGTGTGGTGAAGAAGTTGAATGGCTTCGAAATTTCTTAAAAGATATTCCAAAATGGCCTAAACCTGTGCCAACAATTTGTATACATTGTGACAGTTCAACTGCTATTGGTAGGGCACAAAGCAATATGTACAATGGTAAGTCTAGACACATACGTCGTAGACACAATACCATTAGACAACTACTCTCAACTGGTGTTATCTCTATTGACTACGTGAAGTCAAAGGATAATTTAGCGGATCCATTAACCAAAGGGTTGAATCGGGAGCTAGTTGTGAAATCATTAAGAGGAATGGGACTTAAGCCTCTAGAAAAATGAGTTGATACAATGGAAACCCAACCTAGTTGACTGGAGATCCCAAGATCTAGGTTCAAAGGGACAACCTAGTTGTAAAAAGACTCTATGATCACTGTGGGGGAGTTATCCCTTGTCCATTCCTTAACAGTGATGCCCGTGGAGAAGAGGATAAGCAATTTGGCTTTTAATGATTCTTGTGCATCGGTAAGTCGAGCAGGGTAGTACGGGCTATCTTAAATGAGAATCACCTATGTGAGAGAGAAGTGGGACCGCTTCGAAGAGAATTGTGTGAGGCTCAATTCTTAGAACCTCTTGCAGAACCAGGCGTATGTTCAGGGCCATGAATGAACATAACCATGAGAACTGAAGTATGTTAAGAAGAATCTTGTGTGAGGTATATCATCGTTTACACAAAAGGCAGAACAGTTCAAGGACATCACGTCTCATGATCGGCTAGTAAGTAAGGTAAATATGCTTTCAAGAGGAAGGTTCAAGGGTAACACCTACCTATCCTATGCATGGTTCAACCGTTGGAATTTATCACCAAATCTTTGTATCTTCGTAATTTTCTTCATGTGGGGGATTGTTGGACAATTTGAAAGAAAATTACATATTTGACCTTTTAATAGTAAAGGGTATTTTGACCTTTTAAATAGTAAAGGCCAAATGTATTTCACCATTTCAATAGTAAAATTCAAATATTTTATTTGATGAAAGGTCATAATTTTTTCTATAAATATGGCTTGATTTTCATTTGGAAAAACACACAAAAACTTACAAAGTTTCCATACATCTCCAACTCTTGCAATTAAATTTTTGGTGATAATTTTCAGGCATAATTTCAATTCGCCGGAATAGGTAATCCGGTTTTCTCGTCTTATCTTGGGAAACAGACGTCCAGAATAGGGGACGAATCTGTTTTAAGGATAGTATGTTGAACACACGATTCGAGCTAATTTTATTTTGCTTACTTTGCAAATTTTATCGATTCGGATTTTCGACTCATATAAATTGTACTAAAAGAAATACTAATATTTTCCTACAGGAATTACCCTAAAACCTAAACCTACTCATGCACTAGCCTCCAAGTCAATTGCCTAGCTTACCTGGTTAGATCTTGATCTATTACATATCTTAATTGGAAGTATTTGCAAAACTTTTTTGATTTATTATAGAATGAGTAAAAATAGTTGAGAGCAGAATCAAAAATTTAAAACACTCGTCGCCTTGCTTTTATATTCTGATTAAATGAAATAAAATTAGAATTATAAATTGATATTTATAAACACTAAAAATTGGTTTTTTTTAGCCAAAAGCTAAGAAGTATTTTTAGTGATTGCCAACACGGATGAAAACGGTTTAGTTGTGATTCGATCAATTAATCGGGAACACAACAACTCATATATAATATCTTGTACATAAATATGTATGTGCATATAATCCATGCCGACCTCTTACCTAATTAGAATTTGTCTCTTAGCTCACCTATACGTGATCTGTTGACAAGCTAACTATTATGCCTCGTTATGTTGGGCTAATGTTAATGGGGCTGACTCATAACTTTTGGATAAGTGAGTATAATTCAAATGATGTATTGCAACCCATTATTGTGTTTTTTTTTTGAGGGAGCCCATTATTGTGTTTAGTTGTCAAAATGTTTGTCAATAATGGGTGGGCTACACAATACGGACTACGAAACTTGTTTAGGTAGTGGATCAGGCATGCGGTGTTGGATGGGCTATAAAGAAAACATAAATTAGAGATTGATTTATTATTTTCCATCTACAAACGGAGAATCAATTGTTGGCCTTGTACTGCATTTGTAACCTAAAAGTCCGGGTTCAATCCATAACTATTTTGGAGTGTGGGGTTGGGGTTGTATCTCCTCCCCGCATAGATTGAAACTATTCCTAGGAAGAAATAACGTAGTTGCTGTAAGGATATTGTTAATGTTCCAAGAACTTCATAAAGATGAATATACTGAATTTGAATCAAAGCTATAAAATGTCAAAAGTATTTTACAAGATAGAAGAGCTCTGCTCTTTATAGAATTGATCTTCTAATATTAACCATATGATCTCCTATCATAAATGTGAACCGTAGGATATAAAAACTAACTTAACCATCCTAACTAACTTAACTAACTGAATATAGCAGCTGTTATGATTGTGAGTTTTGACACCCCCCTTAAGTTGGGTATGTATATCAATCATGCATAACTTGTCATTGAATTGATGAAAAAGTTGAGGAGGTAAAGGCTTTGTCATGATGTCTGCAATTTGCTGGGATGAGGTATTGGAATGACTTTGATCAATCCTTGGCTATCTTTTCTCTTACAAAGTGGCAATCAATTTGGATCTGCTTTGTCTTTTCATGATGGCAAGAATTCGAGTAATAAGGTAGGTGACTTTCATTGCCGTGTATAGATTTGTTGGCTGTGTAATAGGAGCTTGTAAGTCTTGTAACAGGTAAGCTAACCATTACACCTCACGAGGTAGCTAAGGCAATGGCTCTATACTCAGCTTCAGTTGAAGAAAGCGGCTAATCGTGGTAATTGTTTCTTGGCCCTCCAAGAAATTAGGAGTCCCCAGGTAAATAGCAAAGCCACTAACACTTCTCCTTGTGTCTTGACACCTTGCCCATCAAAGATCTCAGTAAAGACTTGAAGGCGCAAAGAAGAAGATGAAGAGTAAAAAAGGCCTTTACCAGGACATGACTTGATGTATCTTAACACCCTGTGTGTTGCATCCAAATGTGTAGATCTGGGATTAGACATAAATTGACTTAGAGCATGAATACCATAAGATAATTCAGGTCTTGTAATAGTAAGATATAGTAGTCCGCCAACAAGCCTTCTATATATTGAAGGATCTCGCAGAGGAGTTCCAGAAGTGTTGGATAAATCTATTTTGGCTTCCATAGGAGTGTTACTAGGTTTGCAACCCAAGTAACCTGTCTCTGTAAGTATGTCTAGAGCATACTTAGTAGTTCTTGCCACCTCTATGCCAAGAATATATTTAAGTGTTCCAAGATCTTTTATGGTGAAAGTAGCATCTAGATGAGATTTGATATGCTGTATCTCTTTGAGATTGTTCCTACCAAAATGATGTCATCTACATATACACAAAGGATGATTAGAGAAGTAGATGATGATTTAATAAAGAAAGCTGGCGTCGATTTTGATTGTGAAACCATAATCTATAAGACAAGATGTAAGCTTGTGAAACCATTGTCTAGAAGCTTGTTTAAGGCCATAAAGACTCTTAGTAAGCTTACAAACCATATTGTCATTGGGTAGATTGTAACCAGGTGGAGGTTTCATGTACACTTCCTCATAGAGATCACCATGCAAGAAAGCATTGTTTACATCTAACTGATGTAAAAACCATCCTTTGCAAAGCAGCCATTGCTAAGACAAGTCTGATTGTTGTAATTTTTGTGACAGGTGAAAAGGTGTCAAAATAATCAATACCTTCTTCTTGTGTGTATCCCTTTGCAACTAAACGAGCTTTGTATCGTTCTATAGTACCATTGGACATGTATTTGACTTTGTAAACCCACTTACATCCAATACAATGCTTGTTGGGAGGAAGAGTAGTTAAGATCCAGGTGTTATTCTTTCCTAAAGCAGTAATTTCTGCTTGCAGATACTGTTGCCACTCAAGATGTTTGCTATCTTGAGAATATGTTTTAGGCTCGTAAATATGGCTAACTGTCTGTCTTGTGAACAATTTATGTGAAGTAGACAATCTAGATGAGGAAAGGAAATTGGAAATACAATAAGGCTTACCTGAAGAAATAGAGTCAGCTGAGGAGCTTTTAGTGTCAGCTGAGAGCCCTTTGGAAATTGAAGGAGGAAGATCATAGTTATATACCTGTAGGTAATGTGGAGCAGCTCTTTGTCTATGTGATCTCCTTATAGGAGAAGTGGAAGAAGGTTGCTGGACTTCCTCTGTGACCTGTGTAATTGATTCAGGTTCATATGGTGTAACAGATGTATTACTATCCTCTATAATAGGAACCTGTTCAAGCTGAGTGTCATAGTTAGTGAAATCTATCTGTTGAAAAATTGGAGAAGAATCAGAACTTTTGTCAGAAATATTATTGTCAAAAGGAAAAACATTTTCAACAAATTGAACATGTCTTGAAAGGAAAATTTGTTTAGTCTCAAGATTATAGAGTTTATAGCCTTTAGTGCCCAGGGAATAGCCAATAAAGACACATTTGATCGCCACGGGATCAAACTTTTTGTTCTGTCTGGATAATGTGGAGGCATAAGCAAGACAACCAAACACTTTTAAATGTTCATAATCGGGTTTTTGAAAAAGCATTTCATAAGGAGTTTTGTTTTGAAGTAAGGGTGTAGGAAGTCTATTAATGATGTGTGTGGTGTTAGTATACATTCATCCCGAGAAAGAGATAGGAACTTTTGATTGAAACATCAAAGCTCTTGCAACTTGAAGTAAATGTTGATGTTTTCTCTCAACTAAACCATTTTGTTGAGGTGTTTCTACACAACTTGTTTGATGAATAATCCCATTAGAAGCGTAAAAGCGAGGCATTAAAAACTCTGTTCCATTGTCGATCTTAAGGTCTTGATTTTCTGTTGAATCGAGTATTAACCATTTTAGAAAAATTTTCTAAATGAGAACAAGTATCGATTTGTTTTTGAGTAAATGAATCCAAGTACACCTAGAAAAATCATCAACAATAGTGAGGAAATACTTGTAACCATTATGAGAAGTAGAAGAGTAGGGACCCCATATGTCACAATGTACTAACTCAAATGGTGCAACCGTCTGAAATTCATCGGTAGAGAATGGCAATTTCTTTTGTTTGGATAAATGACATACATCACAATCAACAAATTTTGAACAAGGAGGAATTAAACTGGACAAAGCAAAGACAAGTTCTTATTAGAGGTATGGCCTAGTCTAAGATGCGGATATGGGACTTTTTGAAGTTGTTAAAGCGGCCAGTGAAATTTGAGAAGATATAATCCATCTTGTATATCGTTGAACCAATCATCCTCTTGGTTGTCAAGTCCTGCAAAAGACAATGTGAGGACAAAAAATGCAGTGTACAGTTTGAAGACTTAGTTAGTTGAGAAACAGATATAAGATTATATTCAAAAGATGGTACACACAAGACATTATGTAGAACCAGATTTTCTGAGAGTTTTACTTCTCCTATGTGTGTTGCTATGGCAATATTGTCATTATGTAAGTGTATAGAAATCTGGGTTGGTTTTGGAGGAGAAGTATATAATGAAAAATCACAAAGCATGTGATCAGTGGCCCCAGTATCAATGATCCACTTATAAGTTGAGATTTGTGAGTTGGTAACAACATTATTACCTTCATTACCTAAGATAGTAGTTGCTACTGAGTGAGAAATATCATGAGAAGACTAAGAAATATTTGCAGCTGAATTAGCTTGTTGAGCTTTAGCAAAAGCAAGAAATTGTTCAACCATTGTGGATGAAAACACAGAAGCATCAGGTGTATTTTCAGTTTCTAAAGAAATTGCAGCAGAGTTGGCTGTTCAAAATTCTTTTGCATTTCTAGGACCCTTAGGGCCTTTCCAACCAGGTGGATAACCAATAATCTGAAAACATTTGTCAATTGTATGCCCTTTGAAACCACAATGTGAACACCTAGCCTTTTTCTTGTCTTTTGGAGGTAAAAACTTAGACTGTGCAGGTCTTTGGGCCAACATAGCAGCAAACTCAAGAGGATTGACAGATACAGTTGAGTTGTTCAACCCTCTTTGAGATTCTTCTTGAAGCAAAAGTGAATAAACCTTAGCCAAAGAAGGCAAAGGAGAGACTAATAGCAGCTGACTCCTAATGGGAGCATAGGACTCATGTAATCCAACAAGAAATTTAATTACAGAGTCAGATTGTTGTTTTTGAGACATAGCAGCAGAAACATTGCATGTGCAAAGGCCACAAGAACATTTTGTGAGAGGCCTAAAACTAACATATTCATCCCATAAGGCCTTAAATGAATTATAGTAGGCTGTAACAGAGGAATGTCCTTGAGAAATGGAGCTGAGTGATTTTTCCAAATGAAACACTCGTGGTCCATCACTTCGAACGTACCTGACTTTCAACTCTTCCCATACTTCAAATGCTAAGTTGAAATATAAGAGGCTTTGGCAGATATCTTTAGAAATCGAGTTCAAGATCCATGACAATACCAGATTATTTGCTCTTTGCCAAGAAGAGTAGAGAGGATCAGTTGTGGAGGGAGAAGGCAGGGAACCATCAATGAACCGTGTCTTGTTTTTCACATTCAACGCCATCATGACTTCTCGACTCCAAGGAACATAATTTTCGCCATTGGATGGCTCATATACTATAATTGCTCCAGGATTATCACTAGGATGAAGAAAATATGGAGAGTTGAAATCATCTATGGGAGTAGGGGTTGGAGCTGTTGGAGTTGTTGGAGCCATCGAAATCTTGATTGGAAAGTGACCTTGAAAATTCAAGAAGATGCATATTCTGGTAGATTCAATAGATGAATCAATGAGAAGATGATTCAATAGATGAATCAAGGAGGATCTGATTCAATAGATGAATCAAACTTGATCTGGATTTGAAGAAAAAGCGATGATACCATGTTAATGTTCCAAGAACTTCATAAAGATGAATATCTTGAATTTGAATCAAAGCTATAAAATGTCAAAAGTTTTTTACAAGATAGAAGAGCTATGCTCTTTATAGAATTGATCTTCTAATATTAACCATATGATCTCCTATCATAAATGTGAACCGTAGGATATAAAAACTAACTTAACCATCCTAACTAACTTAACTAACTGAATATAGCGGTTGTTATGATTGTGAGTTTTTGACAGATATTATGGGTGGGTTGTAAAAAAGGAAAATGAGAATCAATTTTTTTAGTTTCCAAATTATGAGTGAACAAATCGATCTAAAGCAAACCGCACTTTTGATTTACTATTTTTTCTTTTTGTGACCCTAATTTATTATGGATATTAACGTGATCTTACAGTTATAGCACCTTTTTTGTTGTTTTTTTGGTTATTTGAAAGCTAATACTTTTACTTATATATGACTGCGTACTGTGTAATATATAAATTAAATATATATAAATCCAATCTTTGATGTTATGAATTTTGGCCAATTATTTAGAAATTAGAGAATAATGCACTCTGGCATTAATCGAACACGAAAACCTTACGGTTGGGGCCTCGAGGATATATGGATTAAAGAGGAAAATACAAATAAATTCTTTTAACGGATTACAGATAATGTTTATTTTTCTTTTCTTCCTCCCCTCCCCCCTCCCTTTCTAGGCATATTTTCCAATGTTAGGTCCATTTTGACCTACTTTATTCCATGTTATACCTGGATAAGTACTCCAGGTGCTAAACAACTATAGATTTATTATAGATGTGAAAAGATTCACATATAATCAACGGTCCGGTGAGTATTGTATGCAGAACAACGGTAGATACTACACCTAGTGTATTTCTCCAGGAGTAGCATCTACAAGACCTCTCCATACGTACAAGTAGGGATGACAATGGGGTGGGGTGGGGTGGGGTGGGCGGATATCTCAATACCCAGACCCGCCCGTCCACTCCACGGGGCAGGATGGGGCGGATAATCAATACCCAAACCCACACCGTCCCCACCACGGGCGAGGCGAGCGCGGGTCGCCCGTATTGAATTTTTTAATTTTTTTATATTTTTATATTATATATTTTATTATTAATAATTTTTAAATATTATATGTTGTATTATAAATACATATTGTTTATAACATTTATCATTATATATGTTAAATATAATATTAAATACATAAATTATATTATTTTATATAATATACATGTAAAATATACATTAAATATATTAAAAAAACAAAACAAAATAAGCACGGGCGGGGCGGGCGGGTACCCACGGGGACGGAGGTGATACCCAAACTCACCCCGCCCGCCACGGTCACGGGCGGGCAAAGACGGGTCATTTTGCCATCCCTACGCACAAGATCCCGTAATAATTTAAAATAACAATAATATTTATTTATAGAGGTGCTCTTACGTGAGACAGTCTTCTTATAGACTTAAATTCATGAGACGTATCCTACAACGCGCGAAACACATGAGTCTTTTGACGGGTTTGGGTTGAAATTCTAGTTACATGTAGGATACGTGTCATCAACAATGCCCATGAGACCGTCTCATATAAGTTTTTTCATTATATATATATATATATATATATATATATTTGTTGATGCTCTTTTTCAATCAACAAGCCAAAGACTTAAAAATGCGTGATCGAAAACTAAAAAATGAACACCGAAAAATATTATAAGTGGTTGAGCTACCTTTTATATTATTATAGCGGAGCGAGTCAAGCTGTTTCTGGTGGGTTTTTCAGACACCGAATTTAAATTCTCTAAGTTGTATAGTTGATTTCTCTTGTCATTTTCATAATAAATGAGATCTATTTGTACTAATACAATTAGTCCTTAAATAATTATTACATCTAAAATATTAGTGGGACACTTGACCTCCCCTTATTGTGCATGGCATGGTGGCCATGTGTTGGAAAGTGCTTGTTGACTTGTCTTGTTGATGCGTTGACAGGTGGATCTTTGGTCTGCCACTTGTGGATTGAATCGACTTAGTGGAGGAATATTGAATTATCATACTCAAACGAGTTGAGCTCGGCTCAGCACCTCGGCTCGGATGAGGGTGTCCTGATCGGTCCACGTCATCTGGTCGGTCCATGTCACTTGGACGGTCTATGTCATCGAATCTTGGATGGCCACGTGGATGTGTTTTGATCACCTTGGCTCGGGTATCATCAATGGTCCCCAAGTCCAAAGACGAGGAGAAGATTCTTCGAAACGGTTCTGAACTTTAAATGGAGAGAGAGAAAAAAGGTCAAACGGTTTTAAAATTGTTGACAACTGTCAATTAACCATTAATGCTTGAAACAACGCATTAAATGGAACTCAAGATGATGGACATGTGGCATCTTCTGACTGGACCGTCGTGGCCCGCCAAATGGAGGGACGTGATAGTTACTCAGCTTTTGAATTTTGAAAAGACGTGCCCCTTTCAACTGGCGCGTGATTTTTGAGAAAAAGTAACCTATAAATATGGTATTTCTTCTTCAATTTCACTTCTATTATACAAGAGATCACAGAGGCCGAGCAGAGAGTTTCAAGTCGGCTTTGAAAGAGAGGACTCAGAAATCCTTAGGTAATTTTCAAAACTTTTTCCTCCTTTCTTCTTTTTTGTGTTCTTTTCAAGAAATACGTCTAGTTCCGTTGACAATAGCCAAAACTAAGATTATAGCACGAAAGTAGAGGTTGAAGATCCTCCATCGGAAAGAGAAGTTACTCCGGAAGATCCTAGTGTGATCAACGTTTCCAGTTCCGTTGATATTTCTGAACAAGGGAGGAGTGGAGTGACGTGATATTTATCCCCGGAAGACGAACCAATAAGATCTCAAGAAGATGAACCGATAGAATCTCCAGAAAACTCAAACATGGAGTCCGAGAATGATGAACGTGAGCAAACCAATGTGCTTGATGGTGTTCTTTGCAACAAGGGTTCCCAAACAAAGTAGAACGTGAGAGCCGAAGTAAGGCACGATCGAGCCCCGCAGGGTTGGGGCCGAGGCTGGAGTGAGTGGGGAAGAACGAACCTACAGCCCAAGTGGAGTTGCCCATGGGGCAGCACCGAGTAGGACTGAGATTGTAGGGCGAAGTGATGCGGGGCATGATGAGCCTATAAGGACAAGTGGTGGGGTCGATCGCGGTGCAGGTCCGTCAATATCTGGTCGGGCAGCAGAAGAGGCCCATGATGCTACTGGGAGGCCTCCAAAAAATACTAGGACCGAGTGGATGGCAACCAGCCAGAACTTCCAGCTGGGTTTGTTAGGGCAGCATGAGTTGGATGCTCTTTATCAAGGTCATAGCTTTCCATCATCGGTGCAATTTTGGCTGCCTTACCATGAGGAGGTGCCCAAGCTGCCGCTCCCGGGGTGTATCACCATGTACGCCCATAGCATACTATATGGGTTGAGGTTTCCCCTGGCAGGGTTGTTCACAAATCGGTTTAGGAGGTGGGGGATTGCCTTATCTCAGGTGCACCCCATGACTTGGGCTAGATTAATTGGGTTGCTCGTGCTTTTCTCTCGGTAGGGTTACCTGCGGCCCCACTTCGATGATATGAATGAGTTGTTCATCTGGAAAGCGACACCGAGCAGTGTCAGAGGGAGGTCATCGGGGTGGTATTATGTTCAGACCCTGCCTGGCTACCGGATAACTTGGTCCTAGGCCTTTCACAATCGTTAAAAGAGTGGAAAGAAAAATGGTTCTGGGTTGGCGGTGACTGGATGACTACTCGCAGCCGGGATAGCGAGTCGTTCCTTGCTCCTCCACTCCGATTCTGTTATGATTTCAGTCAGCACTTTTCTAATCTTTAAATTTCCACAAAATTTTTAATCGTTAATTCTTTATCTCTTGTGCGGAGAACCGTCCTTCTCAAGGTCGCCTTTCAGACGAGTTCTGGAATAGGTTGGAAAACATAAAGCTTCTCCCAGAGGCCGACAGAAAGATTAAGCTCTCAAGCAGGATTGCATGTTGATCCGCCAGGCAGATCGGGTGCCGAGCAGAGACCTATTTCTCGAGCATGTGCAAGAAATAGATGAGCAGAACTAGTTCGGTCGCCACAGCAAACTGAACAGGTAAGGTCGCCAGTTGCAGACCCACGACCTTGGAGAACTGAGCAAGCAGGGTCGCCGACCCTAAGAACTGAGCCAATAAGGTCCATGCCTTAAAGGACCGAGCAAGAAAGATCGTCACCGTCTAGAGAATAGACTCAGGAAGAAGTCTAGGGTAATGATTTCTTGTGTTCATATTCCATTGTGCACTTATATCTTTAATCGTTTTTGATGGATTCGATGTTTTTGTATATCCTGAAGAGATGGACATTTTTGCCCGCCTTAACCGAATCAAGCAGACAACCGGGAAGGGGACTGGCAAGAGTACTGAGATAGTTGAAATGACCCCAGAGAAGCGGGTAGAGATCCAGCAGGGAAAGAGGAAGGTGATGGATGAGCCGGAGGTCGAGCCCATTAGGCAGCGCAGGGGGAGTGGGATCGAGATATCTGAGCCCTGTCAGGCGAAAAGGGATGGGAAGACCCCGAGGATGACCCCTATTATAATTCCCTCTGGGGAAACAACCACTGAGGCCCACCGAAGAACGTTCTCTGATGACGTAGCGCCAGAAGGGCATTTTGTTGCTCCTAATCCTACTTGGGAGGAACCCTGAGAAGGCATGACTTGTGTGCGGCCACAGTAGTTCATTGAATTTGCTAAGTGTTTGACCCCTACTGACGAGCAAGTGGTACACTGCCAGAGCCTGGAAGGGCCTCCAGGATGTCCAAGCTTGGCCCTGGACCACCGAAATCGAGCAGTTCTACATGGAGACTGATTGGGCAGAGAAAGCTCAGTATGCCATGGGTCTTTCTAATTGCATCATCGGCACTTTGTGAATATTATTGGCCAAGGGCGCGATCTGGCAAGGCATCACGCTGACTTGCATGACACCCACGATACTCTGCATCGTATCCAGGAATCCTTAAAGTCGAAAGCTAAGGAGGCCGTGAAGAAATCCATCAATGCCAGGAGTACTGCGGAGAGTGCCATGGCTATCTGGGACCAGGGAGAAAAAGTTGAAGAGGTCCTCCGCCAGGAAGTCGATGAGCTGAAGAGAGAAGCGGCCAGCCACCAGGAACCGATGATCAGGTGTGAGGCCGAGGTTCGAAGGGAGATGGAGGAGGCCTTCAAGAAGCAGTTGGAGGAGTCCCTTCAGGCCGCTAGGTTGGAGGTCGTGAAGGCCTATAAGAAGTCTGGGGCTTACACCTTCATGCTAACTTGCGGGCACGTGACCAGCGTGGAGGACGTCTTGGATGGTTTGAAGAAGGGCAAGACGGTGGTCGAGCTGGAGGAAGAGCTAAGGGCTCTGAATGTAGAAGTTGATGAGCTCAGGCCTCAGTATCCCGATGTTATTTTTGAGGAGGGTGCTGCTCCGGATAACGATAATGCAGAAGAGGTGGCTTCCAGCAGTCCGCCCCAGATCCAAGCTCCTAGTGACAATCATCCCCGTGGTGACAACCAGTCCCTGCCCCTTAGGGAATTTTTCTCTTTTTAGTTTGATGTAATTAGCCTCGAGCCCTCGAACGTAAATATTTTTATTTTGAATGGAATTTTCATTTTTGAAATTTTTCTAAGTATTTTGCTCGGCTTTTTGCTGACCATAGCAGTGTATAAAGATTGAATGTCGTGTTCGAATTTAATCTGTAGTTCATGGTTGAGTGAAATTGATTAAATTTTGTGCTCAGGTCTAGGCCGATTTTGTTGTAAAGAGCTCGATGCTAGGTCGAGTCTTAATATAAGAATTAGTTGATACATGATACATGCTCGTATCTAGGCTTAGACGTAAGATATATGCGCGGATGGTTGAATGTCATGCTCAGAGTTAGTCCGAGATGAATAAGAAAATTTAAGAAAAATAATTTGCTTGGAATTTTCGAACATTTATTGATAATACTCCTTCAAATACGACACATTCCATGGATGGTTAAACTTTTCTCCACTCAAATATTTGAGCTCATATGCCCCATTTAATAGAACTTTGCTAACTCTACAAGGGCCTTCCCCGGTTAGTTTTAGTGGGTTGGGCTCGGCTCCCATGACTCTTTTCAAAACCAAATCACCTACCTAAAATCTTATTTCTTTCACTTTGGAGTTGTTGTACTTTTCACTTCTTTGCTTATACAATGTGTTTCTCATCTCGGCACTACATCTTTTCTCTTCTAACAAATCCAGCTTGGCTCGCAGGGCGGCCTCATTTTTCTCTTATGAAAATTTTGCAAAACTAAATATTGGGACATTTTTTGCACTTCTTTACTAGGGAGATTGCATCCTGCTTTAATGATGGCCAATAATACCCTTGTCGGATCAGCTTGTATGCCAGTGACTAGCCCCAACGTGATTTCCACAAATTCTTTCGTGCACTTCTCTGAGAGCATAGTCGGCATCAGATTCTGACAAGCATCTGAGCAAGGGAACTAAATATCCATGTTTATACAGGACTCCATCCACTATAGTAAACCGAGCAGCCTGCGTTCTCAATGTCCTGGCCTCAACTTTGTTCTCTCGTTGAATCCCATGCTCTAAGTACTGAATAATGGGCGTCATCCATGTTGGCTCGGCACTTTCATTGGCATTTATCTTAACTGTGCTTAATGATGGGAAAGACAAGTGGGTGGCTGTTACATCTTCTATCAGGTTGGTCCCCGAGCTGGATGCAAGCTTGGAAATAGCGTCCATTTGCACATTTTCGGTTCTAGGTATGTGTATCACTTCCACCTTCAACTAAGAAAGTTTGTTCTTTGCAAGCTCCAAGTACTGTGATATCTTGGGCTCCTTTGCTTCGTAATCTACATTGATTTGGTTGACTACTAGCTGAGAATCGATGTGAACGAGTAATTTCTTTAGCCTCATCGAAGCTGCCATTCTAGCTAGTCCTGCCAAAATGCTTCATACTCAACTTCGTTGTTTGTTGTCGAGAACTGAAACTGTATGGCCGAGTAGTAGCACTTGTGATTTGGATTAATTACCACAATTCCGCCCCCTGCTCGGTCTACGGTGGAAGAGTCGTCGACAAACAACTTCCATATTTTTTCTTTGATAATGTTCAGTTGAATTGAGGGAATGAATTCTGCTACGAAGTCCGCCAATGTTTGTCCTTTGATTGCAGTCCTTAGTTCGTATGAGATTTTGAATTGGCTGAGTTCAACTGCCCATTTGATCATTCGACCAGACATGTCTGGTCGGTGCATGACTTTTTTTAGAGGATAGTTTGTCTAGACAAGGATTATGTGCTCCAAAACATATGTCATTAATTTCCTCAAAGATATGACCAGCGCTTACGCCAACTTCTCCATGGGTGGGTACCGCAACTCGGCATCATGTAAGGCCTGGCTGATGTAGTAAACCAAATATTGGATCGTGTTATCTAATCGGATCAATACCGAGTTGGCTGCATACTCTGAAACTGCCAAGTACAAATACGAGTCTTCCCATCGGTGTGGATTTTGAAGTATCGGAGTAGTTGCCAAGTATAGCTTTAAGGATTTGAATGTTGCTTGCGTTTGCTCGGTCCATTCAGAATCTTTGTTTTTATCTATTATCTCGAAAAGCAGCTTGCACTTATCAGTTGATCTTGATACAAATCTGCTTAATGCGGCTAATCACCCAGTTAAACTTTGTACTTTTTTGATAGAATTAGGGGTTAATATAGATCGATTATGGCCTTAATTTTATCTGGGTTAGATTTGATTCCTCTTTGACTGACCATATATCTTAAAATTTTCCTGAATCGACCCCAAATGTGCATTTTTTTGGATTCAACATCATCTTGTACTATCGCAAAATCATAAACATTTCATTAAGATGAGCAATATGGTTGGCAACGTACATGGATTTTACAAGCATATCATCTACATAGACTTCCATTGTACTTCTCATCAATTTTTCAAACATCTTGTTAACTAACCTTTTGTAGGTCACTACTATGTTCTTTAAGCCGAATGGCATCTTCTTGTAGCAATACACACCACGAGCTGAGTAAAAAGATATGTTCTCCTCGTCATCAGGATGCATGCGGATCTGATTGTACCCAAAATAAGCGTCCATAAAGCTCGTTAATTCATGTCACGTCTTACGCATTAGTAACCATTGTCCATTGTTTTTCTTAACCAGCATGGGGTTGGCTACCCACCTCGGAAATGAATTTGTTGTCCAGTTGTTTCCCAAACTCAACTTCCAATGCTGCCTGCCTATCTGGGCCCAATGTTCTTCTTTTTTGGATCACTGGTCAGTATTTGAGATCGATATTCAGCCGATGACATGCATGTTTTGAGTCAATACCAGGATTGAGACCATACAAAGGCATCCAAATTATTGCTCAGGAATTCGATGAGTTTGGACCTGAGTGGCTCTTGCAAATTATGCCCAATTCTGAGTTGACACCCCTCGTGATGCTTCTTGACATCTACTATTTCGATTTCTTCCACTGGATCGGCATGCTTGCGTTTTTACTTTACCCTTCCTTCTTCTGTAAAAGCAATTATTCTTCTTCTGTAATCGGTTCTTTCCCAGGGCGTCTCCCTGGTTTGGCTTTCGATATGCTTTCTGCTCGGTGTTCTGGTTCAATACCCTGCTCGGTTATATTAGATGATTTGATGGACTCTCCCTTCTCGAGCACGTTTATCTCCACCAATCTAAGTTTGAGCGAGCACTCCCTTGATTCCCTTTAGTTGCCCTTGTGAGTGCCTTCACTTTCTAGTGTGCAAAACTTGATGCAGAAATAATAAAATGACATGGCAGCCTTTAAATGATAAAGTAGCAGTCACCCGATGGTCGCTTTGTATTCTGAATCTGATTTGATGATCTTGAAAGTTGTTGTGACTGTTCTTTTATTCGACCCCTGGCCGAGCTGATTGGATAGATCGATCTCACCTAATGGAATGATCCTCCTGCCCCTAAATCCAATGATACTGTCATTGCTTGTACATACGTAAGAATTGTCCACATTCATCCTCTAGAATGCCCTAATGTAGATTACTGATGCGTAACTTCCGGAGTTGACTAGGATCCTATGGACAGGAATGCCTAAGATTGGTGTCGTGATGACCAGGGGATTGGAATATGGATGGACCAACTGGTCGGCATCCTGGTTGTAAAAAGTGAAGAAACCTGTCGGTTGACCCTACTTAATTTTTACCACATGAACACGTTGTCCTGCATTTGTAGTTTCTCTAACTTCTGCTTTCCTTTTGTGAATTGACATGTTATCTTTGTTAGATAAATGTTTTTATCAAGATTTTGATGATTATGTTTAAATGAGTTTTTATACCTAAATTATGTTTATGTATGTTGTCCAAAATACTCCTAAATGCGATCGCACCCCTGGGCGACCGGTCGACCCCCCCTGCAACATGTACCTGGATCGCACTATTTTCTTCCAGCGTTCAAAATTTTCTATAGGGTGACCGGTCGCCCTGTGCAGTTCTATGACAGAAAAATTGTACCGTTTGAACTCTTTGACAGCAAGATTTACTTTTCATTTTTGTACAATATTTCTACATCTTGTGATCCTCTTTTTGTAGACAAAAGCATACAAGAAGGAGCCTATGTTGGGAGCCTATGTTGGGAGCCTATGTTGGTGAAGACTCTCCTATAAATAGAGGATGAATTGAAGACACAAGACATAACACATACAAGCAAATACACAACAAGAAATCTGAAAATTCTCCAAGCCTTCATTTTTATACTCTTGTTGTAATAGCCTAGTTCTTGCACTTGCACAATCTTGAGGTCTAGGCTTTTCATTCTTGATTACACTTGCACTCAAAGTTTGTATATTTCATTTATTGAGTTGTAATATTGAATTTTTCTATCATCCAAAACAAGATATCCTTGTTAGTGTTCTTGTGGTAAGAACACACTTGGGTGATCTTAGGTGTTGAAGATTGTGGTACTCTTCATTGGTGTTGAAGGAAGATTGTGGTAATCTCCTTGAAGGTATTGTAAGAAGATTGTGGTAATCTTCAAAGGTGGTGTTGTAACAATTGTGGTAATTGTTAATAAAATCTTTTTTTCTTTTTGAAATCCATTTCGGATATACCGGGGTGGTAGAGCACGTAGTCCCTAAGTGGGGTGAAGCTCTATAAATCATCGAGTGTTGTTTAATTTCCGCATTTACTTTCTTGTCAATTAATTGTTCATTCGAAAAAGAGGGCGATTTGCGAAAAATCGGCATAATCTATTTACCCCCCTCTAGATTATCGTAGCCACTTGGACTAACAAGTGGTATCAAAGTCAAACTCTTTGGCTAGCTCGTTCCGAGTAAAGAGGAAAGATCCATGGCTACGAACGAAAGCTACCTCACCACCGGCGCCTCCACCAACAAGCCATCACCATTCGATGCCAACAACTACGCATTTTGGAAAGACCGTATGGAGTGCTTTCTACAAGGGTTCGGATTTGATATTTGGAATGTGGTCATTGAAGGTGTTGCTCAACCAACAAAAAAATTGGAGGATGGCACCACGACTCCCAAACCGTTCAAGAAGTTTGATGAAAATGACAACAAATCCTTCTCTCTAAACAGTAAGGCTTTAAATATTTTGCATTGCTCTCTTACCGCCACCGAGTATAATCGTATAAGAGGCATAAAGTCGGCACATGAAATTTGGGAAAAATTAGAAACCATCTATGAGGGCACAAAGAAAGTGAAGCAAGCAAGAAAAACAATGCTTGTGAAGGACTTTGAAAATTTCAATATGCATGATGGTGAAAGCATATCAAAAATGGTGGAAAGGCTTGACAACATTGTCAATCCTCTTGTGGCTCTTGGAAAGGTCATCTCCGAAGAAGACAAGGTGACCAAGGTATTGAACGCCCTTCCCGGCTTATGGTCCAAAAAGGTGACGGCAATCACGAAAGCTCACAATCTTGAGACACTCAAGTTTGATGAGCTCATTGGGAACCTCCTCATTTATGAAGTATATCTCAAGGAGAGGAAAAATTCTCAACCATCCACCTCTAAACCTGAAACGGCGGCTCTTGTTAGAAAATTTGCAAAATTTGTAAAGAAAAATAAAACAAGAAAGCCTAGAGATAATTCTTGTTTCAAATGCGGAAAATCTGGGCACTATATAGCCGATTGCCCAAAATTAGCGGAAGAGAAACAAAAGAAAAAAAGCATTTTCCGAAAAAGAAGGCGTTAAATGCGGATGTCAAAACTTGGGATGAATTACTTGAAACAATCGACGAGGAAGGAGAATCCAAACATGGTCTTGTGGCCATAGACGATGAAAATACCGAGGTACGCTCTAATGTTTCATCTTCTTCCCTAGTTGATGAATTACAATGTGATTTTGATGAATTGCAAAATGAGTTTCAAAATTTGATTGTTAAATACAAGAATTTGAAAAAGGAGCATAAAGAGCTTAAACTATAAAAAGATAAATTATTTACTTCTTATGATTCTCTTGATAAGGCTCATGTCATTACTCTTACTATGGTTCGTACTCTTAAAACCAAAAAACAAACGCTCACAAATGATATTGAAAATTTGAAAAAGAATGTGCATCGATTCAATTTAAGTACGGATAAAGTCACAAAATATTTAGATGCACAAAGAGGTGAGCATTCTAAATTAGGACTTGGTTACAAATCTTTTCAAAATGCTTCTAAGAAAAATGACCAAGGTCCAACCTTTGTACGTGCTAGTAGTCCTTGTATTATTACTTGTTTTTATTGTGGTAAGAATGGACACTATGCTAGTAATTGTAAATTGAAGAATAATTTTAGCATTTGTAGGTTATAGGGGCTATAACAACAATGCATGATTCAAAATGGCTCGTGGACAGCGGATGTTCACGCCATATGACCGGAAAAAGAGAACTTTTTACCAACATCAAGCTCCAAGAAGAGGGTATGGTCATGTTCGGTAATGGCAAAGGAAAAATTCTTGGAAATGGAGAAATTGGTAACTCTTCTTTCTCTCTTAGTAATGTTCTTTTAGTAGAAGGGCTTAAGTTCAATTCGATAAGTGTTAGCCAACTTTGTGATTCAAATTATAATGTTGTTTTTAATAAAGAAAAATGCCTTATTTCCAAAAATGATAAAATTATTTGTGAAGCAATTAGAAAAGACAATCTTTACAAAATTTGTACATGTGATTTGGTTAGTCAAAATGTTTCTTGTCTTGTCGCCAATAATGATTTAACTAGTTTATGGCATAGGCGACTTGGACATGTTGGATATAAAAATTTGCAAACTATTTACAAAAACCAACATGTAAAAGGACTACCCAAATTGAATTTTGAAAATCTTGGCTTATGTGACACTTGTCAAAAGAACAAATTAGTTAAGAGTAGTTTTAAGCCCAAAAATGAAATTTCCACTACCAAGCCTCTACAACTTCTTCATTTAGATTTGTATGGGGATATTGATATGGCAAGTCTAAGTGGAAAATATTACACTTTTGTTATAGTTGATGATTTTTCTAGATATACTTGGGCTCTATTTCTTACAAATAAAAGCGATGCCGTTAATGAGTTTGTTAAGTTGTGTAGACTTATTGAGAATAAAAAGGAAGATACTATTAAGTCTATTCAAAGTGATCGAGGTGGAGAATTTGATGGAGAATTTAGAGTCTTTTGTGAAACCAAGGGATATAGTCACAATTTTTCGGCTCCAAGGACACCTCAACAAAATGGAGTAGCCGAAAGGAAGAATCGGACACTTCAAGAAATGAGTCGGTCCATGCTCAATGAATTTTCACTTCCAAAATATTTTTAGGCCGAAGCCGTAAGTACCGCTTGCTATGTCATTAATCGAGTTTATATTCGTCCTAAAATGAATAAAACTCCATATGAGCTTTGGAAAGCAAGAACTCCAAATATTAGATATTTCAAAATATTTGGATGTAAATGTTATATTTTGAATACTAGTGATCAATTGGACAAACTTGATCCTAAGGCCAATGAAGGAATATTTATGGGGTATTCAACTAAGAGCAAAGCTTATCGGGTTTACAATAAAACTAGTGGAGTTGTTGAAGAATCCATCCATGTCAAATTCAATGAAGCTTCGGGTGTTGAAAGGATACCCAATGATGAAAGTGATGAAGATGATATTGTTGAACCCATTGTTCAAGATGATACTCAAAATGATCAACCTTCAAGCTCAAATGTTCCTCAAGAAGATAAAGGTGATACTTCGGATCTTCCCGTAGCATTGAAATTTAAGGGAGATCACCCAAAAGATCTTATTATTGGTGATCCCCTTGATAAAGTAATGACTCGAGAAAAATTTGCCGAGAAAGCTCTTATATCTCAAAAGGAGCCTAAAAATGCTAAGGAATCTATTGAAGATGAGGATTGGTTTGAAAAAGGGCAAGATTGCTTAATAGTGCAAATTTATGTTGATGATATTATTTTTGGTGCTACTAATGAATTCTTTTGCAAGAAATTTTCTAAGTTAATGCAAGGTGAATTTGAAATGAGCATGATGGGGGAGCTTAACTTTTTCCTTGGACTTCAAATTAAACAATGCCAAGAAGGAATATACATTTCACAATCCAAGTATACAAAAGAACTTTTGAAGAAGTTCGGAATTGAAGAAGGAAGAACCGTCTCTACCCCAATGGCAACAAATGTCAAGATTGACAAAGATAAAAAAGGCAAACCGGTTGATGAATCCAAGTATCGAGGTATGATTGGTAGTTTACTTTATTTAACCGCAAGTAGATCGGATATTCTTCATGTCGTATGCCTATGTGCTCGTTTTTAAATCAATCCCAAAGAATCTCATATGAGTGCAGTTAAAAGGATTTTTCGATATTTGAAAGGCACTATTCAATATGGTTTATTTTATCCAAAGAATGAAAATTTTTCTCTTAAAGGTTATAGTGATTCGGATTATGTGGGAAATATTGATGATCGTAAAAGTACTTCCGGATCATGTCAATTTCTAGGTGATTGCCTAGTTTCTTGGTTTTCAAAGAAACAAAATTGTGTTTCACTTTCAACGGCCGGCTTCGAATATATTTCCAAACATTTTGTTGTACACAACTTCTTTGGATGAAACAAACCTTAGCGGATTACAAATGTTCTTTTGAAAGTGTTCCTATCTTTTGTGATAATATATCAGCTATAAATATTGCTCAAAACCCGGTCCATCATAATTGTACTAAACATATTGAGATTCGAAATCATTTTCTAAGGGATTGTGTTTCAAAACGAAAAATTGAGATATCTTTTGTACCATATCAAGATCAATTAGCGGACATTTTTACAAAATCGCTATATTCCGAGACGTTTGCGTCAATACGAGCTCGGTTAGGCATAATGCATATTGAATGAGGTCTATGATTGCATTTTGCACGTTTTTAAAACTTAGGGGCAAAAAATCGGATTTTTGGTTCAAACCTCAGATTTTGGAAAACAAAATGAACAACTGGGCTGACTGGGGCAAGGCCGACCGGTCGCCCATGCCCCCAACCGGTCGACCATAGCGAAAATTTGGTTAAAAACGTTTCTGTTCTCAGTCACAGTCATTTTGGTCTTTTATGTTCATTTTTCGTCCCCTTCGCATTTTGCACACAAATTTCACTTTAAATTTGTTTTATTGCATACATTTTATATTTTGGACTTCATGAGGCTCGATTATCATCATATTTCCTCATTTTTACTGATTAAATGGTAAGAATTTCTCCTTTTTATCTCAATTGGGTTGAACCCTTGAGAATGTGCTTATATCTTGCTACTTTGAGGAAATTCTTGTATTAGTATGTTGTATATGATGAATGGTGATGAATGAATATTGTTGTATTGCAATTGGTGATGAATTTTTTTGGCTTAAACGAATTACAAAGGCGTTATATTTTTCTTGTCTTATTCGACGCACGCCAAGTGTTCGACAAAATGTTTCAATGAAAAATTCATCACCTACACGATTCTCTTGATTTGAAAAGTTTTATAAGTTTATAGAGATCATGTTTTATCAATCAAATGAGCTTTTACAAATCAAATGAGAAATTTTTTCCCTTTTATTCGGAATTTAAGCTTAAATGCTCAATATGCTCGATAAATCAATTAAATTGCGCACTTTGATATAATTATATGATATTTTTATCGTGCTAACATTATTTTTGATGATTCTAAAGGGGGAGAAACAGGAAAAATGCTCATACGCTCAATGAAGCGAAAATAAGCTTGCAAGAAAAACTATAAGCTAGGGCTCTTTAAAGCCAAAAGCTGTGAACAATACTTAGTCCATGTGATGTATTATGGACTTTTATGCTTGACTAATGATGTTTTATGACAGGGAGAGCTTATAAGCTCATGAAATTCAAGCTTAAGTTGTAAAAGCTAAGCTTTTAGCTTTTAGTTGGTTGCTTTTATACTTGTTCTTGATATGCATATTGATAGGGGGAGCTTGTGCAAAAATGATTTTGAAAAATCTTTGCTCCTATCCTTGTGTGTTTGTACTGATGATGAATCTTGCTTATAATGGATTGATGTTTTAGACCGGAAAATTTGTTTTGTTTTAAAATCAACTTCCTAAAATTGTTTTGGTTTGTAATCATCAAAAAGGGGGAGTTTGTTAGATAAATGTTTTTATCAAGATTTTGATGATTATGTTTAAATGAGTTTTTATACCTAAACTATGTTTATGTATGTTGTCCAAAATACTCCTAAATGTTTTAAAATGTTTTTACTAATTTTTGGAGTATTTCTTCGAGTTTATTACTCGATAAAAAATTGGACAACATATTTAATGCTTTTATGTTAATTGGTTTTTACACCAACACAATATTTATAAATGTTGTCCAAATACTCCCAAGTGATTTAAAATGTTTTTACTAATTTTTTGGAGTATTTCTTGAAGTTTATTTTTGATAAAAATTGGACAACATTTCAAGATTGGAGGTCGACCGGTCGCCCAAAAGGTCGACCGGTACCTGAAGATCTCACAAATTGAAACAGAACCTCCTGACTTGAAAAAATTGATGAGGGGACCGGTCCAGGGGAGGGCCGACCGATCGCACCCCTGGTCGACCGGTTGACCCCCCTGCAACCTGTACCTGGATCGCACTATTTTCTTCCAACGTTCAAAATTTTCTATAGGGTGACCGGTCGCCCTGTGCAATTCTGTGATAGAAAAATTGTACCGTTTGAACTCTTTGACAGCAAGATTTCCTTTTCAATTTTGTACAATATTTCTACATCTTGTGATCTCTTTTTGTAGACAAAAGCATACAAGAAGGAGCCTATGTTGGGAGCCTATGTTGGTGAAGACTCTCCTATAAATAGAGGATGAATTGAAGACACAAGACATAACACATACAAGCAAATACACAACAAGAAATCTGAAAATTCTCCAAGCCTTCATTTTTATACTCTTGTTGTAATAGCCTAGTTCTTGCACTTGCACAATCTTGAGGTCTAGGCTTTTCATTCTTGATTACACTTGCACTCAAAGTTTGTATATTTCATTTATTGAGTTGTAATCTTAAATTTTTCTATCATCCAAAACAAGATATCCTTGTTAGTGTTCTTGTGGTAAGAACACACTTGGGTGATCTTAGGTGTTGAAGAGTGTGGTACTCTTCATAGGTGTTGAAGGAAGATTGTGGTAATCTCCTTGAAGGTATTGTACGAAGATTGTGGTAATCTTCAAAGGTGGTGTTGTAACAATTGTGGTAATTGTTAATAAAATCTTTTTTTCTTTTTGAAATCCACTTCGGATATACCGGGGTGGTAGAGCACGTAGTCCCTAGGTGAGGTGAAGCTCTATAAATCATCGAGTGTTGTTTAATTTCCGCATTTACTTTCTTCTCAATTACTTGTTCATTCGAAAAAGAGGGCGATTTGCGAAAAATCGGCATAATCTATTCACCCCCCCTCTAGATTATCATAGCCACTTGGACTAACAATCTTATGCCCTGTTTGTATTATTTGTGAAGCAATTAGAAAAGGCAATCTTTACAAAATTTGTACAAGTGATTTGGTTAGTCAAAATGTTTCTTGTCTTGTCGCCAATAATGATTTAACTAGTTTATGGCATAGGCGACTTGGACATATTGGATATAAAAATTTGCAAACTATTTACAAAAACCAACATGTAAAAGGACTACCCAAATTGAATTTTGAAAATCTTGGCTTATGTGACACTTGTCAAAAGAACAAATTAGTTAAGAGTAGTTTTAAGCCCAAAAATGAAATTTCCAATACCAAGCCTCTACAACTTCTTCATTTAGATTTGTATGGGGATATTGATATGGCAAGTCTAAGTGGAAAATATTACACTTTTGTTATAGTTGATGATTTTTCTAGATATACTTGGGCTCTATTTCTTACAAATAAAAGCGATGCCGTTAATGAGTTTGTTAAGTTGTGTAGACTTATTGAGAATGAAAAGAAAGATACTATTAAGTCTATTCAAAGTGATCGAGGTGGAGAATTTGATGGAGAATTTAGAGTCTTTTGTGAAACCAAGGGATATAGTCACAATTTTTCGGCTCCAAGGACACCTCAACAAAATAGAGTAGCCGAAAGGAAGAATCGGACACTTCAAGAAATGAGTCGGTCCATGCTCAATGAATTTTCACTTCCAAAATATTTTTGGGCCGAAGCCGTAAGTACCGCTTGCTATGTCATTAATCGAGTTTATAATCGTCCTAAAATGAATAAAACTCCATATGATCTTTGGAAAGGAAGAACTCCAAATATTAGATATTTCAAAATATTTGGATGTAAATGTTTTATTTTGAATACTAGGGATCAATTGGACAAACTTGATCCTAAGGCCAATGAAGGAATATTTATGGGGTATTCAACTAAGAGCAAAGCTTATCGGGTTTACAATAAAACTAGTGGAGTTGTTGAAGAATCCATCCATGTCAAATTCAATGAAGCTTCGGGTGTTGAAAGGATACCCAATGATGAAAGTGATGAAGAGGATATTGTTGAACCCATTGTTCAAGATGATACTCAAAATTATCAACCTTCAAGCTCAAATGTTCCTCAAGAAGATAAAGGTGATACTTCGGATCTTCCCGTAGCATTGAAATTTAAGGGAGATCACCCAAAAGATCTTATTATTGGTGATCCCCTTGATAAAGTAATGACTCGAGGAAAATTTGCCGAGAAAGCTCTTATATCTCAAAAGGAGCCTAAAAATGCTAAGGAATCTATTGAAGATGAGGATTGGTTTTTAGAAATGCAAGAGGAGTTGAATCAATTTGAAAGGAATGGTGTATGGGAATTAGTACCTTGTCCTCCATCTCAAACCATTATTGGTACAAAATGGGTATTTCGAAACAAGCTCGATGACCAAGGCAATATTGTTCGAATCAAAGCAAGATTAGTAGCTCAAGGTTATTGTCAAGAAGAAGGTATTGATTATCATGAAACATTTGCAACCGTAGCACGTTTAGAAGCTATTCGTATTTTACTAGCCTATTCTTGCTTTAAAAATTTCAAGCTTTACCAAATGGATGTTAAATCCGCTTTTCTAAATGGTATTATTCAAGAAGAAGTCTATGTAAAACAACCTCCGGGGTTTGAAAATTTTTCTAGGCCTAATGATGTTTATAAACTTAAAAAGGCCTTATATGGTTTAAAACGAGCACCCCGTGAATGGTATGATAGACTTAGCTCTTTTCTTTTGCAAAATGGTTTTACAAGAGGTAAAGTTGATACTACTCTCTTTGTTTTTGAAAAAGGGCAAGATTGCTTATTAGTGCAAATTTATGTTGATGATATTATTTTTGGTGCTACTAATGAATCCTTGTGCAAGAAATTTTCTAAGTTAATGCAAGGTGAATTTGAAGTCAGCATGATGGGGGAGCTTAACTTTTTCCTTGGACTTCAAATTAAACAATGCCAAGAAAGAATATACATTTCATAATCCAAGTATACAAAAGAACTTTTGAAGAAGTTTGGAATTGAAGAAGGAAGAACCGTCTCTACCCCAATGGCAACAAATGTCAAGATTGACAAAGATAAAAAAGGCAAGCCGGTTGATGAATCCAAGTATCGAGGTATGATTGGTAGTTTACTTTATTTAACCGCAAGTAGACCGTATATTTTTCATGCCATATGCCTATGTGCTCGTTTTCAAAGCAATCCCAAAGAATCTCATATGAGTGCAGTTAAAAGGAATTTTCGATATTTGAAAGGCACTATTCAATATGGTTTATTTTATCCAAAGAATGAAAATTTTTCTCTTAAAGGTTATAGTGATTCGGATTATGCGGGAAATATTGATGATCGTAAAAGTACTTCCGGATCATGTCAATTTCTAGGTGATTGCCTAGTTTCTTGGTTTTCAAAGAAACAAAATTGTGTTTCACTTTCAACGGCCGGCTTCGAATATATTTCCATGAGATTTTGTTGTACACAACTTCTTTGGATGAAACAAACCTTAGCAGATTACAAATGTTCTTTTGAAAGTGTTCCTATCTTTTGTGATAATATATCCGCTATAAATATTGCTCAAAACCCGGTTCATCATAATTGTACTAAACATATTGAGATTCGAAATCATTTTCTAAGGGATTGTGTTTCAAAACGAAAAATTGAGATATCTTTTGTACCATCTCAAGATCAATTAGCGGACATTTTTACAAAACCACTATCTTCCGAGACTTTTGCGTCAATACGAGCTCGGTTAGGCATAATGCATATTGAATGAGGTCTATGATTGCATTTTGCACGTTTTTAAAACTTCGGGGCGAAAAATCGGATTTTTGGTTCAAACCTCAGATTTTGGAAAACAAAATGAACAACTGGGCTGACTGGGGCAAGGCCGACCGGTCGCCCATGCCCCCAACCGGTCGACCATAGCGAAAATTTGGTTAAAACGTTTCTGTTCTCAGTCACAGTCATTTTGGTCTTTTATGTTCATTTTTCGTCCCCTTCGCATTTTGCACACAAATTTCACTTTAAATTTGTTTTATTGCATATATTTTATATTTTGGACTTCATGAGGCTCAATTATCATCATCATTGCTCATCTTTACCGATTAAATGGTAAGAATTTCTCCTTTTTATCTCAATTGGGTTGAACCCTTGAGAATGTGCTTATATCTTGCTACTTTGATGAAATTCTTGTATTAGTATGTTGTATATGATGATTGGTGATGAATGAATATTGTTGTATTGCAATTGGTGATGAAATTTTTTGGCTTAAACGAATCACAAAGGCGTTATATTTTTCTTGTCTTATTCGACGCACGCCAAGTGTTCGACAAAGTGTTTCAATGAAAAATTCATCACCTACACGATTCTCTTGATTTGAAAAGTTTTATAAGTTTATAGAGATCATGTTTTATCAATCAAATGAGCTTTTACAAATCAAATGAGCAATTTTTTCCCTTTTATTCGGAATTTAAGCTTAAATGCTCAATATGCTCGATAAATCGATTAAATTTTGCACTTTGATATAATTATATGATATTTTTATCGTGCTAACATTATTTTTGATGATTCCAAAGGGGGAGAAATAGGAAAAATGCTCATACGCTCAATGAAGCGAAAATAAGCTTGCAAGAAAAACTATAAGCTAGGGCTCTTTAAAGCCAAAAGTTGTGAACAATACTTAGTCCATGTGATGTATTATGGACTTTTATGCTTGACTAATGATGTTTTATGACAGGGGGAGCTTATAAGTTCATGAAGTTCAAGCTTAAGTTGTAAAAGCTAAGCTTTTAGCTTTTAGTTGGTTGCTTTTATACTTGTTCTTGATATGCATATTGATAGGGGGAGCTTGTGCAAAAATGATTTTGAAAAATCTTTGCTCCTATCCTTGTGTGTTTGTACTGATGATGAATCTTGCTTATAATGGATTGATGTTTTAGACCGGAAAATTTGTTTTGTTTTAAAATCAACTTCCTAAAATTGTTTTGGTTTGTAATCATCAAAAAGGGGGAGTTTGTTAGATAAATGTTTTTATCAAGATTTTGATGATTATGTTTAAATGAGTTTTTATACCTAAACTATGTTTATGTATGTTGTCCAAAATACTCCTAAATGTTTTAAAATGTTTTTACTAATTTTTGGAGTATTTCTTAGAGTTTATTATTCGATAAAAAATTGGACAACATATTTAATGTTTTTATGTTAATTGGTTTTTACACCAACACAATATTTATAAATGTTGTACAAATACTCCCAAGTGATTTAAAATGTTTTTACTAATTTTTTGGAGTATTTCTTGAAGTTTATTTTTGATAAAAATCGGACAACATTTCAAGATTGGAGGTCGACCGGTCGCCCAAAAGGTCGACCGGTAACTGAAGATCGCACAAATTGAAACAGAACCTCCTGACTTGAAAAAATTGAAGAGGGGACAGGTGCAGGGGAGGTCCGACCGATCGCACCCCTGGGTGACCGATTGACCCCCCCTGCAACCTGTACCTGGATCGCACTATTTTCTTCCAACGTTCAAAATTTTCTATAGGGTGACCGATCGCCCTGTGCAATTATGTGAAAGAAAAATTGTACCGTTTGAACTCTTTGACAGCAAGATTTCCTTTTCATTCTTGTACAATATTTCTACATCTTGTGATCCTCTTTTTGTAGACAAAAGCATACAAGAAGGAGCCTATGTTGGGAGCCTATGTTGGTGAAGACTCTCCTATAAATAGAGGATGAATTGAAGACACAAGACATAACACATACAAGCAAATACACAACAAGAAATCTGAAAATTCTCCAAGCCTTCATTTTTATACTCTTGTTGTAATAGCCTAGTTCTTGCACTTGCACAATCTTGAGGTCTAGGCTTTTCATTCTTGATTACACTTGCACTCAAAGTTTGTATATTTCATTTATTGAGTTGTAATCTTGAATTTTTCTATCATCCAAAACAAGATATCCTTGTTAGTGTTCTTGTGGTAAGAACACACTTGGGTGATCTTAGGTGTTGAAGAGTGTGGTACTCTATATAGGTGTTGAAGGAAGATTGTGGTAATCTCCTTGAAGGTATTGTACGAAGATTGTGGTAATCTTTAAAGGTGGTGTTGTAACAATTGTGGTAATTGTTAATAAAATCTTTTTTTCTTTTTGAAATCCACTTTGGATATACCGGGGTGGTAGAGCACGTAGTCCCTAGGTGGGGTGAAGCTCTATAAATCATCGAGTGTTGTTTAATTTCCGCATTTACTTTCTTGTCAATTACTTGTTCATTCGAAAAAGAGGGCGATTTGCGAAAAATCGGCATAATCTATTCACCCCCCTCTAGATTATCATAGCCACTTGGACTAACAATCTTATGCCCTGTTTGTATTAATGAGGGTTAATATTTCACGCTCATGATTGGGATTCATGGGTGGCAACCTTGCTTGGTCATCGATCCTCTCTAGAATTGTTCCAGCGGGGACCGGCGGTGGGAGTGGTAAATCTTGGACATATTGTTTTAA
Source organism: Rehmannia glutinosa (assembly GCA_016081115.2). Classification (NCBI taxonomy): domain Eukaryota; kingdom Viridiplantae; phylum Streptophyta; class Magnoliopsida; order Lamiales; family Orobanchaceae; genus Rehmannia; species Rehmannia glutinosa. The sequence continues at coordinate 22,172,275 of CM071926.1, read as the reverse complement.
GCCTCCCCTTTGCACAATTATCATAATTTCTCTTATTAAATCCCGACATTCATCGATCTCATGGCTGACCAATTTGTGATAGTAAAAATAGAGAGTGTTGTCCAACTTTGAAGGGTCCAGCTTTAGCGGGTGAGCTGGAGGTAGTAAATTAAGATCCTTGATCTCCTTCAAAATAACTGATGGGGGCTGAGTGAGCAGACTCCTCATTGTTGCAACCTCGGCTCGCACTTATTGATATGACTTGTACCCTGTGGTAGAACTGTCTGAAAATGACTTGAATCCTGATCCTAAACCTGAGGCAGAATCTTTCTTGAAATATTTCTTCGCCCCTACGACTTTTGCTCGATCGCAGAGTCGGCCATAGCTTCTTCTGTACATATATGCCGCTCTGCGCGGATAAGAAATTCCTGGAAAATGCTTGCCCCTGACTCATGAATAGCGTAATAAAAATGGGAATGGGGGCAAGCCCTGAAATGGCCGCCATGAGCATGGCATCATCGGAGACCAATTCCATTTCTTGTATCTGCTTATTGAACCTGGAAATGTAACTTTTTAATGAATTGTCTTATTTTTCTTGATGGGAACAAAAGAGTCATTTGGCGCAGCACGAACGTTGACGCTAAAAAGTGTGTAGTGAATGTTGGCGCCAAGTTATTCCATGAACGTATTGAGCCTGGTGGCAGAGTTCGAAAGCAACGATGAGCTTGATCACCCAGGGTTAAAGGGAACGCCCTACATAGAATGGCATTGCTAGGAATTTATATAACTCAGTCCATGCCAATTATTTGTGATTATGAGTAGTGGAATCAGTTTCACCATCATACAATCCAATTTTTGGGACTATAAATTTTGCGAGGAGATGAGTTGTCAAAATGTGTGGAGCAAACAGTGACACTACATCGGGCCGACATGACAAATGACTTGGCTGATAAGGGGTGTCATCAGGCGTCTCTTCGAACTCATTTAGACGACACTGCATACGGAGTATTTTGGCTTCTCTTTCATTCAAAGGGTTCGATCCTGAGCTCGATTAGCTCTAGGAGGCTCTCGATTGCCAGGAAATTGGATCCTGGACTAGATAGATTGCAAAGGCCATTGTCGGTTAGGCTCTGGCCCAGGCGCTCAAATACCAAATGGGCTCGGTGGGGACGTCAAAGAATAGGTGTTGATTACTCGACCCTGTTATGGTCCACGCCTTCATCCCATGGCCTTCTTCTTCCTTGCCTATCTTCAGGCTACCTATTTCGAGACTTGTAGGTCCCAAGTGGTGTAAAGTAAGGTTTAGAAGGGGGGGTTGAATAAACCTTACCAAGTTTTCAATTTAGTCCTTTTAAAATAATTCAACAGAGTTGACTCAAATAGTTGTGTCCTTGATGGACAGGTAAGTTGGCTTTTCAGCTAAGTTACCCACTTAACAGACTCGATAGAGCTGTTGATAGTATAACTCGGCTGTTCAAGCCAAATACTTAACTTGGCTGATTGGTTTTTAATAGCGGAAGACTTAACACCTTTTGATTAGATTTTAGCTTGATTTAAACACTTGATTTTTCGCACTTGGTTATTTATCAGTTGGATAGCAAATATAATACTTAACAGCAAATATAAAGTAAATGTGCAAGAAAGTAAGTATGCTGAAAGTAAATGACATAAATATTTTTATAGCGGTTCGAAGATGGGATAATTCTTCTAATCTTCTCTTCTCCAATTCCTGGAGGAATCCACTATGTAACAGATCAGTTTACAAAGTGGTAAACAGTCTGGAGACAGCCTTGATCACATAGTTGGCTTCTCTTGCTACTCAGGTTCTTCACAAGGCAGCTTGTCTTGCTACTTCAGCTCACTTCTCAAGTTCTTGAATTTGATCACGAAGCCCTCCAACAAACTTGATAATGGTTCGACCTGGAACCTTTCTACAATCCTAGCTTGGAAAGTAGACCCCTTTTGATTTCTTCAAAAATTTCCTCTTCAACAGATTTGAAGTTATCTTTCCTTCATAACTTGTGTTGGATCGATTTCCTTCGAGTTTCAAGCTTGAGGAATTGCTTGAATGTTTATGAGAATATTGCAGGTTAGATGCTTGGATATTGTTTGCTTGTTCGTGTTCAGGTAACCTCTTCTCAATAACTTTCTCAACCTTTTATAGTGACCATTTGAAATTTCGCCCATTGAAGAGATAGGTTAATTTCAAATGTCACTTGTGTTCGTTGGCTTGTCTTGGTCTACAGTCCTTGATGCTGACCTTTCTTTGTATTAAATGACTGAATTTCTCATTCATGTTGTTCTCGAGTCTGGCAATATCATTCTTGTGGAAATGTTGCAATAGCTCCATATCCGTTTTGTGAGATTGGTTAATCCTCTCAATGTACTCCTTCATTCTCTGCATGTACATGGAGTTATCAACACTCCATACGAGCATCCTTCCATATAAAGCTTTGAAATATCGGACTTGCTTGATTCTCATCGTAGTCCTCTTTGTTAAGTCCATTCCCTTAGTCTCACCGCTTATGCCTCTCGGGATCGGCTGTGAGGAGAGTGGCATCTCGATTGTCCGTGACGCAAGTCCGAGAGGCTCGATGATGTTCCATCTTCTCAATCTCTTCGCAGATTTTCTTGAAGATGTCAGCGTAACTCTTCCTTGCACATTAAATTGTTGATGGCCATTATGTGTCAAAGTTGAAGTCTGTTGGAGCAATCATGTATATGGGAATAATCGATCTTCCCTTACGGCGATCTCCTTTCTTCAACAGTGTCTCTTCTTCCAACTCAGATCCTTAGATAAGGGGAACATGTCTTGAAATGCATCATCGTGCACATATGGAATTTCTTGTTGCTCAGGTGCTTGCGATGATTTAGCTTCATTGGCAGGGGCCACAACTGTGGAAGCTTATGACTGAGTTGTGGGGGTGTGTCTTCTTTATCGGCCCAGAATCGTGGGAGCTCGCAAATGATTTCGATTCCGGTGGGGCATTTGAGATGTTTTGCCTTCACCGATCGAGCCTCGGCACTGCCTTAATGACTTCCTCGGTCTCAGTGGATTTTTCCAATTGAGTAATCTTGTTCTCAGCTGTATCATCAGCTTCATCGGAGGATGATGAGACCTATGGATTTGGCTCATCATCAACATTGAATCTCATATGAGTCGTCTTCTCACTGACTTGGCTCTGAGATTTGTGAACATCCTCAGTTGTGTCCATCATAGGATTATCATTTTGAGTGGACTCAGCTTCATCTTCTGATCCCAAAAATGATGTATCAATGTTTTCTTGGGAATCTTGAAGGGCACCAATAACCTCTTCTGTGACAGCACCTTCAATTTGAGGAATGTTCTCAATTTTATCATCTTTACCAAGGGAAGTTTCAACCTCCTGGTGGCCTTCAATACCCCCAGCAGTCTCCACTGCTGTAGGGCCTTCTGTAATCCCTTCGATAGTCTCAACTATCTTAGGGTCTTCTAAATTCCATTCGACAGACTCAGCTGTCTTAGGGTCTTGGACATTGGCATCCTGAGGAGTCTCAACCCTTTGGATTGCACTTTCAGAGCCCAGAGTGTAACTCCCAGGGCTTCACCATCCTTTGCCTCAGCTGTGGTAGCAGCTTCATTGGCCTTCAATACAACTGTCATCTCAGTTGGAACAGACTTAACTGTTTGAGCTTCATTAATGTCACTCTGTTGTTTCGTTATTTCTTTCTCTGCTCCGCCTCCTGACTACATTGGTTTGTCTCCCACAACTTTCTCCAACCTAGCTGTGGTGGAGAGAGTTTACCCCTCAACTGGCACACCAACTGAGTGAATAAGAGTGGGGTCACTCTACTCCAGAGACGCGGCTTTTCCCTCTGAGTCTACAGCTGCAGGGGCAGGTGTGTTAACACTTTCTTCAGGGGTAGGCTTAGCTTGGGTGCCCAAATTCCCAGCTTCATCGCCATTGCCCTGGGAGCCATCCGCTGAATGCACTGGGGACATGGTGGCATCTATGGTTGTAGCAATTTGTTGTGCCACTCCCAATGGATCAGTCTGCAGAAGAGTTTGGGAGGACTCTCATGGACCTTGTAGTAAACTTAGTTCGTGCATGGCTCTGGATTCCTTCATAGCTTGCTGTAGTTCTGACGACTTTGCTGCAGCAGAAGGATCCATGTCTTTATCACTGTCTGTGAATTTTGGAAGATGTTCGTGAGTGTGTTCTAGAGTGCCTGTGAATGTGCACATCTTAGATTTCTCCAAGGCTTGGGCTTGCTCGGAAACTCTCTCATTCTTCTCCTCCTTAAGAATACAGAGAATGTTCAGACAGTTGGCTTCATTCAGGGCGGATCGAACATCACCAACACCAAGGAATCTGAGAAGCTCTTCTTCTTTCTTGATGAACTCACGGCGAGTGAACTGCATCCTTAAGTGATCCATCTTCCATGACCTCCATTCCCTCAGGCGCCTTTGAATGTCAGGGTAAACTGGAGAGTACATAATCATATCATCATCATCATCGACTTCATCTCCAGTTTCCAGAATGGGAGGTAAGAGACCTTGCTCTTTCTCAGATGCAGCAACATCAGTTATAGGAGGGGAGACAACTCTTTCAACTTCAAGCTCAGTTGTCTTGGCTGCTTCACTTTCCTCAGTTGTTTTCCTCACAGCTGGGTCTTCGGCGGATCTCTGTTGATCACCATTACCAGACTGCTTTGATACATCAACAACTTCCGGAGACTGCTCTTCTTGATCATCAGCAGTCTTAGTTTTTTTCTCCAGATGAGTACCGGATTCAGCTGTCTCTTCAAGCTCAGATCGCCTGAACTCGTCTCTTTCTGGATGGGAGCAGGGGAACCTCAGGTTTAATGTTCTTCGGTTTCTCAAAAGTAATGGCTTTTGGACTTTTCTTAAAGGCAACTGCCTTTCTTAATTTAGCAGTCCTCTTATTCTTTACGATAGGGGAGGGAATATGGTGTTCCTCATCTATCTCGGTTGTGGGGGAAGGAGTCTCAGTTGCTTGGGCAGGTGACTCTGCTGCATGGCCAGGAGCTTTGTATTTTACTGTAGGAGCAGGAGCTTTCTTTGGCTGCAGGGGTAAGAGCAGGCTTGGATACCGCGCTTTCTTCTTTGGTGGAGGGTCTCACTGTTGTGTCTTCGAGGATCACCGATTCCCTCACCGTATCGACCTTCTAGCATGAGCTCTCTTATGGCCTGCTGAGAGGTTTCCTCTGACCAGGCAATAACCCAATGAGCATCCAAAGGACCCATCCTCCTTGTAGGTCTTGTTCAGCACATTATGGCAGAGTTTGCTGTAAACAAACTCAACCAGCTTAATTTTTTTTTTTCCTTGCATGATTGCAGCCATCACGATCAGCTTAGTTTTGGACAGCTTATTGAAGCTTCCAAATTTCATATCAATACACTTTGAGATGACATCCATCAGCTTGTGATAGTCGTCCTTCAAGGAATCCTTCTTGGTCATATAGACTACTTTCGGAGCACACTCGGGCTTGGCAACTTCTTTCCAAGCCGCAGTTAAGTCGACATCCTACTCAGTGATGTCCTTCAAACCCTCTGCGGGAAACTAACAGTGCTCAGCAAGGTCTTTGGCATTGAGTTTAATGACCTTGCTATGGACAAAAGATTTGATTCATCGTCCTACACTTCAACATTCACATAAAACATGGAGACCTCTTCAAAGTACATATGAGTGAACTCCATTGTCAAAAAGTCCTTCACGCCGTACTTCTCCAACATCTCAGCTATCGTCTTGACCAAGGTCTCATCGATACCCTGCCTGATCATTCCTTCAAAATCCACTTAAGAACCAATGTGGATTTGCTTTGAGAGCATCACGTAATCAAGTTTTGGAGCCATTTTTAGAGATTTTTACCGAATGAAATGAGATAAAACTTGTTTGAAAAAACTAGGGTTCGCACAAAGTTTCAGAAAGAATGCACTTTGTTTGCTTGAAGATGAATAGTCCGCGTGAGGAGAGGGAATGTTGAAGTTTCGTGTATAAGAGACGTGAAAGGATGGTTTTTACTTTTTGAAATTTTTGATCAAAATCAACAGATGAGATTGGAGCTTCAAAACTGCATTTAATTCCCAGCATTAAATCCAGCAACATTTATATCCAATCATATGGTTTACTGTGCAGCTTTTATTGTGACCGTCATTATTACGCCTACGTCATCCTTAAAAAATATTTTCGATCATTTAAAACGACTGCGTTTTTGTCACTTAGCATATAAATGATTCAGCTTATTTGTATTATGACTTAACTCCGCTTCTTTCTTTTAAAATATAACTCAGTTGTCAGCTAACTCGATATAGTTGACTTCCCGGTTGGGCTGTTTCATTTGGCTGAAATATTATACTTTATCTTTTTCAAATCCCCATCTTCTATCTCTGCTGATTTAGTCTTCTAAGTATGCTAACTCTGCTCAATTAACCCTAACTCATTCTTGGGCTCTTCAAACCTTGACTCACATAGAAACTTTGTGAATATATCAGCTAACTATTTACCAGTTGAGATGTATTCCAAGGTGATGTCTTTCTTTTCAACATGATCTTTTATAAAATGATATTTAACATCAATGTGCTTTGTTCTTGAATACAACACAGGATTCTGAGTGATTGTAATAGCACTAGTGTTATCACACATAATTGGAATCTCTCTTTCTTCAATATCGTAATCACTCAGATGTTGTCTCATCCATAAGATTTGGGCACAACAATTGCCCGCAGCTATGTACTATATATGCTTCAACTGTGGATGTGGCAATTGAATTTTGTTTCTTACTGAACCAAGAAACCAATCTATTTCCAAGCATTTGACATGTACCTGAAGTATTCTTCTTGTCAACTCTACATCCAGCATAGTCTGAGTCTGAGTAACCAATCATCGTGAATCCACCTTCCTTTGGATACCATAAGCCAACTTCTTGGCTTCCCTTCAAGTATCTTAGGATTCTCTTAGCTGCAGTCATGTGGTTCTCCTTTGGTGTAGATTGAAATCTTGCACATACACCTACTGCAAAGGTGATGTCTGGCCTGCTTGTTGTTAGATAGAGCAATGATACAATGAGTGCTCTATATCTGGTTTGGTCAATAGCTTTACCATATGCATCTATGTCCATCTTGACTGAAGTATTCATTGGAATTTTCACAGAAGACTTCTCTTCCATACCAAATTTCTTCAATAAATCTCTGGTATACTTTGTTTGACTTATGAAGGTTCCATCCTTCATTTGCTTGACTTGAAGTCCTAGAAAGAAAGTCAGCTCTTCCATCATGCTCATCTCAAATTTACCTTGCATGAGGTTTGAGAACTTGTCACACAGCTCTTTATTTGTGGAGCCAAAAATGATATCATCCACATATATTTGAGCAAGTAGTATACTCTCTCCATCTTGAATTCTGAATAGTGTTCTATCAACTTTGCCTTTGGTGAATCCATTGTCAGTTAGGAATTGAGACAATGTATCATACTAGGCTCTTGGTGCTCGTTTCAATCCATATAATGCTTTCTTGAGCTTGTAGACCTTATCTCCAATAGTTTTCTTTGTAGGTCCCAAGGGGTGTGAGTGTAAGGTTTAGAAGGGGGTTGAATAAACCTTACCAACTTTTCACTTTTGGTCCTTTTTAAAATTCAGAGTTGACACTATACTGTTTGTGTCTGGTGGATGACCAATTTAGTTAATCAAGAGAGTTAGTCACTCAATGACTGACCGAGCTGTTGATAGAATAACTCACTGTTAAGACCGAATTAGCTCAACTCGTGGTTTGTTTTCAGGAAGACTTAACACCCTTAAGTTTGGTTTAGTTATGATTTAATACCGGGTTTTAGTACTTAGAGATTATCAGTTGGATAGCAAATATGTCAGCAGAATTAAACAAATAAGATGCAGGAATTGAAGTGCTGAAATGTAAATGACACAATAAGTTTTTATAGAGGTTCGAAGATAGGGTAATTCTTTTACTCCTCTCTTCTCCAACTCCTGGAGGAATCCACTAAGTATTGATCAAGATACAGAGTGGTGGTAATGATCCAGATACAAGTCTTGATCACACACTGACTTGATCCTTTGGGACTCAGTCTGGAGATGCCTTGGTCACTCAGCTGGCTTCTCGTCCGACTCAGCTTCTTCATAGGGCAGCTGTCTTGCTACTACAGCTCACTTGCTCAAGCTCTTATGAAGTGATATCTGACATCGATATGCTTTGTTCTTGAGTGCAACACAGATTCTCGAGTGATTGCAATTGCACTTGTGTTATCACACATGATTGGAATTTCCTTTTCTTCAACTTCATAGTCTCTCACCGCCTCATCCATAGGATTTGGGCACAACAAATTTGCGCAGCCTATGTATTTCGCTTCACTTGTAGAGGTGGCTATTGAGTTTTGCTTTTTGCTAAACCAGAAATTAGCCTATTTCCAAGCATTTGACATGTGCCCGAAGTGCTCTTTCCGTCAAACTCGCATCCAAAGATAGTCGAGTCCGAATAGCCAATTAGCTTGAATCCACCTTCCTTTGGATACCATAAGCCAACTCCTTGGCTTCCTTTCAAATATCTCAAAATCCTCTTAGTCTGCAGTCATATGGCTCTCTTTTGGAGCAGATTGAAATCTCGCACATACACCTACAAAGAAAGGTGATGTCCGCCTCGCTTGCTATGAGATAAAGCAATGATCCAATAAGTGCTCAGATCTTGTTTGATCTACTGTGCTTGCCATCTGCATCCATGTCCATTTTGATCGATGTATTCATTGGTATTTTCACGAAGACTTCTCCTCCATACCAAATTTCTTCATTAAATCTCTGGTGTATTTTATTTGACTTATGAAGGTTCCATCCTTCACTGTTTTTACTTGAAGTCCAAGGAAGAATGTCGCTCTCCCATCATGCTCATTTCAAATTTGCTTTGCATGAGGTTTGAAAATTTTTCACATAGCTCTTTGTTTGTGGATCCAAAAATGATGTCATCCACATATATTTGAACAAGCAAAGATGCTTTTCTTGTCTTGAATTCGAAAAGTGTTCTATCTACTTTTCCTTTTGTGAATCCATTCTCGTTAGGAATTGTGACAAAGTATTATACCATGCTCGGGTGCCTGTTTCAATCCATACGAGCTTTCTTGAGTTTGTATACCTTATCTCCAAGAGTCTTCTCTCTTCAAATTCGGAGGTTGTTCAACATACACTTCTTCTTCCAATAAACCATTTAGGAATGCACTTTTTACATCCATCTCGATATACAATAAAATTCTTGTGAGCTGCATAGGCAAGAAACATCCTTATAGCTTTCATCAAAATCTATTCCTTCTTCTTGGCAATATCCTTTGGCTACTAGTCTTGCTTTGTTTCTTACCACAGTAACCCTCCTCGTTCATCTTGTTTCGAACACCCATTTAGTACCAATAACATTTTGATGGGTGGGTCTTTGAACTAATTCCCATACTTTATTTCTTTCAAACCGATTGACTCTTCTTGCATGGCTTGAATCCAATGTGTGTCATCCAATTCTTGTAACACATCTTTAGGCTCTATTTGTGAGATAAAGCATGTGAACATAGCTTCTTGTTGAGTTTCGATCTTGTTTTGACACCTTCTCTTATATTTCCAATGACAAGTTCTAGTGGATGGTCTTTCACCCATCTTACATAAGGTTGAAGTAAGTTAGTGGATTTAGTCGTCTAGCAATTTGTGTTGCCTTGATCAGCTCTCTCGCAATCACTTAGCCGCAAATTTTCCAAAGATTTTATGAGACTCGGCTATCTCATCTTCATCCGAGTTTATAATTCGCCTTGGCTTGCCTTCAAAGATAGGGACTTTTCGTATGGTTGGATGATTCAAATTTTATCGGTGACTCTTCAATGTCTTCTCCATTTACATTTGGCTCATCGAATACCACATGAATGGATTCCTCCGCAACCATAGTCCTTTTGTTGAGTACTCAGTAGGCTTTGCTTTCATTTGAGTATCCAAGAAGATACCTTCATCACTTTAGCATCGAAAGCCTTTAGATTGTCTTTGCCATTGTTATGGATGAAGCATTTACATCCAAATATTCTAAAATATGCAACATTTGGTTTTCTCCTATCCAAATCTCATAGGAGTCTTTTGTCATTTGTCTGTTTATCATACATCTGTTTTGAGTGTAGCAAGTCGTGTTGATTGCTTGACCCAAAATCTCTTTGGTAACCCCGTCACCTAACATGGTCCTTCTTGCCGCTTCTTTGAGTGTTCTATTCCTTCTTTCTCGCAACTCCATTCTCTTGTGGAGTCCTTGCGCAGATAATTCATGACCAATGCCATTTTCAATACAATATTGAGTTATTATACCATTGACAAACTCGGTTCCTGCTCCGATCTTATTTTGATAATGGTTTCGCTCTTCTCATTTTGAATCCTCTTCATCATTTGTGGTAGTTTATGTAGAGTTTCTTTCTTCTTACACATGAATATTATCCATATATATCTTGAGTAGTCATCTACTACCACCAAGGTATATTTCTTCCCACTTATGCTAGTTGGTTCAACTGGACCAAATAGATCCATATGTAGCAGGTGCAATAACCTTGTTGAAGATGGGCATGTCTTTTCTTTGAATGATGATTTGATCTGTTTTCCCTTCGCATGCGTCACATATACTCTCCTTCTTGTATATCGAGTCCGGAAGACCTTCCACAATATTACTTACGCAAGCTTGTTAAGTGTTTTGAAATTCAGGTGACTCGGCTTTTTGTGCCACAACCAACTTGATTGAGTTGTGCTCTTTGCTAATAGACAGGTGTTGGGTGTTGCGGTTGACCAATTTACTACATACATGTTCTTTTGTCCGCATCCTTGCAACACAACTTCATTTGATTCAATATCCTTGATTTGGCATATACCCATGTTAAATCCAACATTATAACCCTTGTCACGAGTTGGGCGATGCTTAGCAAGTTGAAGTTGAGTCCTTCAACATATGCAACATCCGTGATTTATAATCCGTTCTTCTTGATGGATCCAATGCCTCTTATTTCTCCGAGCTTCATTTCCTCCAAATATGACTTTTGCTCCTTTAACTTCCTTGAATTTTGACAGATTTTTCTTGTTTCTGTCATATGTCCGGGAATGTACCACTATCCATGTACCAAGTTCCTTGGCACTCACTATTCTTGAACCCGCAACCAAGGAAATTAAGTTTTAGGTACCCATACTTGTTTGGGTCCCGAGGGGTTAGTATTGTAAGATGATCCAACCAGCTTATAGCCAAATGATCTCGGCTCTAAGGGGTTGCCATCTCTAGTGCCATAATCATAATTAATTTTGGCAAATTGCTTGGGGATTCTAGGTTCATATAGTGTCTCTTTTGTCAGTATGCCTGTATATGTGTTTTAGCAATTGCCTTCTTTGGGTAATTGTGGTGTTTTCGAGTGTAGTGCCTAGGTGCATATATGTCCGATGAAAGCTCTTATACTTTTGGAATGGCCTTTGTTGAGTTCTAGGCCTTTGCCATTTGGGCTTATATTCCATAAGTCTATGCCGATAGTTCACATCGTTCCAATCAGCTTGGCTTGGATATTTTCTACCACTCCCATCATATGTGTTTCTTTTATAGAACTTTTGGGGTTTTTGGTAGCTCTGTTTTCTTCTTTACAGAGTAATTCTGTTTGAGTTTCTTTGAGGAGCTTGGTGAATTTCTTCTCATTGCCCTCTCAATGCACCCAATCGGTTGTTTTCCTTTTCCTTTATAACCAATGCCGTTTGCTTGTAATTGTGCTTTGGAGTGAATGTGTGTGCACCATTTGGAGTTTTGGATTTTTGAGACACTTCATTGCTTGAAGATCCTTTTTCCAAAATTACTTTTGGAGATTGACATAGCACGAGGAATTAAATCCTAAGCCCTGTCTTGTCTCCACATTCTCTTTGACTCATAATAAGATCATCCAATGATTTAGATGCCTTAGTGAATGAGGCAATCACATTTTTAGGTCATTCTCCCTCTTTTCTATGGGCAGTTATTTCGCTTATTAGCTTGGTATTTTCAGCCTTTAAACTTTTATTTTCATTAGCTATTTGACTTAGAGTACTCGGCTCCTTAGTCATTTGTGAGTTTTGGCTCTTGAGTAGGTTTTTTTCCTCATTTAGTAGTGTGTGTGAGGATTTAATGTGTTCAAAATCTTTCATCATTTTGCCTAATGAATCATAAAGATCAGTGGGTGATGAAGTGTGTGTGTCACAGTCACTATCACTAGAATCGAGTTTGATGAGTTAGAGTGTACCTCATCTTCTTGGTCGAGTTGATCTTGTTCCTTAGCCATCAATCGATCGGGGCTTCTTCTTCGAGTCACTTGAGTAGTCGGCTTCACCGCTCTCTCAATCAGTTGTGTCTCTTGACTTGGCTGTCTCGGTGATTTCTCGCAGTTTCTGCGGCAAGCATTGCTTTTTTTTTTTTCTTGTCTTCTTTCTCTCAAGACCTTTCTTTCTTCTTCATCCCCGTACTTGTTGACTACAGGATATGGACAATCAATGGCATAGTGACCTGGTTGCCTACGGTTCCAAAGATAGATATTCAACCTTTTGATCGGTCTTTCCATTCTTGGATTGTCACCCTTTGATATTCAGACTTTTTGATGATTTGTTCTCTTGGTTGGCCTATCTTCCCTTGACTTGGAGGGAGTCGAGTGTCTTCGGAAGATTCGCCCTTGCCTCTCTTGTAGTTCTTATTGAAGAACTTGTTGAACCTTTTAACCATCGGGCTATTTCTTCCGGATCAATGACTTTCTTTGACCTCGGCTCTCTTTCCATCCTTAACAATTAGAGTAGTTGTTTTGGGTACAATTGTCTCTTCTCGATCTTTTCTTTCTCGGCTCAAATTCGTAGGCTTTGAGATCCGAGAATAGTTCATGGTTGGAGGTCTTCGATAGGTCCATGGAATGTCTCGGTGCCATGACCTTCATTTCCCATTCGGTTGGGAGACTTTTAGGATCTTCATACACATTTCCTTCTCGTGTATATTCCTTTCCAAGTGCGAGATAGCTCGTTGGTGATTTTTGTGAACCGAGCATCCAGTTGATCCAGGTTTTCTCCTGCGATCATTTTGAAATTCTCAAATTTTTGTACTGAGCCATTTGATAATTTATTTTCCTTGATTTGCTCTAAGCCTTCACAAATCAATGTTAGCTTGTCCTGCATTTCTTTAGCCGTTTTGCATGATTTGACTTTATTGAACATGGCTTTGTCCAAGGTTTTGTAAAGGATGTCCTTGGCTACATTGTCCAGGTTGTATCTTTTTATGTCATCATTTGTCCATTCGGTTCTTGGTTTTTCAACCATAGTTGGTCTAGGGGCAACATCCTCTTCAACTTCGTTTGTAGCTCTTCTTTGTTTGTGTTCACTTTAAGATTTGCAGTGGCCCATCCTCTATCAATATCCACATCTCATCATGTAATCTTTGATTGATGAGCTCGCATACGAATTTTCCAATCATCAAATTCTTCAATTGTGAACATAGGGATGCGTGTCAAATTTGCTTCCATGATAATAACTTTTTCTTGATAAAAGGACTTTTGAAAGCTTAAGTACTAAAACAGATTTTGAAAAGTTTGGAGATCTAGTTCAAGAACGGTGCGGAAGGCTCAATGAACCAACCGCTCACGATACCACTTGTAGGTCCCAAGGGGTGTGAGTTTAAGGTTTAGAAGGGGGTTGAATAAACCTTACCAACTTTTCACTTTTGGTCCTTTTTAAAATTTTGAGTTGACACTATATACACAATTTGTGTCTTTGGTGGATGACCAATTTAGTTAATCAAGAGAGTTAGTCACTCAACGGACTGACCGAGCTATTGATAGAATAACTCAATCGTTAAGATGAATTAGCTCAACTTTGGTTTGTTTTTTGGAAGACTTAACACCCTTAAGTTTGGTTTAGTTATGATTTAATACTTGGGTTTTAGTACTTAGAGATTATCAGTTGGATAGCAAATATGTCAGAATTAAACAAATAAGATGCGAGGAATTTAAGTCTTTGAAATGTAAATGACACGATAAGTTTTTATAGAGGTTCGAAGATGGGGTAATTCTTCTACTCCTCTCTTCTCCAACTCCGGAGGAATCCACTAAGTATTGATCAAGATACTGAGTGGTACGGTCCGGATACAAGTCTTGATCACACACGGTGACTTGATCCTTTGGGACTCGATCACGGAGATGCCTTGGTCACTCGGTGGCTTCTCGTCCGACTCGGCTTCTTTCACAGGCGTTTGCCTTGCTACTAAAGCTCACTTGCTCAAGCTCTTAGGATTTGATCACGAAGCCCTCCAAGAACTCGAGACGGTTCGACCTTGAACCTTCCTACAATCCTTCGTGGAATGTAGACCCCTTTTCTTCTAAAGTTTCCTCTTCACCGATTGAAGCTATCTTTCCTTCACGGTGAGAGTTGGATTGATTTTCTTCGTAGTGTAGGCTTGAGGATTAAACTTGAATGATTTTGAGAATATTTTGATTACGATTCGGATGTTAGCTTGAATGTTTTGGTTCAGGTAATCAACTCTTTTTTTTTTTTTTTTAGTCATCCTCGGCCTTTTATAGTGATCTTTCAAAAATTTGCCCGTTGAAGAGATAGCTTATTTTTGAAAGTCACTTGTGGTCGTTGGCTTGTCTTGTTGCGATCCTTGGAATTGCCACTTCCTCATATGAATTATTCTTGACTTTTCAGAGCACTCGACACGGTGTAGTGCTTCCCATTGGTTTATTTCCCTTGCACACTTCTCGTGATCGAGCACTCGAGAAAGGTAGCATGGAGATATTACTTGTTTAAGTAATTCTCTTGATTTACGTGCAACGGATCTCTTTCGATTATCTCGACTTGATCGTATTTCCTTGCTTTCCCAGGTGACTTAGAGTCGACTTCCAATCATTAAATGACTCTTGTCACTTCAACTAGAGACTTGACTATCTTGAGTTGACTTGACTGATGCTTTACTCAGCTGCATCTCAGCTGCACCTTCAGTCGAGTTCCCGTCTTCTCTTCTTTTGCCAAACTCAGCTGTCTCGTAGTAGAGTCTTCCTACTAGTCTCCAGTTGTCTTCTTGCATGTTTGGGCATAGCTGACTTAACTCAGCTTGACCAGCCCTATTTGTTACAAAGCAGTTTACAACAAAAAATGGGGTGCCAACTTCCTATTCTAAGTTTTACAAGGCATTCATCAAAATCTAAACAATAAATTTCCCAACACTGCTCAAAACCTGGAGGTTGTTCAACACAGACTTCAACCTCTTATAGTCCTTTTAGAAATGTACTCTTCACATCCATTTGATACAGAGTGAAGTTCTAATGTGCAACATAAGCAAGAAACATCCTTATTGCTTTGTTTCTTACAACAGATCCTTCCTCATTCATCTTGTTTCTGAAAACCCATTTTGTGCCAATAACATTTTGATGGGTTGGCCTCTGCACTAATTCCCATACTTTGTTCCTTTCAAATTGATTCAGCTCTTCTTGCATGGCTTGAATTCAATGTGTGTCATCTAATGCTTGAGACACATCTTTAGGCTCTATATGGGAAATAAAACAAGTGAACATAACTTCATGTTGTGCTCTGGATCTGGTTCTTATGCCATCTCTAACATCTCCAATAACTAACTCTAGTGGATGGTCTCTCAGCCATCTCACATCAGGTTGGAGTAAGTCTGCTGGATTCAGCCGTCTCGCAGCTAAGTTGTCTTGAACTGCTCTTTCATCTTCATTCAGCTATAGACTTTCCAGCTGTGTTTGAGATTTAGCTATCTCATCTTCACCTGGGTTAAGTGTTGTTACTTTAGCTACAACATAAGGACTCTTCTGCATAGTTGGTTGATTCAGCTTCTCAGCTAACTCTTCAACGTCTTCACATTAGGTTCATCAAAAACCACATGGATAGACTCTTCTGTAACCATAGTCCTCTTGTTCAGCACTCTATAGGCTTTACTCTCAGCTGAGTATCCCAAAAAGATACCTTCATCGGCTTCAGCATCAAAAGCCTTCAAATTATCTTTCCATTGTTATGGATGAAGCATTTACATCCAAATATCCTGAAGTATCCAATATTTGGCTTTCTCCCTATCCAAATCTCATAGGGAGTCTTGGTCAATTGCTTGTTGATCATGCATCTATTATGAGTATAGCATGTTGTGTTAATGGCTTCAACCCAAAATCTCTTAGGCAATCCAGCTTCAGCAAACATGGTCCTTGCAGCTTCCTTGAGAGTTATGTTCATTCTTTCAGCTACTCCATTCTGTTGTGGAGTTCTTGTAGCTGACAACTCGGGAGCAATTCCTTTTTCAACACAATAATGAGTTATTATCCCATTGACAAACTCAGTTCCTCTGCCAGATCTTATTTTTATAATGGTTTGGCTCTTTTCATTTTGAACTCTTTTCATTAGCTGAGGTAACTTCTGCAAAGTTTTCTTCTTTTTACACATGAAAATTGTCCATGAATATCTTGAATAATCATCCACCACCACTAAGGTGTATTTCTTTCCATTTATGTTGGCTGGCTCAACTGGACCAAATAAATCCATATGCAACAGATCCAATATCCTTGTTGAAGAAGGACTTGGCTTATCCTTGAATGAAGATTTTATTTGCTTTCCCATCTGGCATGCATCACATACACTTTCTTTCTTATACACTGAGTCTGGCAATCCCTCTACAAGATGACTTCTTGCAAGCTTGTTGATAGTCTTGAAATTCAGATGACTCAGCTTCTTGTGCCACAACCAACTTGATTCTTTGTGCTCTTTGCTACCGACAAGTGCTTGGTGTAGCAAAGAGACCAATCTACCACATACATATTCTTCTGTCTTGATCCTTGCAAAGACTATTTCATTTGATTCAGCATCTTTGATCTGGCACACTCCCATGTTGAATCCAACATTGTAGCCTTTATCACGAGTTGGTTGATGCTTAACCAGGTTGAAGTTGAGGCCTTCAACATAAGCAACATCCGTGATTTCCAATCTATTTTTCTTGATAGATATAATGCCTTTGATCTCCCTAGAGCTTCATTTCCCCAAATATGACTTTTGCACCTCTAATCTCCTTGAATCTTGTGATTTTTCTGTTCCCTATCATATTTTTTGAACAAAGAATCGGGAAATCCAGGTTCCTTGGCACTTAGCTGTTCCTTGAACCTGCAATCTAGGAAATTCGTTTTTAGGTACCCATACCTAAGGGGTTAGTGCTATAAGATGATCCAACCAACCTATAGCCAAAAGATTTGACTCTAAGAGGTTTCCATCTATCAGTGCCATAATCATAATGCACATTAGCAAATTACTTTGGGTTTTAGGTTCATATAGTTGTCTCTTTTGTTTGTATGCCTGTGTTTGTGTTTTAGCAATTGCTTTCTTCGGGTAGTTATGGTATTTTCTGAGTGTAGTGCTTGGGTGCGTATGTGTGCTGTTAATAGCTCTTTTGTCTTTGGAATGACCGTTGTTGAGGTTTAGGTCTTTGCCATTTTGGCATGTATTCCATAGGTCTTTGCTGATGTTTCACATTATTCCAATCAGCATAATTTGGTAGTTTCTACCATTCCCATCATGTGTGTTTCTTTAATGAAATTTCTGGGGTTTTTGGTAGCTCTATTTGCTTTTCACAGAGTATTTTCTGTTTGGAATTTTGTGTGGAACTCGGTTGGATTTCTTCTCAGTTGTCCTCTTAGCATACTCAACTGGTTGTTTTCCTTTCCTTTTGTATCCAAGGCCAGTTTGTTTGTGATTGTGCTTTGGAGTGAATATGGGTGCATCATTTGGTGTTTTGTGTTTTTGAGATGCTTCATTACTTGAAGATCTTTTTTCCAAAATCACTCTTGGAGTTTGACTATGCACAAAGGAATTAAATCCTATGCATGTCTTATCTCCACAATCTTTTTGACTCGTAATAAGATCATCCAATGATTTGGATGCCATTGTAAATGAGGCAATCACATTATTTAGATCTTTTTTCCTCTTTTTCTATAGCAGCTAACTCTACTGTGATCTTTGAATTTTCAGCCTTCAGCTTAGTGTTCTCATCAGCTATATGACTCAGAGTACTCAGTTCTTTAGTCAGATATGAGTTTTGTCTTTTAAGCTGGCTGTTTTTCTCATTTAGAATAGTGTGTGAGGATTTTATGTGATCAAAATCTTTCATCATTTTGCCTAATGAATTATAAAGATCAGTGGGTGATGAAGTGTTTGTATCACAATCACTATCACTTGAATCTAAATGAGATGAGTTAGAGTGTACATCATTTTCTTGATATGGTTGATTGTTCTTTGGCCATAAGGCATATCATAGCCTCTTCCTCAGAATCACTTGAGTAGTCTACTTCACTACTTTCTGAGTCTACTGCTTCTTTGGACTTGAATGTCTTAGTAGTCTCAGCAGCTAACATGACTTTATTCTTTTCATGTCTTCTTCCCTTGAAGACATTTCTTTCTTCTTCATTCCTGTACCTGTTGACTGGTGGAATGGAACAGTCAACTGCAAAGTGTCCTGGTTGTTTGCAATTCCAACACAGGTTCTCAGTTCTTTGATCAGCTCTGTCTGTTCTTGGATTATCAGCTCTCTGATATTCAACCCTTTGATGCTCAACTCTTTTGGATGGCCTGTCTTTCCTTGATTTGGAAGGAGTTGAATGTCTCCTGGAGGTCTCTCCCTAATTTCTTTTATAGTTCTTATTGAAGAACTTGTTGAATCTTTTGACCATGAGGGCAATTTTCTCCTGGACTATGATTTCCTTTAACTCAGCTCTTTTTCCATCACTAGCCATTAATGCAGCTGTCTTGGGTACATCTGTCTCCTCTTGCTCTTTTCTTCTCAGCTCAAACTCATAGGCTTTAAGGTCTGAAAATCGCTTATGGTTAGATGTTCTTGAGAGGTCCATTGAATATCTTAGGGCCATAACCTTCATTTCCCATTCAGTTGGAAGGCTTCTTATGATCTTCATATTACACATTACCATGTATATTTCTTCCCAAGAGTCAAAGCTCATTTGTGATCTCGAAACTGAATCGACATCCGGTGATCTAAGGTTTCACTGCAAGCATTTTGAAATTTTCAAATTTTTGAACAAAGAACAGACAGTTTATTTTCTTTAATTTGTTCTAATCCTTCACAAATTAAAGTCAGTTTATTCTAGATTTCTTTTGCAGATTTGCAAGATTTGACTTTATTGAACGTAGCTTTGTCCAATGTCTTGTAGAGTATGTCCTTGGCCACATTATCCAAGTTATATCTTTTTTTATCCTCATTAGTCCACTCAGTCCTTGGTTTTTCAACCATGGTTGGTCTTGCTTCAGCAACAGCTTCTTCTCCTCCAGCTGCAGATTCTCTTATTGCATCCGTGTTCACCTTGAGTATTTGCAATAGCCCATCATCTATCACAAGCCACATTTCATCATGTAATGCAGACAGATGAGCCTGCATACGAATGTTTCAATCATCAAATTCTTCAACAGTGAATATAGGAACGCGTGTTAGATTTTCTTCCATGATAATAACTTTGCTTAAAAGTGAAAGACTTTGAAGCACAAGTGTTTTAAAAAAAATTGAAAAGATAGAGATTTAGTTCAGTAACCAGTGCGGAAGGCTCAATAAACCAACCGCTCTGATACCACTTGTAGGTCCCAAGGGGTGTAAAGTAAGGTTTAGAAGGGGAGGTTGAATAAACCTTACCAAATTTTCGATTTAGTCCTTTTAAAATAATTCAACAGAGTTGACTCAAACAGTTGTCCTTGATGGATAGCTAATTTGGCTTTTCAGCTAAGTTACCCACTCAACAGACTCGATAAAGCTGTTGATAGTATAACTCGGTTGCTCAAGCCAAATACTTAACTTGGCTGATTGGTTTTTAACAGCGGAAGACTTAACACCCTTTGATTAGATTTTAGCTTGATTTAAACACTTGATTTTTAGCACTTAGTTATTTATCAGTTGGATAGCAAATATAATACTTAACAGCAGATAAAAGTAAGCGTGCAAGAAAGTAAGTATGATGAAAGTAAGTGACACAAATATTTTTATAAAGGTTCGAAGATGGGGTAATTCTTCTAATCCTCTCTTATCCAACTCCTGGAGGAATCCACTATGTAACAGATGAGTTTACAAAGCAGTAATCTATCTGGAGACAGCCTTGATCACACAGCTGGCTTCTCTTACGACTCAGCTTCTTCACAGGGCAGTTGCCTTGCTACTTCAGCTCACTTCTCAAGTTCTTGGATTTGATCATGTAGCCCTCCAACAAACTTGATAATGGTTCAACTTGGAACCTTTCTACAATCCTAGCTTGGAAAGTAGACCCTTTTGATTTCTTTAAAAGTTTCCTCTTCAACAGATTTGAAGTTGTCTTTCCTTCACAACTTGTGTTGGATCGATTTTCTTCGAGTTTCAGGCTTGAGGAATTTCTTGAATGTTTATGAGAATATTGCAGGTTAGATGCTTGAAAATTTCTTGCTTTTTTATGGTTCAGGTAACCTTTTCTTAATAACTTCCTTAGCCTTTTATAGTGCACATTTGAAATTTTGCCCGTTGGAGATATAGGCTAATTTTAAATTTCACTTGTGTTTGTTGGCTTGTCTTGGTCTGCAGTCCTTGATGTTGACATTTTCTCGTATTAAATGACTTTGCAGCATTGCAGGTGTCTGACACAAGGTGCAGTGTTTCCCATTGGTTCATTCCTTTTGCATAATTCTGGGACTAACACTTTAGACCTGACAGCTTTAACATATTACTATATTGAGTAATATTGTTGACTTTAAATCAATGGATCTAAGTCAGTTGTCTTGACTAGATTGATGTTTGTGTACCCCAGGTGACTTGAGTTAGCTCCAGTCATTGGATAATTCAACTGTCACTTCAACTTGAGACTTGGCTTCTTGAGTTGACTTGACTGACACTTCTTACAACTGTTCCACAGCTGACTTTTCTTCAGTCGAGTACTTGACTTTCTTCATGGCATTACCCAGCTGACACACATCAGAGTCTTCACATAGTCTGCAGTTGACTTCTTGTAATCCTTGGCATAGCTGACTTGACCCAGCTTTTCCAACTCTATCTATTACAATAAAAATTACAAGGAAAATGGGGTGTCAACTTCCTAGTTTAAGTTTTACATGGTATCATCAAAATCTACTCAATAGATTTCCTAACAAGACTCCACTTCTTGGTTTTTTTGGTTTAGAGGGGATTGATTTTGGACATTTGGTTGGGGATTTGTTGGTGGAGGAATGACTATTTGTGGGGGAGGAACGGTTGGGGCTGCTAACCCTCTAGTTAATAACTGGTTCATTTGTTGCAAGAATTCTAGGTTTGAGAAAAGTTGCGTCTTGATCGCGAAAATCTTACCGCAAGCGTACGGTGTCAAGTTTTAGTATAGGTTTTGAAAGTAGGGATATCGTCTCCACAGGGATTGTTATCAAATTTTATACTAAGTACTATAATTAAAATAGCTTATTTCTATCTAGTGATCGAAAAGAGATGAGAATTTACTAAACTAAAAAGAAATCTAAAAATAAGCAAATAAATGGTTCAGACAATTAATCAAACACCTAGAAGATGAATTCTAGAGGGTTGATTTCACCTAGTTATCCCCTATATTTTCAATCCAGTTTATTAATCACAAGTTAGCAATCTATAAGCCAATATTCCTACCGTTTATCACTTCCTCTCTCGAGTGCCAAGTGATTCTAGGTTCCAATTTCTGATTTCGATATCTCTATAAAAATCATAAATTAAACCCTAATATGCTCAATGAATATTCTATCACAGGCTTCGGAAGATTCATAAATCTCTCGATTCTATGAAACCCTAGGTTGTGCTATTCTATGGCCAGGCGTTCAATTACCTCTCTCGAGCGTCAAATCAAACACACCAAACAATCTAAACTATTGATTAGATAATTCAGATGCAATCAAATCAAATAGCACAAATAGATTAATAAACATGCGAATTTCATAAACTGGAAATCAAAACATTGGTTCAAACGTAAGTTACATCAATCCCCTAGAAAGATGGGTTTGCTCATATTGGATCTACAAAAATTCGTAAAGAAGTAATTATACATCTCAAGAAATCGACAAAGAAAAACAAAGAAAGAATTGAGAAAAAAAGAGAAGGAATTCTCTCTGTGTCCAGACGAGAAGTGCCTCCAATTGTCGTCCCGAACCCTAGCTCTCAATCTCTTGCCTTGCGTTGTGTTCAAAATAATGTCCGACGCCTTGTTTGTACGTCACTTATTCTATTTATAGGCTTGAAACCCTCAAAAATCCGTCCAAAAAGGCCCAAAAATAATAAGCCCACGTTCACGCCGGATCGCGCGCTGCAGCGCTGGGAATGGCGCGCTACAGCGCGCCCATCATCGTCCGTTGTGCCTGCTGATTGCCTTGCTGCTGATGTTTGCATTTTGGCCTGTTGGTTGGGCGCTGCAGCCCCTAGGCCTGGGCGTTGCAGCATCCATGCACGTCGTCCTCCTGCTGCTGCCATGTGTGTTGGCGCGTTGCAGCCCTTGGCCCGTTTTGGCTGCAGCCCTCTTCCCTTATTTGTACTATTATTTTTCGACCCCTTGCTTGCGGTTTTTAGCATGGCGCGCTCCGTCTTACTCGATATTTTTTCATTTTTTCACTTCTAAAATGCGATCTTTACCGTTCAAACACGTTTTTCATCGTTTTTACCCAATTTCGGCTTGCAAGATTAGTCCCAACTCTCAAATGACAACAAATGACACGAACTCGACTCAAACGACACTAAATTACTCGAAAACACCGCAAAATCCTAGTCTAGAATACTCAATACATTGGTATAAAAACCAACTTAACAAATACCCCCAAACTTAGACGTTTGCTTGTCCTCAAGCAATTACAAACTCTGAAAATCAACAAACATGAAGGAAATAAATATAAAGACGACTGACTCAAAAGACCAACTGCGAAACTTCACAACCAAACTCATTCGTCAAATTTCGTTTCACTATCAATCAAGCACGTATTTTCACAAGGTGATCATGAAGGTTGAATGTTCATGCCAACCCCGTTTTCATTATCCAGCTAGACTCACGCAATCAAGTGTTTTCAAAATGATCCACTTTTTGAATATAGAGAGGAGATGCTTACCGGACTCCATAGGCTTGTCTTTCACACTAATCTCCACTAATGTAGGCTAATGTAACACAAGGATCAATAGGACTTTTAAAGCTTGTAATGTGGGCTTAGGGTAAGGTAGGAAAATATAGGAATATGTGGCTCAAATCACCCAAACACACAATTATTACTTCAAATCACTAATTAGCAACTACCCTTCACTTTTCGACCTCCCAAATGTTTATGAACCTTCAATCCCGCTGATTTTTCTCTTTTTTTTTTACATTTTTTTTTCTTTTCGGAACCCCCAAACTTATTCTTTTGCATACATGGGGTTTCATATTTTCTTTTCTCGGGCAACTTCATTCAATTAAATACATGCCCTTCTCATCATACCCTCCTCAACCTTCAACATTTTTCTATACTTTGTGTGTATGAGTGATGGGTAATTAGGATATTCACATTTAGGCTCTGGGTATTAGATTGGTTGCCAAAGAAACGGGTTTATAAGGCTCAAAGGAAGACACTAGGGAAAATATAATATAAAGGTAGGCATTTTAGGCTCTGAGGTGTGGTCTAGTTCCTCCCCTTCACCTTGGCCCGGTCCTTTTTGACTTTGCATCTTTGTAACCTAGCAAGGTAAACAAGAAAACAAAACTCGTGGAACCATGGAATTCGGTTATGGGTGAGAAATCGAAAATCAAAGCACATACATAATGCACCCAAGTAGAAAATATAGTGCCATGTCAAAAAGGTAAGCATAGATATGCAAGATAGCACTAACCAATGTGAAATTGTCATTGGGGCATTTTATCAAACACCTCATATGCATGAATTTGGGCAAAGATAGTGAATGCAATGGATAACTCAATTCAATCCCAAAAATCAACACCAAGCCTATTTCTAACAAGATCAACCAATCCACAATCCACAAATCAACAATAATTATCCTAGCACTTCTACAATCCAATCACACCAAAAATCACAAGATGGGGACATGGGGTGGGGTGTGGAAGTTGCAAACTTACCAAATAATGAGTGAATGAGATGAAGATGGTGTGTGTGGTGTTAGAGTGCTCCTTTGTGAAGATGGAGTGAGATATGTGGGATTTGCACAAATAAGAGGGGTGGGATGTGATGCAACTTACTACTCCTAAGAATGTAAAAATTTCAAAAAAAAACAAAAACAACTACTAAACTAAATAAAAACTAAGAAAGCAATAAAAAGGGGCTTGGGTTGCCTCCCAAGAAGCAATAAGTTTACAGTCTTCAGCCAGACTATGTTAGATTATCCTCAAGTTGGGGCTCCAATAGGCATGTTATCCACATTGCCCTTAGAAACTTCCCAACCTCCAATGTCTTTCGCTATATTCCAAACCATCTGCTTACCATCATTTAATTCAAATTTTAGCATGTTGGTTGGATGGATGGTGAATACGACTTTCTCCTGATTTACCCGCAGAGTTAGCTCCCCCGTTTCTACATCGATCAAAGCCCGTGTTGTAGCTAAAAATGGTCGCCCAAAGATTATGGGTACTTTCTTGTCCTCGTTCTCGTCCAACACTACAAAATCCACATGAAAAACAAATTTATTAATTCTTACCAATACGTCTTCAATGATTCCCCACGGATAGGCGATGGATCGATCAGCGAACTGCAAAGTGATATTGGATGGCTTCACCTCCCCGAGCCCAAACCTCGTCACATCAGAAAGAGATATCAGATTCACACTAGACCCAAGATCACAAAGTGGTTTCTCAAAGAAAACTCCTCCAATAGTACAAGGAATAGTGAAACTCCCTAGATCCTTCATTTTCTGAGGTAGTTTACTCTGGACTATTGCACTACACTCCTCTGTCAAATAGACAGTATCAAAATCTTCCAACTTTATTTTCTTGGATTCTATTGGTTTCGCATAAATTGGTGATTCTTCGGGGCCAGGCTGAATTTTTGTTTCCTTTTTCACGTAAACTGCATTGCAATGTTCTCTCGGATTAACCTCTATATCACTTGGGAACTTTCCCTTCTGCTACAATGAATTCACGGCTGTAGCCAACTGACCCATTTGTGTCTCAATCGACCTAATGTGCGTCTCTATTGTGCTCATCTTAGTATTCAGACCATCAATTTGTGCCTCACTCCTATTCATTCGATTCTTGGTCTCTCTGATGAATGAGCCGAGCATCTCCTCAAGCGACTGGTTCTTTTCACCTCCGAGTGCATTGGAACTGGATGGGTTTGGATAACCCGACAGTGGATTCAATACGTTCTGTTGTTGCTATAAGAGAGATTCTCATGATTGCGAAGTCCCGGGTGGTAGTGAGTTGGTAATGAATTACCTCTATTATTAAAATCCCGGTTATTCACATAATTGACTTGCTCGGCCTCGTGAGTGGCGGCTGCGTGAACGGCTGTGGGTGGAAGTGCGGCTTGCTGTGGTGTGTTGCCAGTATTCATGATTGCCAATTGCTTTGTCAGACTCGAGATTTGAGCTGCCAAAGCTGACATTGTATCCAACTCAAGAACACCGGCAACTGGCTTCGGTGCTGATCTCTCGGAGGTCCATTGATAGATGTTTGTGGCCATTTCTTCAAGTAGAAGTAAGGCCTCAGTCGGTGTTTTAGCCATCAATGTACCTCCTGATGTCGCATCTAGTATCATCCTCGTATGCCCATTCAGCCCATTGTAGAAATATTGAACCCTCTGCCAGTCTGCATAACCATGTTGTGGGCATCTTCGCAACAGATCTTTAAATCGCTCCCAAGCTTCGTATAACGGCTCAAAATCAATCTGTTGGAATTGGGCTATCTCGCTCTTCAGTTGGAGTGTCTTGCTGGGAGGGAAGAATTTTGCTAAAAACTTTTGAGTCAGATCATCCCAGCTCATAATACTCCCAGGGGCGAACGTCTGTAACCACTGCCTGGTCTTATCCCGGAGTGAAAATGGGAAAAGCCTCAATCTAATGGCCTCATCAGTCACACCATTCATCTTGATGGTGTCGCAAAATTTCCAAGAATGTGGCCAGATGTGTATTCGGATCATCCACTGGACTCCCCCCAAACTGATTCTGCTGAACCATGCTTATGAGGCCCGATTTCAATTCAAAATTATTCGCATTTATGGGCTGGCGCACAATTCCGGAGTAGTTCTGGTTCACGGTCGGCAGAAAGTAATCCCGGATTGCCCTTTCTGGTGCCTCAGGCCGTGGTGGCACATTCACGACCCGATTTCCGTTGTTCTCATCTTCCCCGCCTTCTGCCATTGCTCGATTCTCTGCTCGTTTTGCTGCTCGGATTGCTCGAAGTGTCCTTCAATCTCTGGATCAAAAGGAAGCAAATTAATATATTTAGAATCTCGCATAAACAGACAAGGCAAATGAGAAAAATGAAATTATAAATCCTATACTAGTCTAGATTAGGATTAAGACTACGTGGTAATAGTATTAGTTTAAAATAGGATAAAACAATCCCCGGCAACGGCGCCAAAAACTTGATCGCAAAAATCTTGCCGCAAGCGTACGGTGTCAAGTTTTAGTATAGGTTTTGAAAGTTGGGATATCGTCTCCACAGGGATTGTTATCAAATTGTATACTAAGTACTATAATTAAAATAGCTTAATTATATCTAGAGATCGAAAAGAGATGAGAATTTACTAAACTAAAAAGAAATCTAAAAATAAGGAAATAAATGGTTCAGACAATTAATCAAACACCTAGAAGATGAATTCTAGAGGGTTGATTTCACCTAGTTTTCCCCTATGTTTTCAATCCAGTTTATTAATCACAAGTTAGCAATCTATAAGCCAATATTCCTACCGTTTATCACTTCCTCTCTCGAGTGCCAAGTGATTCTAGGTTCCAATTTCTAATTTCGATATCTCTATAAAAATCATAAATTAAACCCTAATACGCTCAATGAATATTCTATCACAGGCTTCGGAAGATTCATAAATCTCTCGATTCTATGAAACCCTAGGTTGTGCTATTCTATGGCCAAGCGTTCAATTACCTCTCTCGAGCGTCAAATCAAACACACCAAACAATCTAAACTATTGATCAGATAATTCAGATGCAATCAAATCAAATAGCACAAATAGATTAATAAACATGCGAATTTCATAAACTGGAAATCCAAACATAGGTTCAAACGTAAGTTACATCAATCCCCTAGAAAGATGGGTTTAGCTCATATTAGATGTACAAAAATTCGTAAAGAAGTAATTATACATCTCAAGAAATCGACAAAGAAAAACAAAGAAAGAATTGAGAAGAAAAGAGAAGGAATTCTCTCTGTGTCCAGACGAGAAGAGCCTCCAATTGCCATCCTGAACCCTAGCTCTCAGTCTCTTGCCTTGCGTTGTGCTCAAAATAATGTCTGACGCCTTGTTTGTACGTCACTTCTTCTATTTATAGGCTTGAAACCCTCAAAAATCCGTCCAAAAAGGCCCACAAATAATAAGCCCACGTTCACGCCGGATCGCGTGCAAATACCAGCCGGCAGCAGTAATAAGATCGCTATACTGTTTGCCGCCCCTACGCGCGTTGCAGCGCTTGGAATGGCGCTACGTAGAGCGCCATCGTCGTCCCGTCGTGCTGCTGATTGCCTTTTTCTTTTGTTTGCATTTTGCTTTTTTTGGTTA
This sequence comes from Rehmannia glutinosa, assembly GCA_016081115.2. Classification (NCBI taxonomy): domain Eukaryota; kingdom Viridiplantae; phylum Streptophyta; class Magnoliopsida; order Lamiales; family Orobanchaceae; genus Rehmannia; species Rehmannia glutinosa. The sequence continues at coordinate 22,144,582 of CM071926.1, read as the reverse complement.
AGGCCTAAGCCCCAGGCGGGCGGCGGCGCCATGCACGTCGTCCCCCCCCTTGCCATGTGTGTTGGCGCGTTGCAGCCCTTGGCCCGGGCGCTGCAGCGCGCCCTCTTCCCTTATGCCACTGTACTATTTTCGACCCCCGCGCTGCGGCGCGGGGGTTTTGGCGCTGCGGCGCTCCGTCTTACTCGATATTTTTTCATTTTTTCACTTCTAAAATGCGATCTTTACCGTTCAAACACGTTTTTCATCGTTTTTACCCAATTTCGGCTTCCAAGATTAGTCCCAACTCTCAAATGACAACAAATGACACGAACTCGACTCAAACGACACTAAATTACTCGAAAACACCGCAAAATCCTAGTCTAGAATACTCAATACATTGGTATAAAAACCAACTTAACAAATACCCCCAAACTTAGACGTTTGCTTGTCCTCAAGCAATTACAAACTCTGAAAATCAACAAACATGAAGGAAATAAATATAAAGACGACTGACTCAAAAGACCAATCGAAACTTCACAACCAAACTCATTCGTCAAATTTCGTTTCACTATCAATCAAGCACGTATTTTCACAAGGTGATCATGAAGGTTGAATGTTCATGCCAACCCCGTTTTCATTATCGGACTAGACTCACGCAATCAAGTGTTTTCAAAATGATCCACTTTTTGAATATAGAGAGGAGATGCTTACCGGACTCCATAGGCTTGTCTTTCACACTAATCTCCACTAATGTAGGCTAATGTAACACAAGGATCAATAGGACTTTTAAAGCTTGTAATGTGGGCTTAGGGTAAGGTAGGAAAATATAGGAATATGTGGCTCAAATCACCCAAACACACAATTATTACTTCAAATCACTAATTAGCAACTACCCTTCACTTTTCGACCTCCCAAATGTTTATGAACCTTCAATCCCGCTGATTTTTCTCTTTTTTTTTTTACATTTTTTTTTCTTTTCGGAACCCCCAAACTTATTCTTTTGCATACATGGGGTTTCATATTTTCTTTTTCGGGCAACTTCATTCAATTAAATACATGCCCTGCCTCATCATACCCTCCTCAACCTTCAACATTTTTCTATACTTTGTGTGTATGAGTGATGGGTAATTAGGATATTCACATTTAGGCTCTGGGTATTAGATTGGTTGCCAAAGAAACGGGTTTATAAGGCTCAAAGGGGGACACTAGGGAAAATATAATACAAAGGTAGGCATTTTAGGCTCTGGCTTGTTCAAAGATGGCCTAAATCACTTCCTTAATGTTACTTCACCTAGGATTTCGCCTCGACTAGTGATCAGACAAGTTCTAGAATCCGGTGGGATCATAAAGGAAACACTCAACTGCATAAATCATCCGCAAATAATGGAATTAATGGAAAGAAGAATAAATCACAGTTCAAACACATGCTCTTTTGACCATTCAACTCATATTCAACAAATTCACTTAGTCATGCAGTTTCACAGTTTTACTGACGCCCCGACTCGACTCGACTCTAGACTCTTTTCTCCTTTTTTTTTTTTTTTTGAACTCAAGACTCGACTCATAGAATAAAAATAGACTGCACCCCCCCAAACTTAAAACGACATTGTCCTCAATGGAGAGGTGGGAAAAAGGACTTTCCTGGTAGCCGAGGAGCGAAGACTCCTTAAGTCATGTGGTACTACTACGTGTAGGAGGTGTCTCGTATAAGCTCACTACGCATCCTAGCGCACAAGGTGTTGTATGCCTCCGAGGTGTGGTCTAGTTCCTCCCCTTCACCTTGGCCCGGTCCTTTTTGACTTTGCATCTTTGTAACCTAGCAAGGTAAACAAGAAAACAAAACTCGTGGAACCATGGAATTCGGTTATGGGTGAGAAATCGAAAATCAAAGCACATACATAATGCACCCAAGTAGAAAATATAGTGCCATGTCAAAAAGGTAAGCATAGATATGCAAGATAGCACTAACCAATGTGAAATTGTCATTGGGGCATTTTATCAAACACCTCGTATGCATGAATTTGGGCAAAGATAGTGAATGCAATGGATAACTCAATTCAATCCCAAAAATCAACACCAAGCCTATTTCTAACAAGATCAACCAATCCACAATCCACAAATCAACAACAATTAACCTAGCACTTCTACAATCCAATCACACCAAAAATCACAAGATGGGGACATGGGGTGGGGTGTGGAAGTTGCAAACTTACCAAATAATGAGTGAATGAGATGAAGATGGTGTGTGTGGTGTTAGAGTGCTCCTTTGTGAAGATGGAGTGAGATATGTGGGATTTGCACAAATAAGAGGGGTGGGATGTGATGCAACTTACTACTCCTAAGAATGCAAAAATTTCAAAAAAAACAAAAACAACTACTAAACTAAATTAAGACTAAGAAAGCAATAAAAGGGGTTTGGGTTGCCTCCCAAGAAGCGCTAAGTTTACAGTCTTCAGCCAGACTATGTCAGATTATCCTCAAGTTGGGCTCCAATAGGCATGTTATCCACATTGCCCTTAGAAACTTCCCAACCTCCAATGTCTTCCGCTATATTCCCAACCATCTACTTACCATCATTTAATTCAAATTTTAGCCTGTTGGTTGGATGGATGGTGAATACGACTTTCTCCTGATTTACCCACAGAGTTAGCTCCCCCGTTTCTACATCGATCAAAGCCCGTGTTGTAGCTAAAAATGGTCGCCCAAAGATTATGGGTACTTTCTTGTCCTCGTTCACGTCCAACACTACAAAATCCATAGGAAAAACAAATTTATTAATTCTTACCAATACGTCTTCAATGATTCCCCACGGATAGGCGATGGATCGATCAGCGAACTGCAAAGTGATATTGGATGGCTTCACCTCCCCGAGCCCAAACCTCGTCACATCAGAAAGAGATATCAGATTCACACTAGACCCAAGATCACAAAGTGGTTTCTCAAAGAAAACTCCTCCAATAGTACAAGGAATAGTGAAACTCCCTAGATCCTTCATTTTCTGAGGTAGTTTACTCGGACTATTCTTGACTACACTCTCTGTCAAATACACAGTATCAAAATCTTCCAACTTTATTTTCTTGGATTCCATTGGTTTCGCATAAATTGGTGATTCTTCGGGGCTAGGCTGAATTTTTGTTTCCTTTTTCACGTAAACTGCATTGCAATGTTCTCTCGGATTAACCTCAGTATCACTTGGGAACTTTCCCTTCGCTACAATGAATTATTTTGTTGTAGCCAATCGACCCATTTGTGTCTCAATCGACCTAATGTGCGTCTCCATTGTGCTCATCTTAGTATTCGGACCATCAATTTGTGCCTCACTCCTATTCATTCGATTCTGGTCTCTCGATGAATGAGCCGAGCATCTCCTCAAGTGATCGCTTTTCATCTCCGAGTGCATTGAACCGGATGGGTTTGGATAACCCAGTGGATTCAATACGTTCATGTTGTTGCTATAAGAGAGATTCTTATGATTGCGAAGTCCGGGTGGTAGTGAGTTGGTAATGAATTACCTCTATTATTAAAATCCCGGTTATTCACATAATTGACTTGCTCGGCCTCGTGAGTGGCGGCTGCGTGAACGGCTGCAGGTGGAAGTGCGGCTTGCTGTGGTGTGTTGCCATTATTCATGATTGCCAATTGCTTTGTCAGACTCGAGATTTGAGCTGCCAAAGCTGACATTGTATCCAGCTCAAGAACACAAGAATCGGCCGGTCTGCCGATCTCTCGGAGGGCCATTGATAGCTGTTTGTGGCCATTTCTTCAAGTAGAAGTAAGGCCTCAGTCGGTGTTTTAGCCATCAATGTACCTCATGATGTCGCATCTAGTATCGTCCTCGTATGCCCATTCAGCCCATTGTAGAAATACTGAACCCTCAGCCAGTCTGCATAACCATGTTGTGGCCATCTTCGCAACAGATCTTTAAATCGCTCCCAAGCTTCGTATAACGGCTCAAAATCAATCTGTTGGAATTGGGCTATCTCGCTCTTCAGTTGGAGTGTCTTTTTGGGAGGGAAGAATTTTGCTAAAAACTTTTGAGTCGATCATCCATTTCATAATACTCCCGGGCGAACGTCGTAACCACCGCCTGGCCTTATCCGGAGTGAAAATGGGAAAAGCCTCAATCTAATGGCCTCATCAGTCACACCATTCATTTTGATGGTGTCGCAAATTTCCAAGAATGTGGCCAGATGTGTATTCGGATAATCCCCTAGAAAGATGAGTTTAGCTCATATTGGATGTACAAAAATTCGTAAAGAAGTAATTATACATCTCAAGAAATCGACAAAGAAAAACAAAGAAAGAATTGAGAAGAAAAGAGAAGGAATTCTCTCTGTGTCCAGACGAGAAATGCCTCCAATTGCCGTCCCGAACCCTAGCTCTCAGTCTCTTGCCTTATGTTGTGCTCAAAATAATGTCCGACGCCTTGTTTGTACGTCACTTCTTCTATTTATAGGCTTGAAACCCTCAAAAATCCGTCCAAAAAGGCCCAAAAATAATAAGCCCACGTTCACGCCGGATCGCTAGCAATAGCTTGCCGGCCACAGCGGCAGTGTATGTTATACTATACTGTTTTCGCTTACTACACATACGCTGTATAGTTGGGAATGGCGCGCTGCAGCGCGCCCATCGTCGTCCGTTGTGCCTGTTGATTGCCTTTTGCTTTCTTTGTTTGCATTTGGCTCGCTGGTTGGTTTGCAGCTGCGACCCCAGGCTCGGGCGCCGGCGCCCATGCACGTCGTCCCCGTGTTGCTTCCATGTGTGTTGGCGCGCTGCAGCCCTTGGCCTTGAGCTGCCAGCCCTCTTCCCTTATGCCACTGTATTATTTTCGACCCCCGCGCTACTGCGCGGGGGTTTTGGCGCTGCGGCGCTCCGTCTTACTCGATATTTTTTTATTTTTTCACTTCTAAAATGCGATCTTTACCATTCAAACACGTTTTTCATCGTTTTTACCCAATTTCGGCTTCCAAGATTAGTCCCGACTCTCAAATGACAACAAATGACACGAACTCGACTCAAACGACACTAAATTACTCGAAAACACCGCAAAATCCTCGTCTAGAATACTCAATACATTGGTATAAAAACCAACTTAACAATGGACATCAATGTTGCTCCCCAGTTTTGGTAGGGTTCACATATTGGGGATTTTAGGTATCCTAGGGTTGGAGGTCTAGCCTGTGAGGATTTCTGGAATTTTCACTCATTGTTCGATAGGAAGGAAAACGAATTACCTTGACTGGAATTTTTGAAACTTTTGGGAATGAGACTGGACCAAACAAGCCTTCCTTCTAGCGTCAATTTATTGATTCTCTTTTTCGATCAACAAGCCAAAGACTTAAAAATGCGTGACTGGGAAAATAAAATTGAAAACCTAGAAAATATTATAAGTGGTTGAGCTGCCTTTTTTATTATTATAGCCAAGCAGGCTGTTTCTGGCCGGTTTTCGTACACTGAATTTGAATTCTCTAACTTATATAGTGGATTTCTCTTTTCATTTTCCTAATAAATGAGATCTATTTATACTATTACAATAAGTGGTTAAGTAATTATTACATCTAAAATATTAGTGGGACACTTGTTCTCCCCTTGCTGTGCATGAGGCGCATGGTGCCATGTGTTGGAAAGTGCTTGTTGACTTAATCTCTTCCAACATTAATCTACCATCTACTGTCATGACTGAGGATATTAGTCAATCTGATCTTGTTAAGGAAACTTCCAAGTCTACTAAGGTAGCTTCTCTTCTCAATTCATATCCGTGTCACCCTCTATTCCTGTGGTATCCAGGTCCCCTCATGCTACTGTGAATTTACAAGGATCTAAAATTCTTGTTAATACCCCTGTTATCCCCCCTTCCTTGACCAACCTTCCTCGTCCTCTCTATCTCCTACTCATAATTCTATCTCCTCTTGAATCTCTGGAACATGATGATCCTCCTACTCTAAGACTATGGTTATTCACACTAGATCTAAATCTGAAATTCTCATCCCTAAAAAAGGGCCTAATAAGAGGCGTGTTAGGGCTGCTGCTAGAAACAATTCTTTCATTAAATCATGAATTTAAACATGCGCCTTTGGAATATTAATGGCATTGGTAATGATCCTTCCCTTAATCATCTTAAGCTACTTTGTAGAGATCATCATATTCATATTCTTGTTGTTCTTGAGCCCATGATTCCTCCTAATTTCCCCAGTTTTTGTAGGAAGTTAGGCTTTGTTTATGGTCTGGGTAATGTTTCCAATAAAATTTGGATTTTCATTAAATTTGGTCTTTATTTTACTGTCAGTTTAGATCATGAGCAGTTGTTTTCTTCAATAGTTTATTCCTTTAATCTTCTTCATACTATACACACTTCCTGCATCTATGCCAAATGTTCTAGAATTGATAGAAGACCTCTTTGGGACAGTTTACATACTCTTACTGATAATCACCAGAATATTCGTTGGCTAGTTGGTGGAGATTTTAACTGCTTCCTAACTGATAATGAGAGCATTGGTAGTGAGACTAATAGGAGGCTAGATTTGGAAGAGTTTAATGGTGTTGTTGTTGCACGTGGCCTGATTAATTTAGGTTGTTCTGGTGTTACCCTTCACACTTGGGTTAGGAATGGTCTGCAGGAGAGGTTACATAGAATTTTAGTTTCTCCTAGATGGGGTAATATTTTCTGTAAATCTGTGGTATCTCACCTTCTTAGTATTCATTCAGATCATGCTTCTTTACTCTTTAAGGCTTCCAACATAAGACATAAGAAACCTTCTGCTTTTAGATTTCAGAAAATATGGATAAGACACAATTCTTTCTTTGATACCATTAAGAAGGTCTGGGAAGCTCCTACAGGGGTTAATGGTATGATTAACCTTCATCATAAGTTGATTAGGGTCAAACAGAAGCTTACCTGGTGGAATTGGAACATTTTTGGCAACATTTTCTCTAAGCTTCATGAAGCTAAACAAAAGGTGGTACTGTGAGCATATGTTTGATTCTCAGCCTTCCCCTGAGCTTCATTTGGACCTGAAGAAAGCTATTGCTGAGTTAGCACAAGCCACTAAAATACATGAAGATTTTTGGCATCAAAAGTCTGCATGTAAGTGGTTAGTTGAGGGAGAGATGAATACTAAGTATTTTCATAAACTTGTCAAGCAGAAAATATTAAAGGGTAGAATTCATTCTATCCTGGTAAATGGGAATACTCTCACTACTGAAGAGGACCTCCTTAATTCTGTTGCTTCTTATTTCCAAAAGTATTCTATCTTATGATGGGGCATGCTCTCTTTTTTTCTCTGATTTTCCTATCCCCTCTCTCCCTGCGCATGTTAATAATTCTAAACTTTGTGAGTCTCATTCCGTTTCTGAGATCAAATCTGCTTTTTTGTCCTTTAAATCCTGAGGGGGTGGCTGGCCCTGATGGTTTTTCTGCTCTATTTTTTCAAAAATGTTGGGATATAGTTTGTGTTGATGTATGTGTTGTTGTTCTTGAATTTTTTTCTCTGGGAGCCCTATGCCTAAAGCTTTCACTACTACCACAATTTTTCTCATCCCTAAGTGTCTTCATCCTAATACTTGGGCTGATTATAGACATATTAGTTTGTGTAATATTACTAATAAACTCATCTCTAAGATTCTTAATAACAGGCTTACTCCTCTCCTTCAATTCCTCATTTCCCCTCCCAAAGTGGCTTTATCCAGCGGTGCTCATCGGTGACAATATACTCTTGGCCCAAGAGTTAGTTCACGGTTTGGATTCTAAGGGTAGTATGCAGAATGTGGTGTTCAAGATTGATATGACTTAGGCCTATGATAGAATTCAATGGCATACTCTCATTAATTGGTTCTCTATTTTGTATCAGTAATAATTGGTTCTCTATTTTGGTTAATGGAAATCCCTCTGGTTTCTTCAAGTCTAGCAGAGGTTTGAGATAGGAGAATCCCTTGTCTCCCTCTCTTTTTATTCTTATTGTTGAATATACCCTATCATGCATTTTAATTTCCATGGTGGTATCCCTGTTTCCCCTAGCTTATCTTTGGTGATCTCTTAATCTTATCTAATATTAGACCTCGGTCAATGACTTCTCACCGATTTTCTCCATCTCTATCTTTTGCCTTATTTGGTTAGTATGTTAATGCTTACAATCCCCTTCACATATCTTGGTTCCCCCCTTTACAAAGGGCACAAGAAGGGCCTTATGTTCCAACCATTGCTCACTAAGATGCATAAAAAAGTTTGTTCTTGGTCTTGGAGATTCCTATCTTTTGGTGGGAGGCTTATGCTAATTAAAAGCACTTTGAACTCCATGTTTATGCATCTGGTGCAAGTCATCAAACCTCCTCTTTATATTGCCAGGAAAATGGATCAAATTATGGCAACTTTATTTCTGGGGGGAATACTCTGATACTAAGAGGATTCATTAGGTTTTTTGGGACACAATTTGTCATCCCACCTCTGAAGGGGGTCTTGGTATTAAGTCCATTTATGATATCATCTCTTCTTTTTCTTTCAAGCTTTGGTGGATACTTAGGTGTAACAATTTCTTTGGGCTAAGTTCTTGCATGCTAAGTATGTGAGGGGCCTTGTTGTGGCTAATATCTCCCTTTCTATCCATGATAGCCTTGTGTGGAAAAGAATTTGCAAAATTATAACTTTTGCTCAGAATCATATTTTTTGGAGTCTTGGGTCTGGGAACATTAGCTTTTGGTTTGACAAGTAGTTTTCTGATTCAATATTGTTTGACCTTATTGATGTTAACAAAGAGGGACTTGAACAAATAGTTGTTAATTTTCTTGGTATAATGGCACTTCGGACATGGATAGATTATCCAGATTTATGGGTACTTCTTGGGCTTCTCAGTTGAGTCAGGTTCCTATACTGGCAGCTGGCACTGATTTTATGACTTGGATGTCTTCTGCTAATGGTAAATATTCGATATCTTCTGTATGGAACATTATTAGAACCTCCACTGTTGTTTCTCCCCTTTTCCCAAAAATTTGGAACCACTGTCTCACACCTTCCATGTCCATTTTCATACGGAGATTATTGAAAATAGGCTACCTGTTGATCGTAAGCTTCAAGCTAGAGGTTTCTCTTTGGTATCCATGTGCCAATGTTGTTGTTCTCATTTTGAATCCTTCCCCCATTTATTCTTGCACAATGATCAAGTTCTGAAAGTTTTGATGCATTTCTCTGAATTAATAGGTTGCACACTACCCAACACTGAGAGCTTACAGATTTTCATACAACATTGGCATAATTTCACCCTTTTCCAAAACCATGCATATTTCTTTGTTGCTACCTCGCCTAATTTTATGGTTCGCATGGTTAGAACGCAATAAATACAAACTTGAGGATTTTAAATTCAATCATTAGAGGATTATCATTCAAGTGGAATCTCATTTGAAACTTCTATACATTAGTATATTGGTGTCTTCTTCTATGTGGACTGGTTTTCATCATGTTGCTACTTCTCTAGGATATTTTTTTAGAACTTCTAGAAAAATCAAAGTTACTCATGTTAAATGGACTAAGCCTCCCATTGGCTTGGTATAGTTTAACATTGCTGGTGCTACTAAAGGTTTAGTTAATCAAGCAGGCTTAGCAGGTGTGCTTAAAGATCATTAAGGTAACATTTTATGGATGTGGTGTAGTGTTAAAGATCAAATCTTTGATAGCTTTTCAGCCAAACTTACTGCTTTGGAATTTGGGATTCAGCTGTTGATTCAACATGACATTACAAAAGTTCTCATTGAAATAGATTCAATTTTTTTGTTTAATGAAATGTCTCATTCTGAAGAGGGTCACTGGAGATCACTGCACGCCCTCATCAGAATCAGACACATGCTTACTCATTTGGAGGTTCAGTTTTCTCACACCCTCAAAGAAGGAAACCTGGTGGCTGATGCTATTTCCCATCTAGCTTGCAAGAGCTCTCAAAATCTTGTGTTGTTCCCCCTGCTATCCCGAGAAATATTCATAAATTGGCTCGTATTGACCAACTTAGTCTCCCTTCTTTCGCGAGAAGACTTATTAATGTGTAATATTGTTATAGGTTCTGATTGTACGGTTTTAGTTTTGATTTCATTAGTTGATTTGTTCATGAAATCAAACAGTGTAAACAATTGATTCTATACAAGAGGTTGGGGATCCCCTTAATCCCTCACCCATTATGTGTGTTTCATTCAAAAAAAATAATAACCTTGTATCCTTAAAAAATCTCGAATTGAGTCATCAATTCACTCGAAATTTCAAATTGCCGAAAAACCTTGTATATTTGTGCATGTGGGTTTTCTTTTTTTTTCGAAATGATAGAAATATATTCATTACTAAAAAAAACTTACACTACCAACTAAAAAAATGGCCACCTTGGACATACATACATTGATACATGTCAAGGGGAGAACTCTGTACGAGAGGTATAACCACTGTAACTCGAGGGAGCAAAATAAGAAACAACTAAAAAAACACAAAACAAATGAAAACTAAGCACTCCATAGGAGACTAAACCACCCCCAAAAGGAGGACTAGGGCACTCCTCAAGGGAGACCCAACTCGAACACATCCGGGCACGAGCTACATCGACATCGCAAGATTTAAAAATCTTGGCCAATCTATGAGTTTCGCAAATCAACCGGGAAAATAAAGACTCAAAAAAAGTACAACAACATATAGCTAAAAAACGAGAAAAAAACAAAAAAAAAAGAGAAATGCCTCTCGCTCTCCCAAATATATTGTTGCAGCCCATCGTCTACTCAGCTTCGAAATACTTCCGTGAAACTCCGACCCACTTTCACCCTATACCAAAAATTCCAGCCACCTTCGTACGCCCAAGGGACTGCCATTGGGGGCCCTCCAATAGAAAATGTGGAGGGGAAGGGGGAAAGGGAAGGAGGGAGGGGGAGAGAAGGGTGGGGCGGCTGAGGTTGGGGGAGGGAGGGAAAGAAAGTTTTGTGTTAGGGTATTTTTGGGTTAGAGAGAAGGGGGAGAACAAACGTCAAAAAAATGAGGGTTTTCGTTGATGTAATTGTTGGTGAAGTGTAGGGAGAAATCCCAATTTCTGCCCACATTGGCCAATATTGGCCGACAACCCTATTTTTTGGCTGAAAATTCAATAATCACCAATTTGTTACATTTACTTTCAACTCACGTTAAACTTTCTGGGAATTCTAAAAAAGTTCGACGAATTAATAACTATATTTGAGATTTTTTTTAGATATAGGGTGAATTTACAGGACCAAATTTATTAAGGACCAATTTAGTCACACCTATATAGTTAAAGACCCAATAGCCTTTGCAGAACTTAAAACTACATCACAAAATCTCCAACAGGGATTGAAATGTCATTATAAAGGATGTTGGATCTTCTACTTTAATGCGGACGAGAAAAATGAAAACATTAAAAAGAAAAAAACACAATCATCAAAAATAAAAGAAACCATTGAACTCATTTATTCCATCACTGAATGATGATGTTCACAAGTCAACATAAGCTAGAGATATGTACAAATTGATTAAAGGGCGAATGAAAAGATCATGCATATAATGTCTCTTAAGCCAAGACGACAACATGATACAAGCTTGGCTACAAAACTAAAAGCATATTCGTGTAATATACATACACATAAATATCAAATATCAAAATATTGTAATTCCAGGAGGCTACGATAATCTAGAGGGGGTTGAATAGATTATCTCTATTTTCTCGATTATGCCCTCTTTTTCGAATCAAACAAGCCAAGACAATAATGAAGGTGCGGGAAGTAAATAACACGCGTCGATTTATAGAGGTTCAACCCACCTAGGGTCTAATCCTCTACCACCTCAGTATCTTTGGGATGGATTTAAAAAAGAAAAAAGATTTTATTAATTACCACAATTAATACAGCATCACCTTACAACATCTCTTTGGAGATTACCACAATCTCACTTTGTAGGTCCCAAGGGGTGTGAGTGTAAGGTTTAGAAGGGGGTTGAATAAACCTTACCAACTTTTCGATTTAGTCCTTTTAAAACGTTCGAGTTAATATTTCAAAGTGAGTCCTTGACAACGACTAAGTTAGTTAATCGTGAGTTAGTCACTCAGCACTGACCGATTTTGTTGATAGAATAACTCAATTTGTTTTGACTAAAGACTTAACTCGATTGTGATATATTTTCATTGGAAGACTTAATACCCTTGAATTTGGTTAAGTTTGTTTTAATACTTGGTTTTAGCACTTTGTTGATTATCAATTGGATAGCAAATTTATCAGCAGATATTAAAGTAATATGCAGAAATTAAAGAGCTGAAATGTAAACACAATAAGTTTTTATAGAGGTTCGAAGATGGGGTAATTCTTCTACTCCTCTCTTCTCCAACTCCTGGAGGAATCCACTAAGTATTGATCAATACAAAAAGTGGTTAATAGTCGGATACAAGTCTTGATCACACGGTGACTTGATCCTTTGGGACCGGAGATGCCTTGGTCACACGCGGTGGCTTCCTCGACGTGCGACTTTTCTTCACAGGCGTTTTGCTGCTACTACAGACCCACTTGCTCAAGCTTCTTGGATTTGATCACGAAGCCCTCCAAAAACTTGAGACTAGTTCGACCTTGAACCTTCCTACAATCCTCCGTGGAATGTAGACCCCTTGATTCTTCAAATGTTTCCTCTTCAATCGATTGAAGTCGTCTTTCCTTCACGGGTAAGTGTTGGATTGATTTCTTCGTGATGTAGGCTTGAGGATTGAATTTGAATGACTTGAGAGTAATTTTTGGTTACGATTCGAATGTTAGCTTGAATGTTCGTGGTTGAGTAACCTTCTCTCGGAGTGATTCCTCGACTTTTTAAAATCGCCCGTTGAAGAGATAGGCTTATTTTCAAAAGACACTTGTGGTCGTTGGCTTGTCTTGTTGCGAGTCCTTGGAATTGACATTTCCTTGTATGAATGATTCATCGACTTTTCGAGTTCGACACAGTGCAGTGCTTCCCATTGGTTTATTCATTTTGCACGCTTAAGGGATCGAGCACTTTAAGAAAAGCGATGGAAATATTACTTGTTTAAGTAATTTCCTTGACTTACGGCAACGGATCTCTTTCGATTATCTCGACTTGACCGCATTTTCTTAACTTCCCCAGGTGACTTGAGTCGACTTCCAATCATTATCTTGAGTTGACTGATCGATACTTCACTCACCAGTGTATCTGTTGCACCTTGATCGAGTTCTGTCTTCTCTTCTTTGCCACACTCAATTTGCCTCGCGCAATGAGTCTTCCTTCAAGTCTCTAGTTATCTTCTTGCATGTTCGGGCATAATCGACTTGACTCACTCGACCAAATTCTATCTATTACAATGCAATTTACAACAAAAATGGGGTGCCAACTTTCTATTCTAAGTTTTACATGGCATTCATCAAAATCTAAAAATAATTTCCCAACAATTTCCCCCTTTTTGATGATGCCAAAACTTAAAACATTCATACAATAATTAAACAGCAAAGATACGTACAGACAATGTAGAATCACAGAATGTATGCGTAGAATCAATCTTTTATTGATCATAACATCCTTGTTCTTTACACAGCTGTTTACAGAGTGTATCAAAGCTTAAATAGAACTTAAGGTAATCATGTTGTTCTATATCTACGCAAGTATGGAAATTGTACAATTTTAATTCGATGTACTGAAGACTTACATAAAGATGTATTTACATAGTAAAATACATGAAGGGGTGGACAGCAACACTTCATCTCCTTCGCTGCCTCCTTCTTTCCTCTTCTTAAGCTCTGTCATCTTCTGACCTTTTTCTCTTCCTCTCATCTTCAGCCACCTTCTTTTTCTCATAAGCCTTTCTGGCAGCTTCATCTCTTTTTTTTCTTTCTTGTCTTTCCTCCCATAGCTGAGTTTGTCTTATATTTTCTTCTTCAATCCTCTTCACATACTCGGCATTATTATTTTTAGCCACTTGTAGGTTAGCTACTTCATTCGATTCAGCCCAATAGATCCCTCCTTTCTTGCTCGGATCTATGTACTCAATGTTTTTGGGCAGAGGTCAGTCGAAACATCTTTCTCCACCACTACTTCTTCCTCTTCCCTGGGCGTGTCTTGTCTTTGGGGCCTTTTTTTCCCGGTGAGTGACTAGCGGAGTGACCCAGAGTGATCGCAAGATTGCTCTGCTTCACTGTCCTTCTTCACATAGTTTGAGACCTTTTTCCCAAGACAAATCCGGGCTTGAGCCATGGACATATTTGCGAAGTAACCTTCGGGATGCGGCGTCTTGAATTCATCAACAGATCTTGGCTCGGTTCCGACATCCGAAATGGCATAGGTGTCTCTGTCCGTTGGAATGCCTCCATGTTGTTTGAATATCCATAACTCGGGCATCCATCTTTCCATCCACTTCCTTCATCCCTCGCTTCAACTATCTTTCTCTTTTCGGCCATGGGTGCAGAGTTTTGGAGTGGCGGAGTTCTTGGGAGTTTCTTTGATGATATCATTGTGACAAGACCTTGTTGGGGAGTTTTAGCAATCATCAAGGTCATATCTTTCGAACCTTCCCCCTCAATAGATTTTCCTTTCTTCTCTCTTCTCTCTTCCTCAATTGTCTTTCCCTTTACATCTGCGTCCTTCTTTTCGACTTCGAGATCCTTTCTTTCAACGCCTTTAGGTATTCCTCTTCCCCCTTTTTGGCATCATCAAAGGAGAGAGGAACCCCCGAAACAAGCTAGCAATCATGAAGTCTAAGCGGTTGATAGCCGAGTTATGCTTGAATCTCTGCGGAGTATGCTACACGGAATTTGGAGCGGTGGCGTTGGATTCAAATTGTTACCCGACTTCATTTCGGCCATGAGGAGGCTAAACTTCCGATCCATGTTCTCATCTATGCTTGGAGCTCTTTCTTATTATATTCACGCAGTTTTGCATCTCTCGTGGTGTGAGATTCATGCATTCGTTCGATGTGCTCTTGCATTCTTGTCTTTGCATCAAGCATTCTCGGCCCTTGACTAGCAATTTATTGAACAATGTCCTGAAATATCGAGCTTGTTCTACGCGCATGGTTTTTTGTTGTTGCCACCATTCCGGATCTTGACAATTATGCCTCGCAGGTCGGCGATGAGGTTTGCGTCTCTGTTATCGACCTCATGTCCGGTGAGGCTGGTGCCTCTCCATCTTTTCTATCTCTCGCAAATATGGCCTTGAAAACTTCCCGAACCTCGGTTGTCACTTTGTCTCGGTGGCGGCCAAGCAGCGTCAAAGTCAAAGTCTCTTTGGGACGATGGTGTTTGTTGGAATAACGAGGATCGGAGTTTATGGGGCGTTCTTGATCTCTAGCGATTCTTCGGGAAGGTCGGTACTTCCAGAGAAGAAGGAAATGATTCTACAAAAGGATCATCACGCAACGGGAATCGCTCAATGACAACTTGTGCTTGTGCGGTTCCTGGTGGAGTCGATCTCTGCGCTTGGGAGCTGCGCGATTGACTGTTTGCTTTTTGTGATCTTTTGTGAAGTTGACCCTTGCCGAGCCTCTTTGTCTTAACGACTTCATCGGTCTCTTTGGTTTATCCACATGAGTTGACTGGTCCTCGGCCATATCGAGCGTCATCGGACGATGATGAGATTTCCATGGGTGGCTCATCATCAAAATTAAATGCTTGGCGAGTAGCCTTAAGGTCGACTTACTCGTGCTTGGAAGAACATCCTCGGTGAGTCTTTTGGATCGGCAATAGGGGATGACTCGGCCGTCTTCACCTTTAGATCCCAGAAAGGTTGCATCAGGGTTATCTTGGGAATCGTGAAGAGCACTTATCTCCTTTTCAGATGGATCAATGATAGTAGGAGGGATGTTCGTGCGTCCGTCTCTCTGCACCCAAGAAGTCTCAACCTCCCGTTGGCCTTCATTGCCTCCTCCCCGCAATCTCAATCGGAGCGAGGCCTTCGATCCCTTCGATGTGTTTGTCTTGGGGTCTTTCGAGGTGGCATCCACTTTGGAGTCTCAACTCCATGGATTGCGCTTTCGGTGCCAGTGTTAACTCCCGGGCGGTTCCTTCATGTGCCTCGACCGCATCAGCGGCGTCATTGGCTGCAGAGCGGTTGGCACTTTGAGAATGTCTTAACTGTCGAGCCCGTCGGTGACAACTTTGTGTATTTTGTTGTTCCTTCTCCACTTCGCCTCCGAGATTCATTGTGAAGTCACCGCAAAGCATCATCCGACCTGGCTGCGGTGGAGGGAGTTTCCCCTTGGTGGCACACCGGTGAGTGACTGGAATGGGGTCACTCGTCTCGGACTTCCGGTTATTCCTTTTGAGTATTCATTTGTTGGGGCGGTGGTAAGACACCTTCATTAGGGGTTAGCTCGACCGGGGTCCCCACAATCCCGATTTCATCGCTAGTTCCTTATCACCTTCTTCTCGAGTGAGTGGGAAAGTGGTGGCAGCGACAACGATGGCAATATCTGCACCACTCCCATCGGATCAATCTCCAATGTAATGTGGAAGATTCCCATGGACCTTCCAACAATCGTTGCCCATGTAGGGCCCTGGATTCCCGCATGGCTTGCCTGCATCTCCAATTCTTCTCAGAAAGCGTTAAAGAGGTCAGATCCTCATCACTCCCGGAGAGAACGTCGAGATGAGGATGTGTATGATCGATGGTTCGAGTAAAGGGACAAATCGGCCTTTTCACGAGCCTCGCCTTCCGCCGATCTCTCTTCTCCTTGTCCTTGAAGATCCGCAAGATATCTATGCGTTTTCTTCATCCGATTTTGACCACATTGGTCAATCCAAGAAAGTTCAACGATTCGTCTTCTTTTTCAATGAATTCCGGTCTTTGAAATTGTTCCCTGGATCGACTCAACTTCTATTTCCTCCATTCTCATGAGCGACTTTGGATGTCCGGATATGGTGGGGATAGGATCATCACATCATCATCCTTGTCATCTTCTCCCTGTTGTCCCTCGTGCTCAGGGATTGAGGGTAGCAAACTTTGGTGCTCCACACCCTCAGTAGCATCTGTTGCAGGAGGGGATACAACCCTGTCAACAGGAGAGTTTGCTTTCTCGGTTGTCTTTTTCCGTCTCACTACATTGTCGACACCGTTGTGTCTTCAATGTGCCTCTGCTGATCGGCGGCAAAGAGACTTGGTTGTTTCATCTATAATTTATGGAGACTCTACTTTTCCAGTTTCGGTATTTGTTTTCATTGAGTGGCGGACTCAGTCGGTTTCTCAAGCTTGGAACGCTTGAAGATTCTTCTTCTTTTAGTCCTTACTAGAGGGATTTCTAGCTCGGATATGGTTTCTTCTGAGTCCTGGGTGGCGGGGGCCGGTGCTGTCGTCTTCTTTTGAGGAACTGGCCGTCTCGGCTTATCGGTTCTCCTTTTCTTGACAACCGGAGAAGGTATTTGAGGTTCCTTCTCTGCTGCAGGGAGGGCGGGAGACACGAGGCTGCGGGGGGCAGGTGACTTGGCTGCAGGGGGCGGGGGCATCTTTTGTTTTTTTCTTTTTCTTTGCAAAGGGCGTGATCTTCTTCTTAGCTGCGTAGGGCGCCTTCTTTTGGGGGAGAGGAGGAGACAGTTGTTTCTTCAGGACGGTGATTCCCCCTCACTCATATCGCTCTCTTTGCATATGCTCTCTTCGTGCTCAGGAAAGGTTAGATCGGAACATCGAAGAGGAACTCCTTTACTTCCATCATCCGGCCAATTACCAGGCCGTACCCCAGGGAACATCCAAACGTACCATCCTCCTTGAATGATTTATTCCCAATATTCTGGCAGAGTCTGCTGTATACAAACTCAGAGTTTACTTCTTTTTTCTTCAATGATCGCGGCCATTACGATCGCCTTAGCTTTAGCTTTAGGCAATTTGGTCAAAGCTTTCAAATTTGATGTCTATGCATTTGGCAACAATGTCTAGCAATTTGTGGTAGTCTTCTTTCAACAGCTTCTTGTTAGCTGTGTAGACCACCTTCGCAGCACAGTCGGACTTGACTACTTCCTTCCAAGCAAACAACCAAGTTAACATCGCCTTCAAAAATCTCCGGACTCCTTCCGCCGGTAACAAGCGATGTTCGCTAGATCCTTGGCGATAATGGTGAAAGATTTTCCGTGACAGAGGACTTAATGCCCTCATCGTGAACTTCAGCGTTCACGTAGAACTGTGCGACTTCTTCCACGTAGGTCATCGGAAACTCCATCGTCAAAAATGGTTTCAGCCCAGAATTTTCTAACTTCTGTGCTATCTTCTTCACAAGGTGTCGTCAGACCCCTGTTTGATCATTCGTCAAGTCCACGAGTAGACCCGGTGTGGATTTGCTTTCCCAACTTGACGAAGTCATGAGTAGATGCCATTTCTCGATGTTTTACCGAACGAAACTTTGAAAATGAACTTGAGAATTTGTTAGGGTTTTGAGAGAAAATTTCTTTCTTTGCCTTCAAGAGAGATGAACAGTTTTGGTAAAGTGAGAGAAAAACGGATGAAATGGTATAAGTATGGGTTATGAAAGGGCGTGCGGGTGGTTTTGAAATTTGATCGGGATCAACGGTTCGATTTTGCACGCCAATTTACACTTAATTTCTCGTATTTAATGCGTGCAAACATTTATATCCAATCATAAGCTTTGTGTGTGACTTTTATTTGTACACGTCATAATTATCTTGACGTCATTCTTAAAAACATTCCCGCTTAGTAAAAACGATTGCGTTTTTGTCACTTTGCTCATAAATGACTCGGCTTATTCCTTACCGATTTAACTCTTCTCTCTTTGCACATAAATACTCATTTGTCGCCTAACTCGATCTGATTGATTCTCCGTCTGGTGATTTACTTAATCGATTTAAGAGTTCAAAGCTCTTTTTCATCTTTTCGTGCTTCATCTCTTTTCTTTGAGTCTCCGAGTGTCAACTCACTCAATTAACCCCAATTCATGTTTGAGTTCTTCAAATCTTGATTCACATAATGGTTTTGTGGATATGTCGACCTAATTGCTTATCGGTTGAGATATATTCCAAGGTGATGTCCTTCTTTTCAACATGATCTCTTATGAAGTGATATCGACATCAATGTGCTTTGTTCTTGAATGCAACACAGGATTTTGAGTGATTGCAATTGCACTTGTGTTATCACACATAATTGGAATTTCCTTTTCCTCAACCTCATAGTCTCTCATTTCTTTGTCTCATCCATAAGACTTGGGCACAACTTGTTGCCGCATGCCTATGTATTCCGTTCACTGTGGAGGTAGCTATTGAATTTTGCTTCTTGCTAAACCAGGAAATTAGCCTATTTCAAGCATTTGACATGTGCTCGAGGTACTCTTTCCGTCAACTCTACATCCAAAGATATTGAGTCCGAGTAACCAATTAGCTTGAATCCACCTTCCTTTGGATACCATAAGCCAACTTCTTGGCTTCCTTTCAAATATCTCAAGATTCTCTTGTTGCGATCATGTGGCTTTCTTTTGGTGCAGATTGAAATCTTGCACATACACCTACAAAGAAAGGTGATGTCCGGCCCGCTGCTTTGTGAGATAGAGCAATGATCCAATAAGTGCTCAGTATCCGGTTTGATCTCTGTGCTTGCCATCCGCATCCATGTCCATTTTGGTCGATGTATTCATTGGTATTTTCACGAATACTTCTCTTCCATACCAAATTTCTTCATTAAATCTACGGTGTATTTTGTCTAACTTATGAAGGTTCCATCCTTCATTTTGTTTCACTTGGAGTCCAAGGAAGAATGTCGACTCTCCCATCATGCTCATTTCAAATTTGCTTTGCATAAGATTTGAGAATTTATCACACTGACTCTTTGTTTGTGGATCCAAAGATGATGTCATCCACATATATTTGAACAAGCGATACTCTTCCCATCTTGAATTTCAAGAGTGTTCTATCCACTTTGCCTTTTGTGAATCCGTTCTCGATCGGGGAATTGTGACAATGTATCATACCATGCTCTGGGTGCCTGTTTCAATCCATATAAAGCTTTCTTGAGTTTTTATACCTTATCTCCAATAGTCTTCTGCTCAAATCCTGGAGGTTGTTCAACATATACTTCTTCTTCCAATAACCCATTAAGGAATGCACTCTTTACATCCATTTGATATACAATAAAGTTCTTGTGAGCTGCATAGGCAAAAAACATCCTTATAGCTTCCAATCTTGCTACAGGGGCAAAAGTTTCATCAAAATCTATTCCTTCTTCTTGGCAATACCCTTTGGCTACCAATCTTGCTTTGTTTCTCACCACAGAACCTTCCTCATTCATTTTGTTTCTGAACACCCATTTAGTGCCAATAACGTTTTGATGGGTAGGTCTTTGAACCAATTTCCACACTTTATTCCTTTCAAAGGCGATTGACTCTTCTTGCATGGCTTGAATCCAATGTGTGTCATCCAAAGCTTGTGACACATCTTTTGGCTCTATTTATGAGATAAAGCAAGTGAACATAGCTTCTTGTTGGGTTCTGGATCTGGTTTTTACACCTTCTCTTACATCTCCAATGATTAGTTCTAGTGGATGGTCTCTCAGCCATCTTACATCAGGTTGGAGTAAGTTAGTGGATTCGATCGTCTTGCGGTTTGTGTTATTTTGATCGCTCTCTCATCATCACTTAGCTCTCTGATTTTCCGGTTTGTCTTTGAGACTCGGCTATCTCATCTTCATCCGGACTTATAATTCCGACTTGAAACTTCAACATAGGGACATACGCATGGTTGGTTGATTGAACTTATCGGTGACTCTTCAATGTCTTCTCCATTTATATTGGATTCATCAAACACCACATGGATGGATTATTCTCAGTAACCATTGTTCTCTTGTTGAGCACTCAGAGGCTTTGCTTTCGGTGAGTATCCTAAGAAGATACCTTCATCACTTTAGCATCAAAAGTCTTTAAATTATCTTTGCCATTGTTATGGATGAAGCATTTGCATCCAAATATTCGAAAATATGCAACATTTGGCTTTCTCCTGTCCAAATTTCGTAGGAATTAAATCGGTTGTCATTTTGTCATGCATCTATTTTGAGTATGGCATGATGTGTTTATTGCTTGACCCCAAAATCTTTTAGCGACCCTACTTGACTAACATGGTCTTGCCGCTTCTTCTTCGAGTTCTATTCCTTCTTTCTCGCAACTCCATTCTCTGTGGAGTCCTTCTGCAGATAATTCATGACCAATACCATTTTCAATACAAGATCGAGTTATTATACCATTGACAAACTCGGTTCCTCTGTCAGATCTTATTTTGATAATGGTTTGACTCTTCTCATTTTGGATTCTCTTCATCATTTTGTGGTAGTTTTTGCGAGTTTCTTTCTTCTTACACATGAATATTGTCCATGTATATCTTGAGTAGTCATCTACTACCAGCAAGGTGTATTTCTTCCCACTTATCTTTGTTTGGTTCAATGGACAAAATAGATCCATATGTAGCAAGTGTAATATTCTTGTTGAAGATGGACATGTCTTTTCTTTGAATGATGATTTGATCTGTTTTCCCATCGGCATGCATCACATATACTCCTTCTTGTATACCGAGTCCGGAAGTCCTTCCACAAGATTACTTCTTGCAAGTTTGTTAATAGTTTTGAAGTTCGTGTGACTTAGCTTCTTGTGCCACAACCAACTTGATTGGTGTGCTCTTTGCTAGCAGACAAGTGTTGTATTCTGATTGACCAATCTACCACATACATGTTCTTTTATCCGCATCCTTGCAACACTATTTCATTAGTTTGATTGTCCTTGATTTGGCATACACCCATATTGAATCCAACATTGTAGCCTTCGTCACAGAGTTGACTTATGCTTAGCAAGTTGAAATTGAGGCCTTCAACATATGCAACATCTGTAATTTCTAATCCATTTTTCTTGATGGATCCAATGCCTCTTATTTCTCCTGGAGCTTCATTTCCTCCAAATATGACTTTTGCACCTCTAACCTCTTTGAATTTTTATAGATTTTTCTTGTTTCTGTCATGTGTGCGGAAACCCACTATCCATGTACCAGGTTCCTTGGCACTCGCCTACTCCTTGAACCCGCAATCAAGGAAATTAGGTTTTAGGTACTCATACTTGCCAGGGTCCTGAGGGGTTAGTATTGTAAGATGATCCAACTAACCTATAGCCACATGATTTGACTCTAAGAGGTTTCCATCTATCAGTGCCATAATCATAATTAATCTTGGCAAATTGCTTGGCGGTTCTAGGTTCATACAGTTGTCTCTTTTGTCTGTATGTCTGTGCATGTGTTGTAGCAATTGCCTTCTTTGGATAGTTGTGATATCTCTGAGTGTAGTGCCTAGGTGCATATGTGTGCGATGATAGCTCTTATGCCTTTGGAATGGCCTTTTTTGAGTTAGGCCTTTGCCACTTAGGAGCTTATATTCCATAGGTCTTTCCGATAGTTCACATTATTCCAATCAGCTTGGCTTGGGTACTTTCTACCATTCCCATCATATGTGTTTCTCTTATAGACCTTCTGGGGCTTTTGGTAGCTCTGTTTCTTCTTTACAGAGTATCTCCTGTTTGGAGTTTGCTGAGGAACTCGGCTGGATTTCTTCTCAGTTGTCCTCTCAGCACACTCAACTGGTTGTTTTCCTTTTCCTTTATAACCAAGGCCAGTTTGCTTGTGATTGTGCTTTGGAGTAAATGTGTGTGCACCATTTGGAGTTTTGGTTTTTGGAGATGCTTCATTACTTGAAGATCCTTTTTCCAAAATCACTTTTGGAGATTGACATAGTATAGAGGAGTTAAATCCTAAGCCTGTCTTATCTCCGCATTCTCTTTGACTCATAATAAGATCATCCAAGGATTTAGATGCCTTAGTGAATGAGGCAATCACATTTTTGAGGTCATTCTCCCTCTTTTCTATAGCAGCTATCTCTGCTATTAACTTAGCATTTTCAGCCTTTAGACTTTTATTCTCATCAGCTATTTGACTTAGAGTACTCAGCTCTTAGTCATTTTGTGAGTTTTGCTCTTAGTAGTAGGCTGTTTTCCTCATTTAGTAGTGTGTGTGTGAGGATTTAATGTATTCAAAGTCTTTCATCATTTTGCCTAATGAATCATAAAGATCAGTGGGTGATGAAGTGTGTGTGTCACAATTGTAAGTCCAAGCGGCTACGATAATCTAGAGGGGGGTGAATAGATTATCTCCATCTTTTCGATTTCGCCCTCTTTTTCGATACAAATGCGCCAAGATAATAACAAAGGTGCGGAATGTAAATAGTACACGTCGATTTATAGAGCTTCACCCCACCTAGGGACTACGTGCTCTACCACCCCAAAGATATATCAGGGATGGGTTTCGAAAAGAGAAAAAGATTTTATTAATAATTACCAAAATTATTACAACAAAATCTTACACCAACACCTTGAAGAGCACCACACTCTTCTTCAACACCACCTTTGAGATTACCACAATCTCTTCTTGAAGATTACCACAATCTTCAAGCGGCACCTTGTGAAGATTACCACAATCTTCACCCTTCAAGAGCACCACACTCTTCAACACCTCAACAAGAAGATTACCACAATCTTCTTACACCTAACACCTAGTTCACCCCAGTGTGTTCTTACCACAAGAACACTCACAAGGATATCTTGTGTTTGAATGACGACCACAAATTCAACATTACAACTCGATAATTGATAATACAATAGAGTGCAAGTGTAATCAAGAATAGCCTAGACCTCAAGAATGTGAAAGTGAATAGCTAGGCAAATTACAACAAGAAATAAGACAATGTAAGAACAAGTGTATTCTTGAGTGTATCTTGTTGTGTTGTAGTTTTCTCTCTTGTTGTGTTGCTTCAATTCTTCCTCTATTTATAGAAGATGTCTTGTACATGATAGGCTCCTCTTGGGGACATGAATTCTGTAAAAAATTGCAAGACAATTGAAGAAAAGAGCTGTTAGAAATCAATCCCACAAATTAAGGAAAAGATGTATGTTGCACAACGGTTACATTTTTCTTTGTCAAGCTTAAAGCGACCGGTCGCACACAAATAGACGCGTTTGAAAAATAGAATACACATTTACAGGCGGACCGGTCGATGTCTACCTCGACCCGGTCGAACTATGCCTCAGCGGTCCCCTCATGGGTTTGGAAGAAAGAAAACGTTATGTTTCAATTTTTGCTCCAGTGCACCGGTCTCCTATATAGGCGGCGGCCGACGGCACCGGTTTCCCTATGGGGCGGCGGTTGCCACGACCATTTTCTCGCAAACATGAAGTTTTCTGTTTTCCTCAACTTTCAGTGCGGGTTTGCCGTATACGGCTGACAGGTTGACCTCAAAACAAAAGTGTTATCCAATTTTATATCGAAAATAAACTTCAAGAAATACTCCGAAAAATAGTGAAAATATTTTAGACCGGTCGGGAGTATTAGGACAACATTTAGAAACATTGTTTTGGTGTAAAAATACATTAACAGAAAATCATTAAAAGTGTTGTCCAATTTTGTCGAAAATAAAACTTGAAGAAATACTCCAGGAAAATATTAAAATCATTTTAAATCATTTAGGAGTATTTGGACAACCTTTAAAACCATTGTTTTGGTGTAAAATCAAAATCTACAAAATCAAGATAAAACCATTTATCAAACAACAATCACTATCACTAGTATCTGAGTGTGATGAGTTAGAGTGTACCTCGTCTTCTTGGCCAGGTTGGTTTTGTTCTTTAGCCATTAGACAGATCAAGGCTTCTTCTCCAGAGTCACTTGAGTAGTCAGCTTCACTACTCTCCGAGTCTGCTGTGTCTTTTGACTTGATTGTCTTAGTAGTTTCTGCTGCCAACATTGCCTTTCTATTTTCCTGTCTTCTTTCTCTGAAGACTTTTCTTTCCTCTTCATTCATGTATTTGTTGACTACAGGATATGGGCATTCAATGGCATAGTGACCGGGTTGCCTGCAGTTCCAGCATAGATTTTCAACTTTTTGATCAGTTCTTTCCATCCTTGGATTGTCAGCTCTTTGATATTCAACTTTTTGATGCTCTGCTCTCTTGGGTGGTCTTTCTTCCCTTGACTTGGAGGGAGCTGAGTAACTTCTGGAGGATTCACCTTTGCTTCTTTTGTAATTCTTATTGAAGAACTTGTTGAACCTTTTAACCATCAGTGCGATCTCCTCTTGGTCAATGACTTCTTTGACCTCAACTCTTTTGCCATCCTTAACAATCAGTTGGGAGACTTCTTAGAATCTTCATACACATTTCCTTTTGTGTATATTCTTTTCCAAGTGCAGATAGCTCATTGGTAATTTCTGTGAACCGAGCATCCAGTTGATCCAAGGTTTCTCCTGCAAACATCTTAAAGTTTTCAAATTTTTGTACAACAACAGATAGTTTATTTTCCTTGATTTGCTCTGAGCCTTCACAAATCAAGGTTAGCTTGTCCCAGATTTCTTTTGTCGTTTTGCATGATTTGACTTTGTTGAACATGGCTTTGTCTAAAGTTTTGTAAAGAATGTCCTTGGCCACATTGTCCAAGTTATATCTTTTCATGTCATCATTTGTCCATTCGACTCTTGGTTTTCAACCATCGATGGTCCGGGAGTAACATCCTCTTCTCCTTGTGCGGCTCTCCTTTTGATTGTGTTCACTTTAAGATTTGGAGTGGCCCATCTTCTATTACTATCCACATTTCATCGTGTAATCTTTGATAGATGAGCCTACATACGAATTTTCGAATCATCAAATTCTTCAATTGTGAACATAGGGATGCGTGTCAAATTTGCTTCCATGATAATAACTTTCTTTGAATAAAAGAGTTTTGGAAGATCAAGTGCTAAAACAACATTTGAAAAATTTGGAGATCTAGTTCGGTGACCGGTGCGGAAGGCTCAATGAACCAACCGCTCACGATACCACTTGTAGGTCCCAAGGGGGGTGTGAGTGTAAGGTTTAGAAGGGGGGTTGAATAAACCTTACCAACTTTTCGATTTAGTCCTTTTAAAACGTTCAGAGTTAATATTTCACAGCTGAGTCCTTGATGGACAGCTAAGTTAGTTAATCAGTAGAGTTAGTCGCTCCAACTGACTCAGTGAAATTTGTTGATAGAATAACTCAATTTGTTTTGACTAAAGACTTAACTCGATTGTGATATATTTTCAGCGGAAGACTTAATACCCTTGAATTTGGTTAAGTTTGTTTTAATACTTGGTTTTAGCACTTTGTCGATTATCAATTGGATAGCAAATTTATCAGCAGATATTAAAGTGATATGCAGAAATTAAAAAGCTGAAATGTAAATGACACAATAAGTTTTTATAGAGGTTCGAAGATGGGGTAATTCTTCTACTCCTCTCTTCTCCAACTCCTGGAGGAGTCCGCTAAGTATTGGTCAATATACAAAGTGGTTAATAGTCCAGCTACAAGTCTTGATCACACAGCTGACTTGATACTTTGGGACTCAGTCTGGAGATGCCTTGGTCACACAGCTGGCTTCTCGTACTACTCAGCTTCTTCACAGGGCAACTGTCTTGCTACTACAGCCCACTTGCTCAAGCTTCTTGGATTTGATCACGAAGCCCTCCACAAACTTGAGACTGGTTCGACCTTGAACCTTCCTACAATCCTCCGTGGAATGTAGACCCCTTGATTCTTCAAATGTTTCCTCTTCAACTGATTGAAGTCGTCTTTCCTTCACAGGTAAGTGTTGGATTGATTTCCTTCGTAATGTAGGCTTGAGGATTGAATTTGAATGACTTGAGAGTAATTTTTGGTTCTGATTCGAATGTTAGCTTGAATGTTCGTGGTTGAGGGTAACCATCTCTCAGAGTGATTTCTCGGCCTTTTATAGTGATCTTTCAAAAATCGCCCGTTGAAGAGATAGGCTTATTTTCAAAAGATACTTGTGGTCGTTAGCTTGTCTTGTTGCGATCCTTGGAATTGACATTTCCTAGTATGAATGATTCTTGACTTTTTGAGTTCGACACAGTGCGATGCTTCCCATTGGTTTATTCCTTTTGCACGCTCTCGACGGGGTGAGCACTTTAAGAAAAAGCGATATGGAAATATTACTTGTTTAAGTAATTTCATTGACTTCTGTGCAACGGATCTCTTTCAGTTATCTCGACTTGACTGTATTTTCTTAACTTCCCCAAGTGACTTCGAGTCAGCTTCCAATCATTGGATGACTCTTCTGTCACTTCAACTTGAGACTTGGTTGTCTTGAGTTGACTTGACTGATACTTCACTCAGTTGTATCTCAGCTGCACCTTCAGTCGAGTTCCTGTCTTCTCTTCTTTGCCACACTCTGCTGCCTCGCAGCGGAGTCTTCCTTCAAGTCTCCAATTGTCTTCTTGCATGTTCAGGCATAACTGACTTGACTCAGCTCGACCAGCCCTATCTATTACAATGCAATTTACAACAAAAATGGGGTGCCAACTTTCTATTCTAAGTTTTACATGGCATTCATCAAAATCTAAAAATAATTTCCCAACACACTTGAAGATTACCACAATCTTCAACGACACCTTGTGAAGATTACCACAATCTTCCGACTTGAAGAATACCAAATTCTTCAACACCTCAAAGAGCAGCACACTCTTTAATAAGAAGATTATCATAATCTTCTTGCACCTATGACCTAGATCATCCAAGTGTGTTCTTACCACAAGAACACTCACAAGGATATCTTGTGTTGAATGATGACCACAAATTCAAGATTACAACTCGATAATGAATAATACAATTTTGAGTGCAAGTGTAATCAAGAAATAAAGCCTAGACCTCAAGATGTGAAAGTGTAAGACCTTAGGCTATTACAACAAGAATGTAGATAATGAAAGAACAAGTATTTGCTTTGAGTGTATCTTGTTGTGTTGTATCTCAATTGGTTTCCTAGTTGCTCCAAATCTTCCTCTATTTATAGGAGATGATTGATCATGGATAGGCTCTCTTGGGGATTGAAAATCGACTGAAAAATACAATTAAATCAAGAATATAGTCATTTAGAAATCAATCTCACAAATTGAGGAAGAGTTGTGCATTGTCAACGGCTAAATTTTTCTTTGTCAAAACGGTAGGCGACCGGTCGTGTAGAAATAGCGTTGGAAAATAAATTCTCAATTTTACAGGCGACCCGATCGATAGGGAAGTCGGCCAGGTCGACCTGTGTTGGACCGGTCGAGGTCTTCCAAAAAATAGTCCGGGAGTTGTTCTTGGACAAGCTCCCGGTATCGATCGACTGAGGTCGGTCGAAGGTGCCGACCACACCAATCGACCCCCAAGTCGACCGTCGACCTCTTCATTTATACTTCCATCGCATTTTTTTTGTTTCAAAACACATCTTCAGGTACGGGTTTCGCTATAGGGCGACCGGTCCAACGCGAAACAGAAGTGTTGTCCAATTTTTATCAAAAATAAACTTCAAGAAATACTCTGAAATATTAGTAAAAACATTTTAAAACAATCGGGAGTATTTGACAACATTTTCAAACATTATTTTGGTGTAAAAACACTTTAAAACAAAATCATCAAAATCATGATAAAAACATTTATCAAACAAATATTCAGAAACGAACAGGCCTCTCAGAGGTCGGAGGTAGAGAAGGGCAATTCCCATTCATATTGGCGTATGGCTCTAAAGTGTTGTAATATGGTAATTCCATTTTATACTCACCCAAGATCTGGCAAGATGGGAGCTTATCATTGCCATTGTTACACCAATTTAGCAAGCGTGTCATATTATTCTCAAATATTTTGAGCATGTAGGCGTCATTGATCTGCGAAGTAGGAAAAGAAGGCAATGTAAGAAGACGCAAGAAAATAAACTAAAAGCCCAAAAGCATAGCTACCCACCGTAAACTCAGTTACTTGAATGGAACTGGAGAATGGACCAAAAACTCCAGCTTCTTTATACATTGAGAGAATAAAGGCGATGCATGTTGTAGATTTACCATCACTGTAGACCCATTCATCTTGTTCGGGAATTGTGAGTAATTAATAAAAAGGTTATACCTCACCATTCAGTTTTAGCTAGAATTCCATGCAAGTCCAGATCCTACCAGGAAAAAAGAAAGAAGGAAAGAGCAAGGCCTTTTACAGAGTTGCTGAATTTAAATTTTATAGCCAACATATAATGACTACTCAATTCAATTTTTAGATGATTTATATATCATAGTAATCAAGTTACTCCACACAATCTTTGCGGGAACATGTAGCCCAGATAGGTAATTAATCAGCAGATCAAGCGATCAGAAGCTCGCAGTGCTTCAGCTAATCTTTAATAATTTTCTCGGAGACTTGAGTAGTAAAAGTGATCAACAGACAACAATGTTAGAGGGAAGTTCGGAGAACAATTCACCTCAGTCTCAAGCCGCATATTGAGAGCTTCATTCCATATGTTTGCGGCATATGCTGGCTGCATTCTGGTCCACATAGACATGGCAGAAATGACCTGCAGACATATATCACATTCTTATCCAAATTCTAAATCAAATGAAATTCTGCAATTTTTGTACTTCTTAGAAATCTTAGTAACTATATAACCATAGTGGAACTAATACACTACATACATGTGTGCGTGAGAGAGAGAGAGAGAGAGAGAGAGAGAGTCACAAAAAAATACACATATTTTACATCTATCACTTGTAAAACTATTATCTATTACCTTAATTCATGCATGACTCAACCAAATCTTCGTTACTCAACCAAGTCACTTGGTAAGAACATAGTCATATTACATCTATCGTTACACAATGTACAATAAATAATCATGTATTGAACCGATATTAAGATGTCACATGATTAATGGGAGAGGATAGGGTCACAAAATATTAATCCACAGAGGATGTGCATGCATACCAAGTGAGCATCTAGAGGCGGAGGGTAATTGTCAGCTACAGTGTCAATCCAACTAAAGATCATGTTGTGATAACCATATGGCTTGCGCCGAGCATACTCCCAGACTGTAGTTGTATTAAACCGGGCACACACTTTTGGATGTAAGGGCAGCAAAGCTATTTGCGGATTAGAATTATCCTTGAGTGCCAGTTCCCACCATTCATCTCAAGGAATTACAGCAATAATTTCTTCACCCTACATTAGCAGCAAGAAGACAAGTTATCATGCAAAAATCAACATACCGAGGCAATGACTTCAAAGAATCACAATATTTTAAAGCAATGAAACCCTAATAAACTCTCTCAAAGCAAGGCTCAAGTTTAAAACTTTAAGATAAATTTAGTACAATTTTCTCATATACACCTATAACCAAAAATAAAAACCATTTTGGGCTGCTCAATCAGAGAACTTAATCCATAAAGCTTTAAATAATTTCCTGGCATAGTTAAGCTGACAAAAATTATGAACGTAACAGGTCTTGAGTCTTTCAATTTCAGTTTAAGAATTATCGGTACACTAAAAATATTCCTTTGGTCAAATATAATAATAGAAATACAGATATGGACCACATATATATGTTTGTCTTTCAGGTTCATCTAAATCAGAATGTCATGTTTTTAGAGCTTAAATCAATGATAATTCATCAAACACTCCATAAAGACTAAACGAAAGTCAATCACATGATGGCCAAACTAAAAAAAATTATTTAACAAGTAATCATTTATAATTCCTCCATCTTTAAGCGTTAATATTTTTGGAGCAAAACTTGATTGTTAAGTAAAATATTTCTTAAAAGTGCTCCACAAAAAAATTAAAAGGATAAGAAATAATTTAAATCTGATATCTACATGAAAATCAAGAGGGTAAGAAGTAATTTATATCCGATGTGTCAAGTATTCATCTTCATTTAAGATTTATAAGATAGACAAAAAAAATTGGAGAAAATATGTCAACATATAAATAAGGTGGCATATTAGGAAATGTACACCACGTACCTTTTCATTTTCATGTCCAGATTCACCAACCCAAAGATTACCATATTCATCCTTCAAGCATACGGTCGTATGTCCAGCAAATGCACCAGTGACCCACTTCTCCAGTGTCTCAAATCCACCCCAGCATCCACAGATCTTCGAAACAGCTAAAAAGTCCCCAGTATGCACATCTTCTGGATTGATGGCAGCACGCCACGGTTGATGACGTTTTTCAAACGATGCACCCATATGTTTCTCAAGAAAAGCTAGATTAGCACTCTGACCCCAACTAGTGTTAGAGGACAAAGGCAAGACATCAACCAAGGACAGAAATGTCCCAAGCATTCCTGATGGCATAAGAAAAACTGAGATCCCATATTGTTTTACCTGCTCAGGGTGTTCCAAATGTCACCTTTACTTGTTAAACGTCATCATCTATTATAATCAAATCATTAGAAAACCCTGTGCTTACATAATCTAATTCAGTAGGTTCCTCCCATGATTCAATGTTCAATATATGATCTCGAGCCAAAAAATAGTAGTCCCATGTCACCCTATAAGGAGTGGAAAATACATATAAATCCATACATGTCCAGCTGTGGGCAGCTGCAGTCTGAAAGAGAAGAGGCAGAGGGTTTTAAAGGCAGCAGCATCAAGAATCATAGGCATTCATACGAAAAGGACAAATACAGAGTACTTTTTTGATGGTGAAATATAAAGTTTAAACATAAGCACATACACAATTTATCAAAGGGAAACTAATACTTCTAAAGAGCAAGTACTAAAATACTCCTCTTAACAAAGACATAATCAACTAAACCTCTGCACTTTAAAAAAATCCAACGTTCCACAATTTATGCATGAACATGTCAAAATGCTTCAAATATCAAAGGCAAAAAATTGAGGTAACTATTCTTCATTCTACGGATAACAGTCGTCACATCTGCCATTCAACGTTATCATTGGTGAACCTCAAAAGGGCACCACTTTCTCAAAGATTTATTCCTTATATTTCATAATATCCAACTGGCAAGATTCAAGGGTTACCATAATCATTTGTAGACCTCTATTCCAAAAATAAATAAATCAAATGCAAAATTATTTTTCGGAAAAACATACTAAATTATCACCAAAAAGACCAACAAAAGGGCACCAGCTTTTCTTTTCCCCAGTTTTTTACTTTATAGCTTTTTTCATCTTTATTTCATTCATTCATTCAGAAAATAAGATTCTACAGAAATAGAACACATCAGCATGTACCTCTAATGCTATTTACTTGTTACCAAATTGGATGTATTTACAATTAGGGAGAGTGAGAGCTGACTCTAGCTTCACAGGGTTTAAGGAGTTTATTAGGGATATGGCTATGGGCGAAATTCCTTTCTCACGACATGAATTCACATGGTCTAATCTTAGAGGGGATGAAGGTTTTGTTGAAGAGAGGTTAGATAGAATTTTTGGATCAGTTGTCTGGTTGGTTAATCACCCTCAGGCAATTGTGAAACATATTGTGAGACACTCTTCAGACCATCTGTTAATGTTTTTGGCTGATGATCCCCAAAGCTCAAAATCGAAAAAAATATTTCAATTTGATAAAAGGTGGACTAGGATTGAGGGATGTAAGGAGGTTATTGAGAAGGCTTGGGTTTCACCCTTTTGTGGAACCCCCATGTTTCAGCTACAATGCAAGATTATTGAATGTAGACTCAAACGTTTGCCTTGGAACAGAGGTACTAAATCAATTTCAGCCAAAATTATTGAGGATACCTCCAAGAGTTTGGATGAGATGAATAAAGAGGGGGTCAGAGATATTGGAAGAGGTGGGGTTCTTTGAAAGGGATTTTGAATAAAGTTTATGCTCAAGAGGAAAATTTTTTGGAAACAAAAATCCAGAAATCAATGGCTTAAAGAGAGAGAGACAGAAATACCAAGTTCTTTCATGCTTGTACTGTCCAAAGACATAAAATTAATTGCATTGAGAATCTTGTGAAAGCTGATGTGAAGTTATGTGCTTCAAAGAGGGAAGTGGTGTCTGAGATAGAAAGTTTTCACAAAAATTTGTTCTCTACTTCCCTTCCAAATGCAGACACTACATTATTGACTGGTATTCCTTGTTCAATCTCCCAACATCAAAACCAGTGGATCACAAGAATGGTGGATGATCAGGAAATCAAAGATGTCTTGTTTGGTCTTCATCCCTTCAAAGCCCATGGGGCTGATGGTATGTCTCCTTATTTATTTCAACATTTCTGGGACACCATTAAAAGTGATGTCTGTAGAGCTGTTAGAAATTCTTTCGATCTTCTACTATGCTGAAGAAAATGAACCATACTCTTGTCTGTTTAATTCCAAAGATTAAAAACCCCACTTCTATCTCTCATTTTCGACCTATTAGCTTGTGTAATACAGTCTATAAAATTATTTCTAAAATCCTGGCTAATAGGTTGAAGCCTTGCCTTCATCTTTATATTTATGATTCCCAAATTGCATTTGTGCTTGGAAGATAGATTTTAGATAATATCATAACGGCACATGAATGCATTCACCACCTTTACAGTAAAAGGAGAGGGAAGAATTATTCCATGGCTATAAAATTAGATATGACTAAGGCCTATGATAAGGTAGAATGGAATTTTCTTTGCCTTGTGTTGATTAAAATGGGGTTCTCTAGAGTTTTTGTCCATTGGATTCTTGCTTGCATTTATACAGCTTGCTTCTCCTTTTTGATCAATGGAGATGCTTGTGGCTTGGTTATTCCTAGTAGAGGAATCAGACAAGGGAACCCCTTGTCCCCTTGTTCTTTATCATCTCTGAGGATTTTTCTAATTTGATTTCTCAAGCTAAGGATGCAAGAAGGCTAACAGGTACCAGAATTTCAAGAGCAGCTCTTGTGGTTACCCACCTGTTTTTTGCAGATGATGCATTGTTGTTTAATGAGGCTAGTGGAGAGCAAGCAAGGAATTTCCAGTTGGTTCTGGATCAGTCTTGTCTGGCTTCAGGGCAAAAAGTTAACTTTGATAAATCATCTGTCTTCTTTAGCTATAATACCCCTGTTCAAGTGAGAAGAGATGTATGTTCAATCATGGGAGATATTTCAAGAACAGAAGAAGGTGAAACACTTGGGGCTGCCACTGACTATTAGAAGATCTAAAAGAGATATTTTCAGATTTGTAGTGGATGTTGCAGAGAGAAGAGTGTCAAATTAGAAGGTTAATTTTCTAAACATGGTTGGTAAAGAGGTACTTGTGAAATCTGTTCTTAATTCTCTACCTAACTACATCATGTCATGTTATATTGCCTGTTGGGGTATGTGATGATCTGAATAGAACAATTTCTAAATTCTGGTGGGGATCTAAAGAAGAGGGTAAAGATAAGATTCATTGGGTAAAATGGGAGTTTATGAAGCAGTCCAATGAGGAAGGGGGTATATGATTTCAAGATATTGAGTTGTTCAATGATTCTCTACTTGCTAAACAGCTATGGAGAACTATTACACAACCTAATCTCCTTATGAGTAAGTTGCTAAGGGCCAAATACCTTCATAAAATGGGCATGTTTAAGGTTGAAGCTAAAGGTTCTGACTCATTTATGTGGAAAAGTTTTCTCAAAGCTAGATATGTTTTGGAAAAGGGGTTGAGATTCTCTATTGTGGATGGCAAGTCTACTAGAAATTGGGACCATCGTTGGGTGGGGGATGACCATCGTACTGCTCCTAATGGACTTCCAATGAGCCAAGAGAGAGTTGATGAGGGAGGGTAGGAGAGAATAGAATGTTGATCTCATTTCAAGTCTTTTTTGTCCTCAAGAAGTTGTTTCTATCCTTTCAGTTCCTATAGCTGTTGTTATGGAAACAAACAGCGAGTCTGCGTAGCATATGATTAATGAAGCAAAATGGCAGGCTCAAATTCAAGAGGAGGGTAGTTCATGTAGGGAAGTTCGAAGGAAGAACTGGAGATGTCTGTGGAATCTCAAGATTAAAAGTAAACTGAAGCATTTTACTTGCAAGTGTCTTCATAAGGTTTTGCCAACTTGTGATCAGCTGAAAAGAAGAGGCATGGAGCTGGATGATATTTGTGAGGAATGTGGGGAGATACAGGAAAATATTGATCACATTTTATTCCATTGTGAGAGAGCCAAAAGTGTTTGGAAGCTAGCCCCTGTGATATGGGATGGAATTTACAAAGATAAGTTGAAGATCAAGAAGTGGTGGGACTGCCTCTATAGGATGAAATGGGTACCTCAAGTGCGTGATAGGATTCAGTTATCAACTTATATCCTATAGTGATTGTGGAAAACAAGAAATGCTTGGAAATTCCAAAAGCAACGGATATCTGAAGTTGAGCTGGTAACCTTTCCTATGCAAGAATGGAATAAATTCGATGATAAGCAAATAGCAATGAAGCAGGTGGCAGGTATTGGTTTTAGAGGATTAATCCCAGTTAAACTCTAGCCTTGTATCTTTTTCTTGCATTTTGATTGTTTTGGCTTGTGGTTGAATGATTTTGTTGTTTTTTGTTCAATTGGCTAGTGCTGTTGATATCTTTTAAATCTTTTGGCTTGGTTTGTTTCCTTATCTGTTTTGGGATTTAGCCTACGGACTTTTTTTGTTTGGGAGTGGCATTGGGCAAGTGTGCCCCGAATTGTACATGGTCGGTGAAATTGGTTTTGAATATAAATCTTTCGCTTTTGAAAAAAACAATTAGGTACTATAAATTACTCCTAATATTAACAAAAATCAAATACATTAACCGAACCTAACTCCCAATTCACAATCATAAAAAAATCTCCACCCACAGCTACACACACGGACACACATAAAGACACACAAACACACATAGAATCAAGATCACGGACCAAAAGATGAATGAGGCCACAGCCGATTCCCCTATCTCTGGCACCAGTGAACTCGATCTTCGCCTCGTTATCAAAAAAGAAGGCACATTTCCACTTAATGGTCCCATTATTCGGTGCCAATGATCCAATATACTGCGGCAGCAAATCAACAGCACTGTGAATATTGTTCAGCACAGGCCACCTGGAGATGCTTGCACATGGTATTCTCCTTTGTGATAAAATTGAGAAAAATCCCCAAGAGGGACCGACTGTTCCTAAGTTTAATTGGCAAACTACGTGGAAGAAAAGCTGGAAAAATAATGTCAAAGGTAAAATTAAAATCTTCATTTGGAGATGCTTGCCCAATATTCTCCCAACGGCAGATAAGCTCGTGAGAAAAGGTGTGTGTATTCACTACTACAGAAAAGCTGATAGACACCTGTTTTAAACCGGTGTCTATTAGTAAACCAACCGGTGTTAAAGCCACTGGTGTTAAAAGTCTGGACTTTTTGACACCGATTTAAAACCGGTGTCTTTTCCTTCAACGACACCGGTTTTAAACCGGTGTCTATTAGTAAAAACAACCGGTGTTAAAGCCACTAGTGTTAAAAGTCTGAACTTTTTAACACCGGTTTAAAACCGGTGTCTTTTCCTTCAACAACACCGGTTTTAAACCGGTGTCTATTAGTGAAACAATCGGTGTTAAAGCCTCTGGTGTTAAAAACCTGAACTTTTTGACACCGGTTTTAAACCGGTGTCTTTTCTTTGAAAGACACCGGTTTTAAACCGGTTTCTTTGAGAAAATTTTCCGCTTTCTAATGTTAAAAATTTATGTATTTGATGAACTCCAATTCTAGCAACCATCATAAGTGCACTACCAATTAAACATGAAATCCATTAATACTAAAGTCACCTCCAATAGCCAAAATCCAACAAAAAATACTAGTAGTGAAGTTTCCTTTCGATAAAACAACTATAAATTCATAATCCAATTCCATCAACCAACAAAAAGACTATATAATTCAACTAAAGACAACAAAATCCATATGATCATCATAGTTCATGTCATTCAAGCTTTAAAAAATGCTCAAGCTTCTCCTACTCAGCCTTTAACCTTTGTTTCTCGTCACGAAGCTCATTCTTCTCAGCCTACAAACATACACTTTTGAGTAAGCAAAATGTGCAAAGATACATATATCTTCAGAAATTAGATATTCATGCAAGTAGAAATTAGAATTGTTGGCAGAAATTTGTACCTTGTGGAACTCCAAAGTGTCTCCCTTTACTTTTCTAACCTCGACCATGTGCAAAGAAGGGGCGACTTGACATACATGAATTTAAGCACATAACATGTATTAGCTATCATGCAAATATATGAAAACTTCTAAATATTTGGTTCGAAGCTGATTAATAATTTTAGAAATAATTACAAAAGAACCCCTGGGGTTCAACTTAATTACAAGAAAACTCAATTATCTTTGAACGTTACAAATGTTGCCCTGACATTTGTTTCTCTTGCAAATCACCCGACAAGAAGGAAGGGTGTATTTGTTAAATATTTACAAACCTGAAGAGGCTATTTGTAATTTTGAAAGATAACTCGAGTTTTTTTTGTAATTAAGCTAAACCCCAGGGTGTTTTTGTAATTAACCCACAATTTTATGATAGAATACCTTGGAATAGCTTGGAATAGATAAACAAAATTTGGGATTGCCTGCAGCATTCAAATAGAACATATAAGCAATGTCATTCAAGGGAACATGTAATGAGCTAATGTTTGTCATGTTTGCTTTGCGAATATTACTAAAATAAAATATCGAGAACAGGGTGATTGGAGGATAAGGAGGAAGACAAAAAGAACAAAAACAAAACCAATGGAGATGCAATAACTCAGCACATTTTTGCCTGACATTTGGGACATTAGATAATCCAGAAATCCATAAGTTTTGGTTCCTTATGTTCAGAAAACTTTCACTAATTTATGCAGGGGATCTTTGAGAGTTGCTTTGTCAATCTTGTGGAGCCTAGTTCACATTGGATGCATTATCATTACCCATTTTGTGCATAGTACAGGCCAATTCAAATTGTGCATAGTACAGGCCAATTCAAATTTCAAAGCATCTGAAGTCCAATCCCAATTGCCAATTTTCTTTCAGATTCTATACCACACAATCAAAAACCCCACAAACACACATAAAAGCTGATTACAACTTCCAAAACTCATAACAAATGAAAAAAAAAAGCAGTTTTCAGAGATACAAAGAAAGTTAAAATAAGTAAAATACAGTACCATTCAAATAGAACATCAAATTTATTACACTAGATTCCATCTTGAACCAATAAGAACCACAGTCAATATCCCTTCAAGTTAAAGTATTTTAGATCTAAATGCTAAAGAACTTAAAACTACAAAAAGGAAAAAAAAGAGCTCTTAAAAATAAATGACCCTTTATCCAATTCAATAAAATAAATCTCGATTTTAAGCAAAAATTCAGATCTGAAGAACTTACATCAATCAAAAACCAAGATTTCTGCCATCAAAGTTCAGTCTCTATTGACTTCAAATCCAGAAACCCACTTCATAATCATTGATAAGCCAACCAAAGCAAACTTTGAAATGAACCTTCGACAACTGCTTCACAACATATGGTTTAACCCAAGCTATTACCATTTAAACCAGTAATATAATCAACATCATGTTCTCAGTCACATAAGCCAAATAGTGCTTCCAGATTCTCCATAAAAACCCTTAATAACTCTTTTGTTCCTTATATCTTGAAGTTGAAACTCCTAACAGCCAGCAACACTCTATTCCTCAATCACGTTTTGATTAACACAGACACACGAAAAAAAAAATACCAGAGACAAATAATCGCATACTCAATCATATAATCATATTTCAATATACCGAACCCTTAACGAAAAAAAAGACAATAACCCCAATTTACAATCAGTTCACAGAAAAAAAAACGGAAGAAAAAATTGCACAATTGGAGAATAGTAAGGACATCTATACCCTTAGGAATCGCGCGAGAGGAAAATCAGTGGAGAGTTGCGAGAACACTTGATCCATGTGCTTGGAGGCATCGCACCACGAAGCCCAGAAGTGTAAAACTACCGGAGTACAATCGCCGACGGTGTTGTCGAGTTTCGCCTTCGATTTCACCTCCTTCACCGTTCCTCCGCCGGGCGCCGCCATATTTATCTGGAAGGTTCTGCACACTGCCATATTTTCGAGCAGAGGTGACGAGCGGCGACGAGCGGCAGGTGACAAGCGGCGACGAGAAGAGGTTGAGGTTGGCGGAAGAGAAACAGACGCTGAGGTTGGCGACCGGCGGAGGGGAGGGGGAGAGGTGACAGGCGACGGGCGGTCGGAGGAGAGAGGTGACGGGCGACGGGCGGGCGGAGGGGAGAGGGAGAGGTGATGGAGGCGACGGCGGAAGGGTTTAAAGTTTTTCTGGTATTTTCGCGGATGGTGTAAGCCTTCAACCTTCTTTTTTGTTGTTTTGATGACCTTTTTTTTTTGACAGTTTTTTCATTTTTTGGTATTGAAGCGTTTATTTAATATTTTTATGTTTTTAAATATTGAAAAAATATTTTTGGGGTAAGTTATATTAATAAAATGTTCAAAAATATTAATTTGAAAATAAATTAATAAAAAATAGTATTTTTACAAAAAAATATACAAAAACAATCACATTTTCTTATTTTTATTTTTAATAAATTTGCTGATAAAATATAAAAATATGTAAAACAATTATGGTGGGCCCCAACTAATTAGTAATTACTTAGGGGGAATAAAGACACCGGTTTAGACCCGGTGTCTAAACCCTAAAACCTAGTGTTTAAAAAATAAAGACACCGGTTCTATAACCGGTGTTGAAAAATGTGGTTCGAAAATATAATAGACACCGGTTCTATAACCGGTGTCAAAAAATCTAGTGTCTAATCTAAATAAATTTATATAAATAGACACCGGTTTTGAAATTCGATGCGAACATCGATGTCTATTATGGAAATTTATTTACAATAGACACCGGTTCTAGGAAACCGGTGTTGTTTATCAAACGACAACACTGATTTGACACCGGTTTCTTACAAAACCGGTGTTAAAAAGGAAAAGACGCCAGTAAAGTCATAAAACCGGTGTCTTTTTGGTGGTGTCTATTAGCAGTTTTCTTGTAGTGATTGATCCAATTTGCAAACTGTGTGGGGAACCTAAGAAAACCATGGAACAACTATTTTTTATTGCCCTCAAGCTGAAATCATCTGGAAACTATCCCCAATACAATGGGATGGGCCTAAGGCTAAGCAGAATAAGTTTGAATTATGGTGGTCCTGCATTTGTAAGCTAAAGAGCAATCGGGTGACTGAAATGAGAACCCAACTATCGTGTTATATATTGTGGTGGCTCTGGAAGACCCGTAGTCTCTGGGTCTTTCAACAAACCAAAATGTTGGAGCAAGCTACAGTGTCAGTCGTTGTCCAGGAATGGTTGGAATTTTGCTACGTTTTTGCTCTCTCTATGCCATATTTTTTCGGTTAGTTGTCTTTGTATGGTTCTTGTGATTATTCGGGGTAGGGTGACCCATTTTGTCACCAGTGCCATTGTGTCCGTCTGTTGGTGGTGTTAGGAAAAAGGTGTATGGTTTTGTTTTTCGGAAAATGGCTAAGAGAATAAGTGTATGGCTAAGTCGAGGCTGAATTAATTCGGTCTCGCAAAAACGAAATACGCCTCATATCGAGTGCTTATGGTTCCAGCGCTCGTCTCTAAGATACAACGACTTTACTATTCTGGTTTAGCAGCACTAGTAAAACCGGAACTTCAGCGAACAACAAAAGTGTCTGAACTTTCAAGCTTTTGAAGGAGGGAAGTCAATATGCTTGAATGTAGAATGACAGGTTAATTATCTGAAGATTTTCGTGTTGTTTTTCATTTGCAGGGGTCGATTATTATAGGCCTCAGGTGCCTCGTATGGAAAGATCACGTCTTTTGGCTCGAAAAGACACATTTTGCACTGAACAGACGCATCTGTTCATCGACGCACGACCTGGCGCACAGCCTGTGCGCCTGGCCACATGTGGATGCGCGAAAGGTATGACACGATGCACGCGACCCGATGCATGGGCGTCGCGTCGGCCATGCTCGGATCACGAACCAAATCGACTGATGCACAACCCGATGCATGGGCCGTGCGTCAGCCCATTCTTAGATGCGAACAAAACCGACTGACGCACGACCCGACGCACGGGCCGTGCGTCCGCCCGTAAGGTTTTTGGTCCAAAAAGAATAAGGACCTTGAAGCCAAAGCCCAATCCTATGCCCACGACCCGGATTCGGACCTGGGTCGGGTCGTGCCGAGCTGGCCGGCGGGCGGGTGGTGGCGGCGGTGCGCGTGCGCCTGTTGCTTTGAACCAAACCCTCAAGCATGTAGGTCATCACCCCTTTAAAAACTTGGGTGCCCCCAAGGGCCCAAACCCATAAGTCCAACTTGGGATATATTAAGTGTGCAAACTTTGCCTCTTTATTCTATGTGGGATGGAGCATTTCTCCTTCCCCATATTTTCCATTTTTTCATACCATTTATTTGTATTAAGTAGCTAACTTCTAGCATTGATTTCTCATTCACCCAGAATTGGTTTTGAAAATTTCCAAATGTTATTCTCATCTACTATCTTAGTAGAATTTTTACAAATAATTTATTTCCATTTTTCACTAATGGAAACCACTTAATTATTTGGTCAAAATCGGGTCAACACCCATTTTACCAAACAAACAATTCCAACAATCTCCCACATGAATGAAATTAATGCATGCGTGTATGCAGATTCGCTTGAAAGTCTCGGTGAATCGTTATTGCATCAGAATAGGTAGCTGTGGCTTTGAACCTTCCTTAGTAAAATACTATCGGATTTACTGGTTGTTTAGTAACGCGATGTCTTGAACTACTCAGTCGTTCGTGTAAGCCGAGACAACAGTACTTACACAATAACAACTCTAACACTTGTAGTTCTCACATTGTGTCCATTTCGGTCCTGGACCATATCTTAGATTCATAAGTGTTTCTTTGAAGCGGCCATTACTTCTCATTTATATAAGTGATCTCCTATTGAAGAGTATCCTTCCATACTCTACCTTTCGGTATTGGAATCATTAAAAGTCTTAAACTTAACTTCACCACATTCAGCAGGTTTACATTCACTTGGATGTTTCAAGAATGAGCTAGCACATTTTCCAAGTGTTCAGCTGAACATTTATAACTTAGTTGTCCCATTGAATCAAGGTCTTGTGATCTCCAATTCACAAGGTTGAAATATCGCTATGAACATTCTTTAAGTTGTGGATTTTAAACTCATTCCCCTTAACAGTTTATACAATTGATCTCAATTTATACCTTTCATAATCCGTAAGGTTTTCTTTTGATTTCACACAGTCAACCGAAATAACCCATTTAAAATCAACTGTATAATGGTATTGTGTCTCCGACGTATATGTCTAGACTTACCTCTTTCCTTTGCAAGGAAAGACAACATTCCTTGATTTAATGATTGTACCATCACTTACATCAAGAATGTTGAATTTATTTTCTTGGGTGCTTCTACTTTAGTCAAAGCACCCCCACACTTCAAGGCATCCTCCTTTATGTGGTTTGCTAAAAAGTAAAGCTCCCTTACAATTTCTGATATCCTTGTTCAACACAAGATTATCCAGAATTTCTATGGCTCTCGGCCACTTTTTATTTTATTAGAACATTGTGCCAACAATCCAGTTAGAATCTCGTTCTAACAGATTTCAGACCTTAGTCCTAACACGTGTGTAACCTTCAGTGTTATCATATCTTTAGTAACACTTCGGATTTTTAACTTGATACTATGTCTACCTCTAGTGTTACAACACTTTGGGCAACACTCCATGCAATTGTGATTTTGGTGTTACAACACTTTTGGCAACACCTTCTGTCACATTTAAAAAATGCAACAGAAACTCCACTGGTGTTCCAAAAGGTGGTCACACCCCCACATTTGTCGATTTCCATTCGGAATCCTTGTTGTCTTCCTCAATTCGAAGTCAAACTATCAAATCCTCAAGCCCCATTTCCTTCCGCTTGTGCTTGAGGTACTTCTTAAAATCTTTCCATGAAAGCGGCAATTTTTCGATAATCGCGAGCCCACTGAACGACTCACTTAATCATCCCTTCAGACACTAAGTCGTGAAGTATAAACTGAATTTCTTGCACTTGGCTAATCACCGTCTTGGTGTCAACCATCTTATAATCCAGAAATTTACCAACTACAAATTTCTTTTTACT
Organism: Rehmannia glutinosa; assembly: GCA_016081115.2. Classification (NCBI taxonomy): domain Eukaryota; kingdom Viridiplantae; phylum Streptophyta; class Magnoliopsida; order Lamiales; family Orobanchaceae; genus Rehmannia; species Rehmannia glutinosa. Next base: position 22,101,673 of record CM071926.1, on the reverse strand, counting down.
GGCATCTTATGTTTTATATTTCTTCTCCAAAGAGTCCCACAACTCTTTGGATGTTTTGAACGAACTATAGACGTTGTAGTGGGTGTCGTCTAGTCCATTCAAAATATAATTCCGACACAGGAAATCATTGTTATGCCAAGCATCCACAACGATTCTCCGTTGGTTGTCGGATTTTCCATCACCAATCGTAGAAGGGTCCTCCTTCAGAAAATGAGACAGACCCAAAGTCGTCACGTAAAATGTCATTTTCTGTTGCCATCTCTTGAAGCCACCACCGGGAACTTCACCGGTTTCTCACCATGAGCAGGAGGCGCAGCCATTGGAGTGAACGAAACTGATGCCATCGTCTTGAAATAGAAACATAAATATTTCGTCTTTCGAGTGTTAGGAAAAAGGTATATGGTTTCTGTTTTCGGAAAATGGCTAAGAGAATAAGTGTATGGCTAATTTGAGACCTGAATTATATTCAGTCTCCGCAAGATGAAATACGCCTCGTATACCGAGTGCTTATGGTTCGGGCGCTTGTCTCTAAGATACAACGACTTTACTATTCTGGTTTAGCAGCACTAGTAAAATCGGAACTTCAGCGAACAACAAAAGTGTCTGAACTTTCAAGCTTTTGAAGGAGGGAAATCAATATGCTTGAATGCAGAATGACAGGTTAATTATCTGAAGATTTTCGTGTTGTTTTTCATCTGCAGGGGTCGATTATTATAGGCCTCAGGTGCCTCGTATGGAAAGATCGCGTCTTTTGGCTCGAAAAGACACATTTTGAACTGAACAGACGCATTTGTTCATCGGCCTTACGACCGTCGTCGGCCCGTCGTTTCGGATGCGAACCAAACCGACCGTGCGTCAGCCCGTGCTCGGATGTGATCCAAATCGTGCTCGGGTGCATACACTCCCAGATTGAAAATCCTAATTAATTAATTACAAAACGGCCCACGACCTGGACCAGGTCGGGCGGCGGCGGCAGCGCGCGCGCGTGTGCGCTTTGAACCAAACCCACAAGCATGTAGGTCCTCACTCCTTTAAAAACTTGGGTGCTCCCAAGAGCCCAAACCCATAAGTCTAACTTGGGATATATTAAATGTGCAAACTTTGTCTCTTTATTCTTTATGGGATGGACCATTTCTCATTCCCCACATTTTCCATTTTTCATACCATTTATTTGTATTAAGTGGCTAACTTCTACCATTAATTTCTCATTCACCCGGAATTGGTTTTGAAAAATTCCAAATGATATTCTCATCTACTCTCTTTGTATAAGTTTTACAAATAAATTAATTCTATTTTTCACTAATGGAAACCACTTAATTATTTGGTCAAAATCGGGTCAACACCCATTTTACCAAACAAATAATTCCAACAGGTTGGTTGGGGGCAATCCTCTTGTTTTCTGGGAATTGGGGTTCTTTTCAGTGTAAATATGGTTTATGCTCCTCCCATGTGTTGATTGGTGGTTGAGCTGAGGATATAAGACCATAAGAGATGATCCTGGATTGCTCATATATAGTCAAGGACATCAGCCTGCCTCACCTTCCTGCTGTTTTTCTGTTTTCTTTGTTTCCGTTTTCTCGTTTTTTTTTTCTTCTTGTTGTTGTTTTCTTAATCTCAGGATGTGGAATTATGTGCCCTTTGTTTGTCCTGATTTCTGCCAAAACTCTGTTTTTTTTTTTTTTTTTGTCTCCTAAATCCTATTTGGATGAACCTACATGTATCCATAAGAATTGTTGTTACTGAATAATCAGAATTAGTCCCGTGTATAATGGCATCATGGTTTTAATTCTCTTCGACAATTTGCAAATTGACACCATTTGTAACCTTGCACAAAATAATTTCTTAATGTTGTACGTTTGATTTAATTAGTTTAGTGTATTGAACTGGTTTTCGATATCTTGATGTAATAAATAACAGACCGAATCACCACGAACTTGTAACTCAAGTACGTGGTATCACTGACCCTTTGAAAGGTATTAATCATGGCTTATTAACCTTGAGTTCTTCAATTTTTTTGATCTCCTCTCATCCATTCCTCTCAACTTATTGAAATAAATTGAATCCTATTGAACATACTCATAAAAAATAAGAGGCAATGAACTCATTTATTTTACCACTAGTTTTTCATAAAGGAACCATAATAACCTAGTATCTTAAACTAATTTCATGGATAATACATTTTTTTTTTTGAAGTGCATGGATAATACATTTTACTATAAAGTAAATACTAATTGTTTTACTTAATAAGATATTTGAAAGATATAAAATACAGGTACATTCTTATAATTTAATTATTATTTATTAAATTGATATAACAAAATGAAAATATGCATAAATTTGAGTAATAAAGTGTAATTTTAGTAAAAATATTGATGGAAAGACGATTTCGCCGCCCTCACATGTGTAGCACATGAAAAACTTTTAGGGAAATATTCCGTGACCATTATATGGAAAATTGCATATTTCACGGACTTTATATAGTAGAGTGAAAAAGAAACATTGTGCGTCATATGGTAATGTATGAAAATACGCATAGTTTAGATTGGTTAGTGTAATTTCCTCATTAAATTATTGCAAGTTCCCATTGGACCAAAGCGGCTTTCACGTGGTTGGTTGGCTTTTTCAACTAGGGTGAACATATTTGTGAAGGTTAAATTGTCTTCTTGTCTTTAAAAATACTTATAAGCTTGACCATGCAAGTGGTGTTTAATGTTAATCTATTGTCTGTCCAATGCAACTTTGGTTGACCATATTACTAGTGTGAACGAATTATCATGGGCATATTGATTTAGGGCAACTCCAACGGATGTTATTAGAGGTGTTATAACAGAGGAATAACGTTCTTCACCGTTGGGACAGAAGAAAAAAATGCCACCTGGAATAATGCGTTCAAACATTTTAACACGTTAATTGATAAAAGTAAAAAAGTGAATACACTTTGCAAGTGTGGCAAGTGATGTACACGACATCCTCTTTTGCTGATGCGTGTCTTGTACATGCTACAAAGGCATGTTTTACTGATAAAAATGGTGGGCCTATAGCTTTAACTTGCCATCTTCTTTTTGCTTCTCTCTTTTATCTGTTTTTTTTGTTTTCTTTTTTCTTTTTCTGTGGAGTGGTTTTAGTTATAAAATTTGTGTTGAAACATTCATTTTCAGATAAAAAAAAATTACATGTAGCATTGTGCCGTTGTGATATGTTGTACTCCTTTATCTTAATTTTATAATAAAATTTTGAAATTTCGAAATTGAAATTCAAAAAATAAAATGAAATAATGTTTTTATAATATAAATATATTTAGAAAAGAATGATTATATTTATAAAGAATGCTTAATATAATAACTGGGTCCACAAATAATAAATGTTATAACACAATCATTGTGGAAGTGTGTTATAAAAGAGGAGTGTTATTACATTAGATGATGTGGCATGTAGGCCCCCACAAATAATGGTTGCTAATAACACAACCATTGGAGTTGCCCTTATTGGATAGTTCATACTAATTAATATGGCCAAGCAAAGGGACATTTTACTATATTTACTTTTATCATTAAACTTTTAATTTTTTATTTTCAAATTAAAATATTAAATAGTTTAATTTAAGATTTGAATATGTATTATATTCAACAAAATAACGTCAACCTAAGTTTCCCATTCAAATGGAAAAAACATTCCAGACAATCTAACGGGGCAAAACTCATTAGACATATCCAAAATCCGATCTGGTGGCATTTTTGTTTCATTGACAATGATGTTTTTATAATATTCAGGCGGTAAAATTGTAGAATTAGTCTTGTAACTATACAACTGTAGCAAAAAGGTCCTGTAAATATCAGGTTTTGCAAAAAAAGCCTTATAACTATATAATATATCAATTTTGGTCCTACAAAATGCACGGTTGGAAAAATAGTCCTGTAACTATATGAATATATCAATTATGGTCCTAATTTCACCAGAAATTGGTTACTACATGTGTCACTCACATGATTGAAATTCGGTGAGATTAGTACCAAAAATGAGATTTTCATATAGTTACAGGACTATTTTGTAAATAGTACTGTATTTTGCAGGACCAAAATCGAGAGTTTTATATACTACAGGACTTTTCTGCAAAACGTTACAGGATCTTTTTGCAACCGTCCTGTAGTTACAGGACCAACTTTGCAAATTTGCCTATTCAGGCACATGTATTAGTAGTTCTTCTAAAACGTATTAGCACTCTATCTGAAATTTATGAGTACATAGTTCACTTGAAAATATTAGTTTTGTAATATTGGACAATGATATAGTGTCACGAGAGAGCTGAAAAGTATTAGGTTTTCAGCTGAGAAGTATTAGTAGTCACTCTGAAAAGTGTTAGTATGTAAGTCACTTAAAAATATTTAATTATCCTCCTTAAAAGTATTAATTTTTTCCCTCGAAAGTATTAGTAATTCTCCTAAAACGTATTATTAGCTCCCCTGGAAAATTATTTTTTTCCCTGAAAGTTATTTAGTAATTCTCCTGAAAATGTTAGTTTTTCCCCTAATAAGTATTAGTAATCCCACTTAAAAGTATTAATAGTTCTTCTGAAAAGTATTTATTTTTCCCTATAATGTTATAGTAATTACCTATAGATATGCTCGGCTAACATGGAGATGATGTTACATTCACAATAAATATGATTGTGAAAATTCAATAAACACGAAACACTCATATACTGAGAGGGAGTTACAGAACTAATTCAAATGCAATTAATTGTATGGACATATATGCTGAACAAAAACGAACTTGATTAATTCAAATTGTGGGTCTTGGGTCGCAGATGTGTCTTGGATTAATTTGATTATATATAATAGTTGGAGGAGAGTAATGTGAGTGACAGATGAAAGATGGAAAAATTAACAGTAAGTCTTGGGTCTTGATGAGCTTTAGGAAAAAAGAGAAAGGGAGAAGAAGCGGGAAATCATGTTGTGGAGATAATGGGTTTTGCTTTTTCGGGTGGACCGGGTTGGTGGTTTGATGGTTGTTGAGACTCCATCTAACAGTTATTCTGTTAGAGCTGACAGGAGACCAACTCTTCAAATGGTAGTATTTTTTTTTTAAGTAGATAGGTTGGTTTAGCTCACTTTCCTTTATCAATGAACCACATAATCTAGATTTTGCGCACATAAACAAAATTCACTCGAATGTCCAAACTCCTCGAACCTTTCTCCTCACATGACAGGCACATAACATTTTTAATAATTATCTGGTTTTATTTCAATTTGAAGTTTAACAATAATATTTTTGCCACACATGCATGGGACTAATTTATAAATTTTTTTCTTAACTTCAATGTAATTTGAAGGAGCTAACAAGTTACAAGATACTACATAAAACGAATCTCTAAACGAAAATAAACTAGAAAGGAAAATGCCATAGAAATAGAACTAGACAGATTCATTAACACAGTGCTAGTAGCAATATATAGAGCATGCTTCTCTTCGTAATTCATCCACTTGATTTATCTTTCTTACCCCCAAAAAACTTCGAAAAACGACTCCCAGACCTGCAAAAAGTCAACTTGTTGAAATTCTGGTAGCTTCGTGGATAATATTTTATTCCTAATATTATTTGGAACATAATTGGTTAAAAACACATAAAAATATACATAATATAAATAACAAATTATATTTCCATTTCATATACATTTGGATCCATATAATACTTGACAAATAATACTCTATTCAATTAAATATTATAATATTTAAATTTAATCTAAAAGTGAATCCAAAACTATTAATAGGATATTATATAAATAACAAATAAGAACGTTAATAATTTATGAATATTCTATTATTATTAAACATTTATCTTGTCACAATTAAGATAAATTTAAAAATATAAAAAATACTTATAAAATAATATTTACATAATATAATCGTAAGTAATAACACAAAAATAATGTCAAAAGAAGTCAGCCGTATTTTTTCATGCAAATAATATTATTCATTCATAAGTATTTTACACGTACATCTACAAATATGTATATATTAATCGCTTTCATACTTTTTGCTGATTTTTTACCGTACATAACTTTTAATAATATATATTGCAGGTATAAAATTCATCTCGTGTTTAAGTAACTAGGGAACAGATCGATATAAGCACTTATTTATTTAAAAATTAATAATAAAACAAAAATCAGTAGTTTGTGTAATTAGTATTATGAAACAAATGAACGATATAATTAAGGGAGTGATTGCTTGAGCTTTCGTTTTGCTCATTTTTACTTTTGGAGAGAATAGTGTGAAAAAATTATTTTGAGAAATGAGAATGAATTTTGAGATGTGATTGGATATAAGATGAAATTGTGATGATGATAGTTGATAAGGTTGGTTTTTTAGTATAAATGTGATTGGTGATTTGAAAACTAAGAGAGAATGAATAGTGTATTTTTGATATGATTATATAATAATGATAGTTGATGTGATATTTTTTTTATTTAAATTATATATTGACGTGATTGATGGTTTGAAAAAGTGAATGGTGTATTCTTTGGAAAATTTTCTCAAACAAGCACACTTCCATGAAAAATTTTGTCCAAAAAGTGGAAGAGATGAAAATTGATTCACAACTCCGAATCTCCCCCTACCCCCAAAAAAATATCAAACATGTCAGGTTTTAGGTTAATTATAAAGCTGTTAAAATGAGTTCGGTCCGATGAGTTGGCCCGACCGACCAAGCAAAAAGACCGGGTTGAGCTTCATTTATAGAGGCCCGGATGAACCGAATCTATTTGACCCGACCCATTCGGCCCGAAAATGCTGGACCGACTCGATCCGCTGCCATTTTATGTGTATTTTCATAGAATGGGCGGGACTGGGCTCCCAAAAATAGCGCCCAATCACTATTTGGCCCAGCCCAATTTTTCCCTTTGGCCCGATAGGCGAACACCGCTGACCTGGCTGGCGGCCTACCGCTTGACAACTCTAGTTAATTATAGTGTAATCAAAGTTGGTACCTTTTAGAAGAACTTGGGCTGTGGGTGGACGTCCTTGATAAAGTTACGGGTATGCATTGGACGAGTTGCTCACAAACATTACATTTTCCATCTTCCTTTTTAAGGCTTTCAGGTGCACACAGCACACGATTCATGTATCAGACTTGATTTGCATCCGCAGCTTGTCCTCAACAAATCGATGTCTTCTTGGAGCAAGAACACCAAGCTATAGCACATGTCGCAAATTGCTTCCTCTTCAGGTATCTGACCAATGCATTCACCTGAAACAATATTGTAAGGATACCATAAGGGATAATTACAAAAACACCCCTGAGGTTTATGCTAATTACAAAAAAAAAAAAAACAGAGATGTTACAAAATTACAAAAAAAAAAAAACCTAGAGGTTTGATTCCACCTTATATTTTCTTCCTTCATAAACAACAAACATTTCAAAAACCCCATGATATTTCTAAAAATGTTACAGTTAACCCCTTAAATTTAAGGCATAATCAAACCTGACTACATGAGGGAGTTTTTTGTAATTTTAAAACATATCTGAGTTTTTCTATAATTAGCCAAAACCACAGGGGTCTTTTGTAATTATCCCTATATAATAGTTACAAAACACAGAAAAAAAAATTGAGGTTTATGTTATATTAAAAAACATAAAATTTTCAAAATTAAAAAACCTCCTTAAAGGTTTGATTATGTCTGTCTTAATTGTTAGGGGGTAGTTTCGTAATTGTAATAATTCTATAAAGGTATTGGTACTTGAAATTTATTGCTTTTGGAGGGGGTAGAGTACAGTACAAAATCAAATCTAAAGATTTTCTTTTTTTTTGGTAAATTTGAAGCTTCTCAGGTTCTTTTTGTAAATAACCCAAACTTTAGGGTTTTTTTTGTAACTACCCCTATTTCAAAAGGACAAATTCCTGGAAGGTCTTATGCAATCTAATTTGATATGAGCCAAAAGTTTGTTCCCCTAAATACAATAAAATATAATTGCAACATACTTATATTAGTTATATACAATAATTTCAAGAATAATAAATTTAGACTATCAAAATGCTGGGAGAGACAAGATAAACTTGAGTACCATCACCATTTTCTGATTTCCTGACAATATACAGAAATTTCGCCTACAACAAAAAAAAAAAAAACATTAAAGGTTGTGTAAGTGTGCATAATTTAATTCGGTGACAAGTTCTGTTTAAATAGAAAATGTAGGAAATTATAATCAAGCACAAATGTTAATTAATTGTGCACTAATACAGAAAATTTAGCATAAAATTCAGTCCATTAATTTCCATATTTTTCAATATTGCAGATTATAACGGCAATTTATATAGAAGAATATATGTGTACATTATTATTTCGGCTCATCAGGCCAAAGAATGCTGGCAGGGCCGCCGAAGAGCCGCGGCCGCCTTCAGACATGCTTCTACGACGATGATGACGTGTACAACAACCCATCTGCAAAACCATTTTAAGTTAACTTTGTGCAATTTTGATCCCAAATAGGTAAGTCATATTTCACCTTTCAAGACCACAATTTGCACAACTTGGAACTTGTGACCAAAATTCCAAAGTTGCTACATACAATCATTACAGAACTAAATATTCATTATACTTAGAGGACCAAAACTGTTACATTTCAAGTATATGAACAGAGCTTTTTATCAAATACTTATTGATTAATAGAAATAAAAAATGATGTACCAGGAAGTAATTAGCCACACAGGAGAAACAGTGAGCTGAAACAAGGGATCAATCCAGGGACGTCGTTCTAAATGTAGCTCCTGATCAAAATATATATATATTACTCAAAAGATAATTACTTGAAAATAAATATCAGTGAACTATGAACATCAATATTTAATTCCAAGTTATCAAGTTTTGATAGATGTTGAAGAGGTCTTACTTCCTGTAACATCAATATATATATATATATGCTTCCATATTTTGATTGATTTTAATAATTAGCTTTGGGGTGATGACTCAAGTTCAACCACCGCGTAAACCAAGTCTTCGTATAAGTAAATAATAATGGCTGATTTTGATTAGTTTCTTAATGGGAATTACCGCCTAAAAGCTAAACCTACTCACTGCTCACTAGCCTCCAAGTCAATGCCTTACCTGCCTAGATCTTGATCGATTACATATCCGGGAAGGGTTTTGAAAAGAGTGACTTATTATAACAAGAATAAAAGTAGTTGATAATCAAAAATTAGTTGTGTTTATAAATAAAATTAGAAGTTGAGAGTGTTTAGTGAAAATTTTGTAAAAGTACTTATTTGTTTGTAAAAGTCAAACCAAAAGCATAGTAAAAAATTTAAAGCACTCATCTCTTTGCTTTTATATTCTGACTAATGAAGTAAAGTCAGAAGTATAAATTGACATTTGCAAACACTAAAAATTGATTTTTTTTAACCAAAAGCTTGGAAGCATTTTTTTAGTGATTTCAAACACTACATAATGTGGATGGAAACGGTTCATTTGTGATTAGATCAATTAATCATGGGAACCCAACAAATCATGTGTGTGTGTGTGTGTGTAATCCATGCTAGCCTCTTACCTAATTAGAATTTGTCTCTTAGCTCATCTATATGTTGTGTTGATAATCTAATTATTAATCCCCGTTTGGTTGGGCTGACGTACTGGTTCATGAATTTTGGTTGGTTGAGTCTAATCCAAGATACGAAACTCTTACAAAGTGATTAGTATTTTGATATCTTGATGAAATAAAGGGTAAATTGCAATTTTAGTCATATAACATGGGTGAGACAAAACTGGTCATTTTAAATAATGTTTAGCAAAAATATCCCTTGTAACTTTAAGAAACCCTAAACCCTCCGATTTAGTCATCAATTCACTGAAATTTTCAAATTGACGGAAAAAAACGTGAGTTGCATGTTGCCAAAAAATTAGAGTTTTTAGGCCAAAAATAAGTGTTTACGATGATGTAATTGTTGGTATATTGTAGGGAAAAATCCCAGTTTCTGCCCGAAACATTGGCCAAGAACCCTAATTTCTGGCTGAAAATTCAAAAATCCTCAATTCGTTAGAATTTTCGACGAATTGGTGACTAAATTCAAGAGTTCTTTAAAGGAAAACAAAAGTGATTTTGCGAACAGAATCTCATATGGACCAATTTTGTCACACCCCAATAGTTAAGAGGACTAAGTTTGCAATTTACCCATGTAATAAATAACAAATCCAACGGCCTTGGCAGAGATTAAACTACATCACAAAATCTCCAATAGTCTGGTTGAAAATATGATCATATAGAATGTTGGGGAAAAAAATTATAAAAAAAAAAAAAAAAAAAAAGAAACCAAAATCATCAGAATAAAAGAAGCCATCGAACTCATTTATTTCATCGCTGGATGATGTTCACAAGTCACCATAAGCTAGAGATATATACAATTTGATTAAAGGGAAAATGAGAAGATAATGCATATCATAATGTCTCTTAAACCAAGACGACAACATATTACAAGCTCGGCTACAAAACAACAAGCATCTTCGTGTAATATTCATACACATAAATAGCAAATCTAAAAATATTCAGCAACGAACAGGCCTCTCATAAGTCGGAGGTAGAGAAGGACAATTCTCATTCATATTGGCGTACGGCTCTAAAGTATTGTAATAAGGCAATTCCATTTTATACTCACCCAAGATCTGGCAGAACGGGAGCTTATCATCGCCATTGTTACACCAATTTGGCAAGCGTGCCGTATTGCTCTCAAATATTTTGAGCATGTAGGCGTCCCTGATCTGCATGTAGTAAAAGAAGGCGCTGTAAGAAGGCGTAAGAAGTTAAAACGGTCCATTTGAAAAGCCTAAAACATAGCTACTCACCGTAAACTCAGTTACTTGAATAGAACTGGAGAATGGACCAAAAACTCCAGCTTCTTTATACATTGAGAGAATAAAGGCGACGCATGTTGTAGATTTACCATCACTGTAGACCCATTCATCTTGTTCGGGAATAGTGAGTAATTGATCGAAAGTTATACCTCGCCTTTCAGTCTCAGCTAGAATTCCATGCAAGTCCAGATCCTACCAGAAAAACAAAAATAAATAAATAAATAAATAATAAAGAAAGAAAGAAAGAAAGAAAGAAAAAACACGATGGCCATCCATCAACCTAAGCAAGTTGGAGTTCATATCTGAATCTATAGCTGTTCAAAGTTTGAACAAGTGCAACCACATCTAGAGAATTACACAACAAAAGCCAAGACAACAGCATTTTTGAGAATTGCTGAACCAAAATTTTATAACCAGTATATAATGGTTATTCAATTCAATTTCTACACGATCTATTTACCATAATAATTTATAGTTTAAGGTGAGTCATCTCTTGGAGAGAAGTTTAGTAACAAGAAAACACGTCACCTCAGTCCCAAGCCGCATATTAAGAGCTTCATTCCACATGTTTGCAGCATATGCTGGCTGCATTCTGGTCCACATAGACATGACAGAAATGACCTGCAGACAGTCTGGTGATCAGTAAAAAAAAATGTTGATACATTCTTATCCAAATTCAGAAATCAAACGAAATTCTGTAATTTTTGTACTCACTCAGAAATCTTAGTTATTGTATAACAATGGTGAAACTAATATGCACACGTGAGAGAGAGAGAGAGAGAGAGAGAGAGAGAGAGAGAGACAGAAAAATACACATATTTTCAATCTATTATTTACACAAAATTATCTATTAGACATAACTCATGCATGACTCAACCAAGTCTTTGTGTAAGAACATAGTAATATTTTGCATCTTTCGTATACACAAAATTATCTTTTCAAACATAATTCATGCACGACTCAACCAAATCTTAATGTGATAACAAACCCACATCTACTGCACTGCAATGGTGATCTGAGTCAAAGGTGAAGGTTTTGGAAGAAAGGCACACAATAGATAATCATGTACTGAACCAACATTTAGATGTTAGTACACAAAATATTAAGAGGATGTGCATGCATACCAAGTGAGCATCCAAAGGCGGGGGATAATTGTCAGCTACGGTGTCAATCCAACTAAAGATCATGTTGTGATAACCATATGGTTTGCCAGCCATCTGCCAAGCATACTCCCAGGCTGCAGTAGTATTAAATCGAGCACGTATTTCTGGATGTAAGGGCAGCAAAGCTATTTGCGGATTTGAACTATCCTTGAGTGCCAGTTCCCACCATTCATCCCAAGGAATTACAGCAATAATTTCTTCACCCTACAGCAGCAAGGAGACAAGTTAGCATGCAAAAATTAACATGCCGAGGCAATGACATTAAAGAACCATAATATTTTAAAGCAAGAAACCCCTAATGAAACTCTCTCAAAGCAAGGGCTTGAGCTTAAAACTTTTCGTGAGACAAATTTAATACAATATAATCACAAATACTATGACCTATAATTAAAACCACTCTGAACTGCTCAATCAGAGAACTTAAATCATAAAGTGTTAAACAATAACCTGACAAAAATTATGAATGCAACAGGTCTCAAGTCTTGCAATTTCAGCTCTAAAGACTTACCAGTACACTAAAAATATTCTTTTCAATTAATAATAGAAATATAGATATGGACCACATATGTGTGTCGTCCAGGTTAATCTAAATCAAAATGTCAAGTTTTTAGAGCTTAAATCCATGATTCATCAAACAGTTATAAAAGACTAAATGAATGACGTGTTGGGCAACTAAAAAAGAAAAAGAAAAAGAATGATATTGAACATGTACTCAATCCTTTTCTTGAAGTGTTAATGTTTGTGGGTTTAAACTTAGTAGTTAAGAAAAATGTTTATGAAAAATGCTCTACATATACATCAAAAGGACAAGAAATAATTTATCATATGCTCTACATGAAATCAAGAGGGTAAGAATCCAATGTGCCTCATTTTCATCTTTATTAAGATGATATCGGAGACAAGAAGATGCCTACATATAAATAAGGTAGCATATTGAATGTATATCACGCACCTTTTCATTTTCATGTCCAGATTCACCAACCCAAAGATTACCAGATTCATCCTTCAAGCATACGGCCGTATGTCCAGCAAATGCACCAGTGACCCACTTCTCCAGTGTCTCAAATCCACCCCAGCGTCCACGGATCTTTGAAACAGCTAAAAAGTCCCCAGTGTGCACATCTTCTGGATTGATGGTAGCACGCCATGGTTGACGACGTTTTTCAAATGATGCACCCATGTGTTTCTCCAGAAAAGCTAGATTAGCACTCTGACCCCAGCCAGTGTTAGAGAACAAAGGCAAGACATCAACCAAGGACAGAAATGTCCCAAGCATTCCTGATGGCATAAGAAAAACTGAGATCCCATGCTGCTTTACCTGCTCAGGGTTTTCCAAATGTCACCTTGTTAAACTCATCATCTATTATAATCAAATCATTAGAAAACCCTGTGCTTACATATTCTAATTCGGCAGGTTCCTCCCATGATTCAATGTTCAATGTATGATCTCGAGCTGAAAAATAGTAGTCCCAGGTCACCCTATAAGGAGTGGCAAATACATATAAATCCATACATGTCCAGCTGTGGGCAGCTGCAGTCTGAAAGACAAGAGGTAGAGGGTTTTAAAGGCAGCAGCATCAAGTATCATAGGCATTTCGTATGAAACGACGAATACAGAGTACTTTTCTGATGGACAAAATACGAAGTTCCATTAAACATAAGCACATATACAATTTATCAGAGCGACGTTAATACTTCCACATAACAAGTAGTAAATACTCCTTTTAACGACAGACATAATCGACTAAACCTCTGCATTTAACAAAATAGTTATTCCAATGTTCTGCAAATTTGAGTATGCCATTCAAAATGTTTCAAATATCTATGATTTGTAGTAATTGTGCCAAAAAAATAATATCGCTTACAATCAAGCCATTTCCATTAATAGTGATATCAACTGGTGAACGTCAAAAGGGCACCTCACTTTCTTGAAAATTTATTCCTCACATTTCATTATATCCAGCTGGCAAGAATCAAGAATTACCATTAACATTTGTAAAACTCAATTCCAAAATTAAATATATCAAACATAAATTTATTTTATTTTATTTGGGGGAACAAACTATATTATCACCAAAGAGACCAACAAATGGGCACCAGCTTTTCTTTTTCTCAGTTGTTCACTTTTTAGCTTTTTCCATCTTTATTTCATTCATTCATTCATTTAGAAAATCAACAGAAAAACAACACATCAGCACATAGCTTTTATCTATTCAATTAGTCAGTAACTCAGACCACTGCTAATGTTATTTACTTGTTACCAAATTGAGCGTATTTACAATTTGTTACTATAAATTACTCCTAATATTAGCAAAAACCGAATCGATCTCCTAATTCACAAACACAAAAGAATCTCCACTCACAGCTACACACACGAACACACATAGAGACACATAAACACACATAGAATCAAGATCACGGACCGAAAGATGAATGAGTCCACCGCCGATTCCCCTATCTCCGGCACCAGTGAACTCGATCTTCGCCTCGTTATCAAAAAAGCACGCGCCATTCCACTTAATTGTCCCATTATTCGGCGCCAATGATCCAATATACTGCGGCAGCAAATCAACCGCACTGTGAATATTGTTCAGCACGGGCCACGATATCTGACGTGGCAACACCGGAAGCACGTCCTTCACTCTGAACGGAACTTTCAATGCATCCCCAAATTCAAACCCTAACCCTAGGCCCAGAAAAAATAGAAGCCTCAGCACCCACAGCTTTCTCTGAGTAGATAACATTGTTTGTGACGGGATGATACGAGATTAACCCCAATTTGAGGGTTGCGCCTTTGATTTCATCAACTATGAGATTAAGGGCAGGGTTTGATTTGATGGAATTTAGGGGTAAAGACTTTTTTCTTTGTGGAATTTGGACTGTTTGTATGGAAAATTGATAGCTTTACTTTTTCTTGTACAGGTGTCCAATTAGATTGGGGATAATATTGATTGCGAAGGACGAAGGTGAAGATTGACTTTTCTCAAGGTGAAATGAGAGTGAAGAAAAATGGTGAATAGGTTAAAATTCTCGATTTTACAGCGGCCAAGGGTAGTGCCAGAAGGGGTTTAGAAGGCAACACGTGTTTTTTTCCCCTTAAATTGCTCCAATTTTAACCATACTAGACCTTCTGTGTGTCCGATGGACACAGGAGGGTCTAGTATTTACCGTAAATTTACATATAATATATGCTTACTATGTTTGAATTTTTATATATCCATAATAAATCTACGCTAGCTAGTTTGTGGCATGGATAAAACCATTTTTGTACATGTTTGGAAATGTAATTTGTATGTTACGAACCCAAGAACCAATATGAAGGGAGGGATAAACGCAGGAATTACAGACACCATCCATCCAAAATTATAATGAGAAAAGTGAAATACAATTTCTAAAAAGAAAAAAGAAAAATCTTCCAAAAAAAAAAGACTTCTTCAAAAATTATAGTGTGAGATTTTTAATATCAAACATTTATTTTTAGATAAAACAAAAGAAGAATCGGTAGAAAATGATATGGTTTTTGTTGATACGCAAAAGAGAAAATAAAAGACTTTAATTGAAAGTACAAAGGGTATAATAAAAGTATAACACATCGACAATAGATTTTCATTTACTTTCATATCCGATATAAGAATTTACGTCAATTGCAACACTTTGTCATAATAATATGATGTTCCCCTACATATTATAATTATTGATTTTTTTTTTTTTCTTGGGTACAAGAAGAGGAGGGGCGGGGAATGAACCCAACCTCTAGAATGGGCAAAGATAAGAGTTTCTAACCACTAGATTTCTATCCAATTTCTCGTTTTGCATAATTGATTTGATAAATATAAAAATATTGGATGTCATGGTTTAGATCCCCACTATAAATCTTGGTATTATGGAAAAATAATTAAAATAAAACGTAAAACAAAAAGTAATTAACTCAGATGTTTTACAATTTGTCAAGTTTGATCGTTATACAACTGGGAAAATTGCAAAATTGGTCCTACAACTATAAGCAGTTTACAATTTCGGTCCTCAGAACTATTGAGTTTGCAAAATTAGCCCCGTAAGTTTGAAGGTTTTGCAAAATTGGTCCTACATGTTTTATACCTAAGCAATTTCGGTCTATATGTTTCAAGTTGTTGCAAAATTAGTTCCCTAGGGTTATTTCATATTTTCAAAATACCAAGAATACCCTTATACCAAAATACAAGCAACATATCGACTGGGTATCACTTCCACCCCACGAGTATCCGCCCCACCCCGCCTAGAATTTTTAGTTGTAAAATATATTTTAATATATATTTTGCATATATAATATATATTATAATATATTTTTTATGTATTCTTATATTATTTATAAATTGATAATAATAAATTTTGTAAATAATATTTTATAAATATATATAGTTTTTATTTTTTTTAATCTAATTTAATTTAAAACGGGGCCGAACGGGTCAACCCGCCTCGTTCCGTTCTAGGCACGGGGTGGGTTTGGGTCTTGGCCAACCCGACCCGACCCGCTCCATTGACATCACTATAAAATTGCTAAATTTAGAAAGATAAATGACCAAAAATGCTATTTAGCCAGAAGGGCAAAATTGTCTAGGACCAAAACTGCAACTTTTAAAGATAAAGGACTAAAATTGCAACTACCCCAAAGTTACAGGACTAAAATTGCAATTTACCCTTATACAACTTGTTAGAATTATGAATCAAGCGTATAGGTCATACACCATCTTCGACCTTCTGGAATCAGGTTTCTCGATATTAAAATATACTTTCATATGTAAACTTTGAATTCTCGAGTAAACATTCAATTTAACCGCAATGAAAATCTGTATGGCCCTTCAATCTTACTCAAACTTGGAAAAATAGTGATACATGGCTCTGTTGGCATAAGAGGCGAGCCTTTGAGCAACGACGAAGTTGTTCATGTGACCTAGAGGTCAGTGTTCAAGTCGTGGAAACAGCCTCTTGCATAAATGCAAGGGAAGGCTGTGTACAACCCCTTCCCGGAACCCGCGCATAGTGGGAGCTTTGTGCACCGGGTTTGCCTGTTGGCATAAATCTCACAACCCAAAGACAAAGCAATTAGAATAGCAAGGGATATACAGAGCACTTTCTTCCACGCGAAGCGGCTGCCTGAATGGATTTATCTGAATCTGCAGAAAAGAAATACTTCTCTAGTTATACGGAATTTATTCAGAGGATGATTATTTTAGTCTTCAATTTAAGGGGGTAACCGTAATATTTCTATAGATGTCAGGGAGTTTTTGAATGGGGAAAATGTAAGAAAAAATCAAACCTAATGGGGTTTTTTGTATTTATCCCTTTGTTAAAAATAAAAAAAAAGCAACAATTCAGCATAAATTAGAAAGAGACGCACCGGAATTTTGGGAGCAGTGCCTGTTACAGTGCTAATACAAGAAGCTGCCAGATGAGAAGCTTCTTCACAGTAATCGGAAAAAACAGCCGGAACTTTGATCTCCTTTATTACTTCCTATGTGAAATATGACGAGGCAAGAACAAAGACATAAAGCATCTTTCATACACAGAAATTTTAGCTAAACTCTACATAAAAAAAGGTTTAAAGCTCACAAGAGTTGGCAACCAGCTCGTGTAGGCAGCAATACCAGCATTTGGGGCTATGATTATATGAGGAAAAGAATCCTGTAGGTAGAATCAAATCTCATGAGAAACTAGTAAAATCATGCATGCATGGCAAAAGTTATCTGAATGCTTATAACAACCTTCAGTAAGTCTCTGTAACGGTCATGATAACAACCTGCATGAAGCCGTAATGTGATTGCACGTGAATGGCGAGTCGTTATCCCTTCACTGTGATTCGCAACAGAATATTTACATCGACAGTCCATCTCATTACATTGAGCATAGATATTTAGATCAATTCTTTCACCATCCCTGTGATACAAATGTGAACTGCCATTAAAGTTGGAAATCAGCTATTGTGGAAACTAAGATACTGTGGAAATCAGCTGTTTATTGTTATGGCTTGGTGTTTTTAGGAAGAAATGAATCCAGATATCTTTAGGGACTATTTCCTCGACTAATAGTTGCATTTTGACACAACTTACAAACCCTGCCTCTTTTTTGGTGCAAAGCATTAGTCTGTTTAGGGTCTACTTTGGGGAACTTGCAGAGAGATCAGCAAGCAGTTTTTATGTAACTTATTCCTATGTTTTTAGGACTTATTGTCTTCTTTCTTGTAATTTATCTTTTTCCTCCAAGAAATTTTATTTTAATATCTATTAAAAGAGAAAAAGGAAAAACATCCTGCGCCCAAAACATGAGGTTTATTTAGATAATCAAATTTACTTTTCTACAACACGCTAGTGAATAAGACAGATGAACAAACTAGGATCACACTCTCGTGGTAAGAATATCTACACATGTCGGACACTCCAGAGACTCTCAAAAAGAAGAATCTACAAATGCTAGCAAAAGATGTCTGTTATGTTTTAAATTTGGACAGGCTAGGACCATTATAGGAAAAGCATATATTTACTGATACTTTAGCGTTGATGTGAAATTAAGATGCACAAATAGGTTAGACTATGCTTGGAATACTTTCGGGTTCAACGGAACACAGAAATTAGAACTGTTTAAAGTATCATTTCCAAAATATGCAAATCTTCATGTACTTTTTTTCAGTTTAAACAGAAATTTACATAATAAAGTAAATTACCGTTTTAACGTGTCCTTTGATGCAATATTTCTCATCTGTCAACGTCATTTAACATGTTTATCGTGTTCTTATGTCTGCTTATATTCTATATTTATGTATATCCTTTTAGGCATAGACCAGAGGTCCAGACCAGAATCCTACTTCTAACATCTATTGTTTTAGTGATTTCGGACAAGTAAAGTTGAAACATAAACCAAATTGCAGGAAAAATATAGGTAAAGTGAACTCTAATGCTCACAGTAAACTGAGAAAAAAAAATAACAAAAATTATAAGAAGAAGAAGATGATGAAGATCAAACTACTGCAGTCAGGATATGGGTTTCTGTCTTAAATTCCAACAAATAACTAAACCATCCAATTCGGGAGCTCCAAGGAGGAAGAAAGAGGATTTGGATGAAGAATAGAAAGAGACAACAATGCAAGGATGAAGTCGAGTTCAAGCTAAAGAGGGTAAGTAAAGAATTCTATACATGAATTAGTAAAAATTAAAGCACAAATACATGTCAGAAGCATATGTACTGTAAGCCTAACCTGAGATGTGAAATTGCAGGTCCAACAAGGTCTATGTGCACCTGTACTCCTGGAAAATTTGCCTGCAGTTCTCCAAAGACTGCCAGCTGAAGAAGTTCTTTTTCTGGTCCTTCAAGAGTTTAGTTCATGTAACAAAATTAAACTACCAGAAGCATATGTCATCGTGGATAATGTAATCGGATAAATGTCAACGAGAAAACAGCAAAATATGCATGAGAGACAGCAAATGTGAAAATGTGAGAGTAAAATAATCATACATGATATATGCCAAACTAGGACTTACAACTTTGAAATATGGAGGATGAGTATCAATTATCATGCTGAATACAGCATACATGATATATCATTAGTATATTTTGCCTCATTACAGTGTTTAATTTGAAAACGAGTTCAAACATGTCATTTAGTCATTTCCAAGTCTCATATTTATTGCAGAAATATTAATATGTATCAATTAATTTATTCAAGAATATCACAAACTAAAAACAAAGGTTATAAAAATCACAAATCTAGAATGCCAATAGCGGTAAAGACGCACCAATTTGGATTTAGTACTTTCTCTGGAAAGTAGATATTTCAGTGGCCTAGAACCTTGATAAAAGTGAAACACCAATGACAGACACATAAAACTGCAAAGCTATTCTATATCAAGTGTATCGCATCTCCAAAAAAACACATAAGATGTATGCAAGCTCTCACTCTACATCTATTTTAGAGAGAAATAACTGAACAGGAGATGAAAATGTAAAAAAAAAAAAAAAGAAAAGGGACTCTATGAAGCCATAACCTTTATATGTATTACAAATTTAAATTTCATCACTCAAAACATTTATTTTTCTAAATACAACGAACATTCCAACAAGTTTCAATAGTTTACAGAGCTTGCACTTGCACTTGCCCTTTCAGACAACAGACTCTAGTGCGAGTCGAGGAAGTTGATTCCCATTCAGATTACGCAACTCCGATGCAAGTCAAGCTCAAGAGTTTCCATAATAATGTTAAAAGAAGACAAAGACGAAGAAGTAACAGATATAAATTTTGCAAAACTAAAAAGCCATAAAAGTTTCAACGAATCCAGACAGCAAATTTAGCTCTATCTGTGGTACTAGGACCATGGTTGACTCAATTGCATAATCATATCCTGAATCTGTAGAGCACTTAGGGACTCGATAAAAGAAAAAGGAAGGAAATTTGCAGAACAAATTTCACTTCAGATGCAGCTACAAAGGCAAATTACCTAGGTAATGTATCCGCAGTTCATTACTGATTTCAGGAAGCAAGCTTTCACCGGTTGCAAGCTGAATAGCCCAATATATAGTGAGTGGCTGAAACAAAAATAGTTACTTTATTCAGAGCCCATAATCACTTCTACACGGTAAGAACACTGCAATTCAAAACATTTGTGTGTCATAAAAATAAAGGAATGGTAGAACACAGTGATGTTCATACAAATCCATCTCATACAGGCATAGAGGCACACATGCACAAATAACATACCCAATGAAGAAGTAAAGCAGCAGGACTATAAAGAGGGATGCACTCCATTCATAGTAGTCCTTCCAAGTAGTTAGACGTTTGGGTGGTATTGGGGAGGAAGGTCCTGGATGATTACATGCATCTGTTGCTTCTAAGTATCACATTAAGCATAATGGAATCATTTATAAGCAAAATACATACCTTTACAAGGACATAACTCACTAGGAAGATTCCAACAATCGATCAACCTGCACATTACACAAGCAATATCTGCCAACAATTAGTCAGCGAAAATCATACAGTCAATTCAGCAATATCAGCTGAACTTTTGTTTTCTAATTAATCCAGCAACATAAAAATGTAACCTGTTTGCATGTAATAAAAAACCCAATACTGAGAAACAGACTCCATCATTTCTATCTGGAATGCAATACTACTTCATAACTCAAATAAAAGCAGCAGGCACAGAAAAAGTGAAGTACCTTGTATTATCAAAGCTAATAGCTGAGACTCCACAACTACATTCATACATCCACATTCCTAGACGGTGAATTCCATGCCCTGTTAAAAAGGAACATCGCGTCTCCTACAATCAACACTAATTTCCTTTAATACCCAGTAACTAAAAGAACTTCAAATAAAATTGCAACTAAAATCCAAAAAAAACAGTAAATAAATAAATACAACCACCACCTGATTAGCTTGTTGAGTAAATGTGAAAGGGAAACAATTCAACATATCAGCGCGCTTCATTTGTTGTTCTAACCTCTCACACTCTCTTTTATGCACACTTCTGTGTGAAACCTATAAGTTGTAAAATACAGAAATTAAGCAATAGACTGAAAATACACAACAGAATATGAGTGTTTTCACACGAACCGAAGAAAGAAGAAGGATAAAAACCTGGTGAGAGAGGGAGCAGTAGGCGACGGCTCGGCAGCGATGGCAGCGTCTGGTGGGTTGACCGCCGCAGCATGGGGTCCGGCTTCCCTTTCCGGCGCACTCCATTTCTCCGATGAAGACGTTCGAATAAAATCGCAGCTAAACTTTAGCGACTTCTCATTACTATGCGAAATTCGACTTTGGCTTCGGTGATTAAGGTGTGTTTGGGGACAGCTTCAAAAAAGTTGATTTTATAAACTTCGAAAAATGTTTTTATATGAAAGGATTTGAATCTGAAAATTTAAAATTCATATTAACATTATTAACATGTCTACTGAGTTTGTTTGCGTAATTTGCGGAGGCGGTCTAGCGGTAACGGGTCAAAATTCATTAGGCGGGTGATCGGGTCCCAAAATCGACCGGTGATGTTTTATTTTATTAGCAAAGGACGGTATTGATAGTCCTCCTGCGAAAAGTATTATTTGTCCATCTAAAAAGTATTAATACGTAATTCACTTGAAAATATTAATTTTTTGTAATATTGGACGGAGTGATACAATATCACAAGAACGCTAAAAATTATTATTTTAAATGGAAAAGTATTAGTAATCCATTTGGAAAGTATTATTATGTAGTTCACTTGAAAATATTTAATAACCCCCTAAAAAGTATTAACTTTTTCCGTCAAAAGTATTAGTAGTCCCCGTGAAACATATTAGCAGTTCCCTGAAAAAGATATTAGTTTTCCCGTGAAAGGTTTTTAGTAATTCACCTAAAAAATATTAGTAGTCCCACTAAAAATATTAGTTGATCATCTAAAAAGTATTAATATTCGGTTGGGTCACTGGGTAGCTGGGTCTATGGGTCGGGTATATCCATTAGACTAGATCCATCTAACTATTAGGTCGTCTAACAGGAGACTATCTCATTGACGATATATACACGAAAGAGGAATAATTCAAGGAACTCCGTCTATTAGGTTATCGGTATACCCAATGATGCTTACAAGTGATGGTTCAAACTTCAAAGTCATGTGATACCAATCTTGATGCAATAACTAAAACTGAGCATAAAAGTCTGCATTATGACGTGCATTGATTTTTTTACTTATGTGAGGAATTGTTAGAAATTTAGTTTTAAGAATATAGGTGTTGCCCAACTTTGACTAATTTTTATTGACTATTTATTTACATCTAAATAAATTAAATAATGAAATGATAATTTACAATTCGAGTAGATACATATAGTATATTTAACTTCTTAAGATCATTTATGGCGAGTGAGAATAGATAAACAAAGTAGGCACTTTAAAAGTGGGAATGGGGATATTGAGAAGGTGAAAAGTCACATATCCCATATTGGAATTTTATATTGATTAAATTCAATATATCAATGAGTTAGTGTGAAAGAATGTGCAAATTGCCTAGAACTACAGGTATGTTTGGGAGCACTTCTAAAATGAAAGTGCATTATAGAATGAGCTTTTAATATGGACTTTTCTAAAAGTGCTTATGTGCAATGTAAATTGTTTGGTAACATTATATTTTAAAACTCATTTTATAGAAGTGGTGGAAAAGAAATTCAAAAGTCATAAATTTGGACTTTTCCAAAATGAACTTCTATAACAAGTCACCTTTCTAAAAGTCCATTTAAAAATAACTACCAAACATTTTACAAATGGACTTCCAAACCTAAGAGAACTACTAAATATATTTAGGGAATAATAACATTTTTTCAGTTTGTAGGGTAGTGACTAATATTTTTTTCTCTAGAACTACTAATATCAATTTTGTTACTTTGAAAATGTATATGTTTGAGAATAAAATTGATTCTTTATTAATAAAAAATATATTTTCTAATAAAGTAATATTATTACGCAATGTTGTATATAATCGTGTACATAAACAATATTAATGTTGTTACTTTGGAACATAAACTTTTCATAGTAAAAGTGATATTTTGTTAATAAAAATTTATATTTTCCGAGTCTAAAGTGGCAATTGCCTAATATTACAAAAATGTCACAACAACTAATGGTACTACGTCATCGCCTAATATTACAAAAATGTCATCACTCCCAAAATATTACAAAAACGTCATCATAGGTTGCACATGGATATAATCGTGAGGGGCACTACAAGAAAAAAAGGGAATTCCAACGAAGAAAATATGTTGGTATTTGGTCAATTTCCATTGGAATTATCGATTCGATAGAAATTCCAATGGAAAAGCATCATTGGTATAATGGCTGAATTGGAATGACAAAATTCAACGAAAATTCCTCTGAGGAAAAAGTATTCCAACAAAGACCAAATGGTTTTGCTTATCGTTGGACTTTATGTTTGGAATTTTCCAACGGTATCTTTGTAGCATTGAATTTCCATTGGAATCTATATATATATACAGCGTAAGTCCGAAATTGCATTTTCCCACTCTTTTTTGACATCTATATTAGGAAACTTTGTAAAATTATAAATGGTAATTAAGATTACAAATGGTAATTATTATAAATTATAAATGGTAATTATTATAAATTTTTATATTAGGAATGTATTATAAAAAGATCATTGTAATTATATAAATTAGGAAAATATTAAATAGTATCAATTCCATCTATATATAATATATATAGATTTTAAAATTTATAAATGGTATTTCACCATTATTGTTGATAAAAACAAACGTCGCTTCTTCTCGTTCTTCTACATATCTTCTTCAATTTTATTATTTTGGCCAAATTCAAGAAATTAAAATATATTTAGCTTATTATCTTATTAGTTCAATTGAGAAACATATCTTTCACGCTTATATTGATATTGTTTCTATATATGATTTTATTTGTTTCAATGGAGAAACTTATCTTTCAAGCCAGCTTCCCTTGTCCGCTACGATTGTTTTCGATCCGGCTCGCCTAATCCCGCCTGTGCCGCTTAACCCCGTCCCAGGCTCAGCAGTGCAGGCGCTTAGGCCCCGATCTACCGCCTAGCGATTTTTACAACATTGTTATTTATCTTTAAATCTATTATATTTATACTACAAAAATTACATTGGAGAAACACTTCATATTATTCTTCCATATTGTTGATCCTAAATTGAGCGCAAATACCAAATATGGTTTCATCTTCACGTTCCTCTCTATTTCTATTTTCATCAGTGTCCCGCCAACACCGACAATATTGAACTCGAATACTACAATAAGGAAGAGTTTTTATATACACTATATTGTAGATTTGTACGAACAAAATTTGAAGTGAGTTTTTTTTGATTATTCTTGATAGTTTAGTTGTATTTTTTTTTTAAGTTGTTTTTGTATGATTTGTTTGTTTGTTTTTATTATTCCTCAATATTGTTTTTATTCCTTATATTGTATTACTTTTTATATACATTATATTTTTATTATTTTTACATTACATTCCTTATATTGTAGATTTAGTAAAAAATCGATAAAACCTTACCTCAAGATTTAAAATCTTATTAATCTATAAGTTTATTGTCTTAAAAGGAAAACAAATTGTGAATAAGATCTAATAAAATACATGAAACCCTCTTAGGCCAATCGAAAGTTTATATTTTTAATCGATAAATTAAATCAACCTAAAAAAAAAAAAAATTGAATCTCACTAAATACTTTTGACATGTTAAAATGAAAGTTATTCCTTATTTCACTTTATTATGTTTGACATCTAAACTAAAGACAATTGAATTCACGATTTAAGTACTATCTTTAGAATTCAACTTTTGTAAAATCTAATCGTGACGCGTAGGAAAAATTTCTATTCTATGTTTAGCTCAATCAAATCTTTTGAGGTTTTATCACCAATTATATATCAAAATATATTTGTTACCAAAAGTTCTATTTCACGTTTAGATAAAAAAATCTTATACAAAAATATATGATTGAAATACTTATAATTCGATATGGTAACAAATATTTTACTACGAAATCATCTATATATTTCCATTTGTTCATTGATAAACCACAAAGTATAAAAGTCGATCATAGCTAAATAAATATTCTCGTGTTTTCGTTGAATAACAAAACTTCATTGTAAGAGAATTCAACACATGAAGTTTTTTAGCAATGTTATATTTTTGGTTTTATATATAGATTTAAAGTAAGCGATTTATACTTTTTATTGCCCCTTTCAGTCTAGGAATGGCACCGATATTTAACATGGTCAAGGATGTTAATCCTTCAAAATCACTTTAGGCAATTAAAATTCGTTTGATAAGGGCTTACTGATGTGCCTTTATCGGAAGAAGAAGAGATGAAATTTTCACTTTTGACCTGCGTTTTTTAAAAGATCAGTAATGTAAGTTTAACATATTTTTAAAATAAGTACGTGAGCGAATATATAATCTATATTATATTTCAATGCGAAATTAACTTATTATTATATGTTTTGAATATTTTCACCAGGGTAATACTATACATGGAACCGTCCTAAGGTTCATATTGAAAAGAACAAACCACTGGTGAAAGAGGGTGGATTGTATATTGTCTCCAATTTTATGGTATCCAAAGATACCAACAAATTCAAGACAAGTTCCTCTAATTTCAAGTTCGATTCTATGGACGTACGATAGAGAGAAATATTCCAGATGATTTGTTTTAGTATGATTTATATGATTTAAAATATTTTGAAGAGATTCTAATCTTCCTCATGAAATGCATCTTCTCTTTATAGGTATGTGTATTGTTAAATTATTTTTATTGTAAATAGTATTTATAATAATGATAACAACCTCTGATTGAATTTGTAGAACAGAACTCCCGTAAATTAATTAGTTTAGCTTTTTTTTGTCAATACATCTTAAAACATATTTACTAACGGATGTCATAGGAAAAGTGGTGGCCTTTCAACCACCCCACCAAGATTGTCAAGAAAGAGGGGTTATGGATATCGATCTTGAGGATTTAGAGTAAATATATGCCAGTGCGTACTTATAGATAGTACATAATTTACATATCCCTTAAATTTATAATTGTATGATATTATTAATTTAAATTGTTTGGTTTAGGGAAGACTCGTGTACTCTTTGGGATGGTTTCATTGACAAAATACTCCCTTATTTGAGTGATGGTTACGCTTCGCCTATTGTTGTTGCTCTCCAGATTTTGTCGAGTTAAAGAATATAAAGGTATTTTAATATGAATAAGTTTTCTATTATGTGTATTTTAATGAATTGTGTATTCTAATGCTTTATCAAAAAAGACGGGATACAAGTATTTATAATGTGACTAAGATAATTGTAAATGGAGATGATCGTCGATTAAGCGATTTATAACAAGGTGCCTACTTTATTATTTTTAGTATTTATATTACGTTTTATTATTCTTTATATTGATAAATTTTATTTATTGTGGATTAAGATTGTCTAAAATAATGATTTGGAACAAGCACTATAAGTAAGGTATCGATGTTTTTCTATGTTCAACTACAAACCGATTTTTCGAGTGGAAAAATTATGGTTAGGACTATATCGCACAACTTCTTCCAAAATAATGAAGTAAGTACTAATATATACTAAATAAATAGTTTAAATTTGTTTTTTTATACACCAATTGTTTTTTACCGGGATGGTTCTTTTCGGACATATTGCCTGATAGGTAGGAAGTTGAGAATGAGAGGAATTCTTTGGGTACAACTCATACTCTCGATGCTATAGAAAGTTATATAATGATGGTGAAAAGCTTAAGTGTTCAAAGTGTGGTGTACGAGATGGAAGTTGAGCTATATATATTTTTCTACGTTATTCAATTATCCTTAAATATATTACATCAATAATACACTAAGAGAACAAATACTCACATAACAAATTTCATTGATACTCAATCATTTGTTACGTGTTTTTATTGAATTTTCCTAATATTTTTATATTATTAAAAAAATGAATTTACTACTTAAATCTTTTAGGTATAAACTTGAATTACGTGTGATGGATTGTCTTGAAAATGCTCTTTTTATTTGTTGGGACAATGATAGTGTTGATTTGATTGACAAGAAAGCATCTCGAGATCAAAGCAATTATTGTGAGTTTTGTTATTGGTTACCAATTTTTAATTTTATTTTTGACTTAATTATTTTATAATTTGTATGTTAAAATTAACTAAGTTCTTATCAATCAATCTTAATCGGAATAATCGATATATTCCAAGTGAGATTAAGGATTTGGTAGACAAGAAAGTCTATTCAAAGTGCCCTTTAACGGTTTTAGACAAGCTTTTACAAAATGTGTAAAGTTGACTATGGATTCAGAGTTCACATCTAGATTTGAGTCGATTTTTATTGATAGTCAAGTATGACCATTTCATTAACTTGAGTCAACTTTTATTGATAGTCAATTCTTATTGATAGTCGAGGTATGTTTCAATAAAATACTAAGAAAATGGACGAATGCATGTATGAACGTAGCAAAAGATGGAAAATCTTGAGAGCTACAATTTTTTCATTATGATTACTAACAAAATAATTCTTTTGGGTTATGGAAAACAAGTTCTCTAATATTTTGAATGAACTTACATGTGTTGAAACATAAAGGATGAAACACAAGTCGCGTGTTAACTATAAAAGGATCGTTGAGCTCACATGCTTCATCGAGACTACGAACTCTAATTTATTTTTGCTCAATTTCTTGAATTTGCGCCATCATGCCTTAACTTCAAAGCATTTTCGCGTTTTAACCTCTCCCAACATATTCTCTTTGATAAAATGTGATGGACTTTTATATTAAAATAGGTACATTTTATTTTTATTATTTTACAGGGATTCAACTAACTTTCAGAGCCATTCATTCCGAATCGAGTTGGAGATAAGGTATTAATTTTATATATTGTTGTATATAAGGAAGTTTTTCGTAATTTGTAAACTATATTTCTTCATTGACATTATTTATGGAGAGTTAATAGATTTATTAATGTTGTGAAGATTTTTATTTATTAATAATGTCAAGTATTATTTGTTCATCAACTCAAGTTCAATATGAAAATATGTCTCATATGGATTTTTTTGTATTGAGGTAAAATGTGTGTGAG
Source organism: Rehmannia glutinosa (assembly GCA_016081115.2). Taxonomy (NCBI): domain Eukaryota; kingdom Viridiplantae; phylum Streptophyta; class Magnoliopsida; order Lamiales; family Orobanchaceae; genus Rehmannia; species Rehmannia glutinosa. The sequence goes on along the minus strand of CM071926.1, from coordinate 22,073,050 downwards.
AAAGAGAGTGACAAATATAATACCAATATAGAAATATTCATATATAGAGAGATAAATATAAACAAGCCGAATTTGACATTTAGTTTATAATTAAAAATATAAATTTGATATATAAATACTTAATTTTTTTTACTTTATATGAATATTACTATCAAAATAAAGTAATAAATACCAATTCATTGTTAATAAATTATTTTCTTACAAATTAATAATGCTAAAATAATGATACGCGTGCAACGCACGGGTGGAATTACTAGTTTTGAAAATTCCAACGAGTTTTTATACCGATTTGGAATTATTTCATTGGAATTTGATTGTTTTCTTGTAGTGGGGTCTAACACAAGTTTTTGCATTTTTTCCTTTTTGAGATAGTATTTATAAAAATAGAAATCTATTCCTAAATTAAATTTGATAATATGGACCCTTTATCTTGTTCATATGTTGTATTGTTGTATAATATGGAGTTCGAGTCTTACTATGGGAATAATATGGAAGATCCAAAACTGAAAATATTGGGATTTGCTAGCAACAATATAATGGTCAATGGAGGCACACGGCCAATAAATATAGTACTATGGGGAAGAAAATGAAATAGTTTAGATTCAATCACAACTTTGAATATGAAATTCAAACAGAAATAGTAAAAGTACTCTTAATCATAGAACTATAATAAGATATACGATCAACCAATTAATATTTGTCGAATTTGCAAAAAGAGCACAATAAATGACCTATCCTCTCATGTTGATGATTCAAACCGAGAGTATGATCAAGATCCTAATGCATATAGATTAGTTAGTCAGGAGAATGGATATTACCAAACTTTTTAAATATTACAAATAGCCCAAAATTTTCTATACATTTATAGTTACATCCTCAACTTTTCAAAAATCACAAATAGCAAGACAAAAACTGAGGTTAGGCTATTTGTAATATATAGAAAAATTGAGGGATTTAATTATAATTTTTTGATAATGTCGACAAATTCCATCAGTCAACTAATGCTTGGGACAAAATGTAAGGAGGTTTATGTAATTTTGAAACTTTCTGGGTTTTTCTTTAAGTCATAATTTAATTTGCCCCCAAAGATGCGTGTTTTTCTACTTTTTGTCCACTTAACTTTTTGAATTGTTCTACTTTTACCCCAACTTTGTAACTTGTTGTACGTAGCGTATAATTTCTAAATTTACCTCACTTTGTTAGTGGAATGTCCATGTGAGCTATTACATCTCGAACAATTATTTGGATCAATTTTCTCTCAAAATATCCTCGTCTTTTAGTCAATATACAAATAATATTATATAATAGTAAATTTCATCAATAAATCAGGATATGATACCATTTCGGATATCACAAAATAAAATAACCATAAAGCTTAAGGGGTAAAATAGGGAATTATAAGCTAAGTGCAACAAATTGAAAAGTTCAAACAAATAAGGAAGTTCAAAGTTAAGAAGGGCAACATAGAAAAACATATATAGTTTGTGGAGCAAATTAAAATGACCTCTTTCTTTAATTACCCAAAATCTCATGATTTTTTATAATTATCCTAACAAATAACTAAGTACAATGACATAAACTAAGCCATAACACTGATGCAAAGAAACTAGTACATAACATCATTGACATGCCCTAGCCCATTACAAGAGTCCTCAAAGCATGTGACCTCGAATGAGGATCAATTTGGAGTACTACTCGTGCGTAGTAAGTCCAATCACTAATTTGGTACTGATGACTGGACTTGATCGCGACCTTGAGCTGATCGGCGGTGGCCAATGCAAGTGAAGGCTCGCTAGTTCCGATGCTGAACTTTGATCAGCTTGCTCTAGTGCTCCAATGACGACTGATTCATAGGGAGACTTTCTCTTCTTGGATGTTGATGATACGGTGTTGTGGTAAGTAATCTCTGGATATTCAGAAACTCTCACTTCGACGGTCCTAACTTCGTATGATCCATAAAAGTGACGGTCATTTGATCTCTAAGAGTATTGATATCAAAGTTGGTATGCGACATGCCCGTAATTAAATTCAATGAAACACTAAACACATAATTTATAATAACGAATCACCGCCCGGGGCATAGCTCAACCTGTGAGACTTGGGTGACGTGATGTCTGTTTTCTCGGCACACAGTGTGGTTGTTCGAATCCTCCTGCAGTAGCGATTTACAGGTGGAGGAGAACTTCTTGTGTGGTGACTCATTCGGGCGCGCCCCAAAGACACGACTAGTTGAGGCATAACCGCGCTCACATCCTCCACGGCTTATGCGGCAAGGACAATTGGGGCCTTCTGAGGATGGGGTTCATCCTTTTTATAATAATGAATCACGGGATCTTAAAAATTCATAATTCTCACATTCATATTCAAGATAACCTAGAATTAGGGCACTAACTCGAGCAACCATGATTATCGTTTCACTTGAAGATGGAAGAGATTTTTAATCCTAAGTAACGTAAATTTCTTAGTTTATTAAAAATGAATTCTCTATGGGTTCAAGTTATAAGCAGACACAAAGATATAGTAGTTTGTAATAACTAGCTTTCTTCGAGTTTCTAATAAATGTTTTCTTCCACCAAAAATGTTCAGAAGAAACCATTCTAAATCACATTTATATGGGTTCTCTTATAAGGTAGAGAGATAGTTAATTTCCTTCCATTTCTATTAAACTGTTTTTCTTCCACAAATACGTTAGAAGAAACACGTTTTGAATCACATTCATGAGAGAGGGGACTAGTTTCTAATAAATGTTTCTTCCGGTTCCACACACAAGATCTTCCATTCTAAATTGTGTATCATCTTATATTCAAATGTCATTTCTACACACCAAGGAGTATTCACGACACATCGATATCACGTCGTGTGTATATAAACTACTTGAAATACAAAGATGAAACACATTTTGAAATAGACGATCCGATTCTGATTTAATAATTGTTTTCATCCACCAAAAACGTTCTAATTCTCGAATCACATTCATAAAGAGAGTTCCATGGAAAAACCCTTTATAGGGTGTTGACCATAGTCGAACCCCTAATATCTTTGATTCTTTAAAATTTATCCCTCCCTCCAAACCCACTACTCCCAACTTATTAAAAAAAATTGACCACTAAAAGTTGTCAAATAAACATTTTTTATTTAAATCGTGAAATTAGATACTTAAAAATCAATTAATTTATATCATATTTTCTAATTGGAGGCCTCCTGTCGACGTCTAACTGGGATCTAATCCGTTAGACGGATTTTCTAACCCGACCCAGACAAGAAAGTGAATAATAGGAACACAGTTACCCTTTATCGCAAAACTCAAAAGCCCCAATTATCCCTCCCACTTTATCGTTGTCGCTAAATTCAAGGAAATATCTCAAGTTCTTTTCTAATGGCCGATGAGCACTCCCATTATTATATCAACTTCGATTCAGCCACTCACTCACTTTCATTGAATTAATTTTTGCGCAATAGCATGATCCTTGATTATGGTGGTTTGTTAATTGGTGAATTTCTTTTCTCTCGTGTGAATTAGTTCAACAATAATTTTCTTCTTTTTCCAGCATTAAAGTCCATCTCAACATTGTCTTCTTTTTCCGTCTGCCTGTGTCGCCGGTGATGTGATTTGGTGGTGTGTGGTGGCGCGAGATGAACTAAGAGTGGAAGAGAGGCGGAGAGATGAAGTGGGTTAGGGTTTTAGTGTGGTACTCGTGAAGGAAGAGGAGAAAATCGTGTGATAACTTTTGGAACACTACTAATACTTTTTCAAATATATTACTAATACTCTTCATGAGGAATACTAATACTGTTTAGGGGCTACAAAATAAGTTTCATGAGGAATACTAATACTAATACTAATACATTATATTCAGGGAAACTACTAATACATTTCAGAAGAACTGCTAATACTTTTTAGAAGGACGTCTAATACATTTCGGGAGTATATTCAGGAGAAATACAAAAAAACTCTTCGAAATTACTAATACATTTCAAAAGAACTACTAATACTTTCAAGCATGACAATTAATACATTTCGGAGAAAAATTTAAGGGAACTACTAATACATTTCAGAAGAACTGTTAATACTTTTTAGAAGGACGACTAATACTTTTCAGAATAACTGTTAATACATTTCGGGAGAAAAATTTAATTTATTTCAAGGAACTACTAATACTTTTTCGAGGAACTACTAATACTTTTTGAGGATTCTTTAATACATTTCAGGAGTATATTTGGAGAAATACTAAAAAACTCTTTAAACTACTAATACATTTCGGAATAACTCGCTTAATACATTTTTGTATGACGACTAATACATTCCGTAAGGACTATAATACCGATACTCCACGAAAACTACTAAAACACCACTTGCTAATAATACGAAAATGCCAGGATCCAAGGGTCGCACCGCCTAATGTCGTCGATAAGAGTTTTGTGTTTCGAATTTATATGCCACATTGGCCACCAAAAAAAAATCTTACAATACCTTCTTCAAAGAAAGTCCACTCATCAACGCCTTTGGGGCCCATATTTGGAGAGCAGGCCTCCCGATAATGGAGGCGGTTGCAACATCTTCCTGAATAGTTTCCTGTGGCTGGAAACCAAGTGCAACAGGCGTCATCATGCCAATCAAATAGCCATGATGGTCTCCCAACAGCATCCGTCACAAGGGTGGACATTTTCCAATTCTTCATCGAATCTTTCATAATACCTATAATGCCCATGAAGTAATCATAATTGGCAGCAAAGTGAGTGACACTGAAAGGGTTATCAGACGCCCAGTCAATTGTGTTGGAAATCAAGGGTATGTAAATGGCATTGTCTAAAGCTTCCTTAATGTGGGTTGGACGAATGTGGGCATTCAACAAAGTGAGGTAGATATCATATTCGAGACTGTAATGAGTTGAATCATGCTGGAAATATTGAGTGAAAGCAAAGGGGGATATTTTCTTTATTGCCTCACGATTGGACACGTAAAGGTCCAAGAACCATCGTGAAATGTACACCCTCGCGGCGTACGTGTGGTGATACACCCGGTGGTGGTGGAAAGCATCAGCAAGTTCCCAAGTGTTGCAACTGTGATTAGTGAGCGTATAGATAGAGTGATACAAAGAGATTCAAAGATGCCGAGGAATGTAGGGTGACATAACGATGACGGGGACGTTACCAACATAAATTGGCACAAAGTGTGACAATATATGTTCACACACCCTTTCGCTAGGGGTGTACATTTGGTATTACCAAACCGTACAGAAATTTATGTATGCCAATTTATCGAGCAGGATTAAGCCGCTCGTCCGGTAATCATTGAATTTAAAACCGGATTTTTAAAGGGAAAAATAAACCTCAAGTTTCTCTTTTGGGCATTTCATGAACAACAAAAAAGCGCTCTATTGGTTATGAAAATACAGGAAATTATAGGCCTTTAACATGCCATTTCTCTTCGTCAATCACCAAACAATAACTAATAATAATGAATAAGAAATACAAGTCAAGAATTAACTTATCTTGAAGGCTTGGATGGCGGCAACAGAAACCAGAAATTTTGGGTGTTTGATGGATCAGACAAACTCACCAAATGGTGTAAGATGGTGTGGCTCATGCTATAAACATGAAGATGTAGGTGGCTGGAGTGTTCCTTGACCAGGAACTTAGAGATGGACTACATAATCGGCAATGGGAGAGCGAATGAGAAGTCTGCAGATTGCTAAACCTCAATGTTTACTCTTTATTTTAGTTTAAATTCTAAAACAAAAAAGGCATATATAAATAGAGTTGTAAGAATGGGCCAAACCCGCTGGGTAGCCCGCCACATCCTCGGCTAAAGGTACGGAGTTGGGTTGAGGATTTATAGGCCTACCAGAGCGGGCCTAAATGGACTGGCGTGCGCGAGCCGCGGGTTGATGCGACAACTTGAACCAGCTGTGGCTGTAGACCCCGCAGCCCTACTACTTTAGTTATTGTCTCTTTTTTTTCCGCTACTTATTGTTTTTCCCCATAAATAGTTAAATTTCACAACAAAGAAAAAAGAGGATGGTAATAATTAAAGAAGTTACATCAAACCATTTCTCCCTCTAAAATTTTCCTATCCCTTCTCTCTCTAAAACACAAGCACAAACTCATTTTTCCATTTCTCTTCCCTCCCACCCTCGTCTCCGCTCTCTTCTCCTCCTTCCACCCATCGGAGGCGGCCGACAATGTCCACTTCGCGAGGTTTTTCTTCTCAGAATTTAGATCCAGATTTCTGGGGTTACTTCTCGTACAAGGGTAAGCGGTGGTGTGATGTTGGGCTATGAGTGATGGAGAGGCTTATTTTTCTTTCTCTTTGTTTTTTTGTTTTTTGAGTTTGTCTGTTTTTGTTGTATTTTTTTGTTTTCTTTTGTCGTGTCTTGCTTTCCGATTGATTAGTGAAACTTGTAGGCGCAGCCACCTATCTATCTCTGCACATGTATGGTTGCTCATGCCCAGCTTTTTTGTTGGTATTTTGCGATTGCTCGGTCACGTACGCCGCAGAGGTGAAACGTCTCTTTGGGTAAGTGTTGTAGTAATGTAGTTTTTATTGGTGTAGTTCCGTCACTTAGCGATTATTTTGTGTAAGGGTGCACTGGGTTGGCAACGATGCGAAGTTTTTTTTTTTGGTTGGTATTAAATAAAAATATACATCGTTTGAAAAAAGAAGATCAACGCTTTTTTTCCGATATGAGTAGGCGTCGCTGGTAGAGATGTTAAGCGAGCGCATGGCCGGGTGGTTGGCGTTGCCCAAAGCAAATGAGGTTAGGGCACATAAATTTGTACGTAAACCAGGCAGCACGGCACCGGGATTGCTTCAACGTGTTAAGCAGAATTGGCATTAAGCAATTTTTATTTTTATTTTTTAACTAACTGAAAATTATATAATTGTGCTATTTAAGTAACAATAATTCATTTTTGTGTTATTTAAAGTAACAAACTATTCTTTTATAAATTGTGTTATTTAAAAATGCATGAGATTCGTAAATTGTGTTATTTAAAGTAACAAGAATTTACAATTTATTGTTTATATTTATATTAGATGAATAAGAATTAGAAAGATAATATTTTGTCCAAGCGGATCGAATTTGATTGATGATGATACTTCTTGATTAATCTCTTAGTTGTGTATTAAATCGTGTATATGACTTTATTTAATTCACGAGTTTTGGATATACAACTTTAAGATTTTTATTTTGTCCGCCAATCCTTCACTTTAAACTATGTGTTGACTTTTATTATTATGGATCATTTGGTTTGCCGTTAGTTTTAATTCAATCTTTTCACCATCACGATCGCGATTGATATCTGTGTTGTCAGTTTGTCTTTGTGACATGTGCATTTTCTATTAGTTAAGAATTCTATCATATGCCTTGTAATAATTTAATATAGCAGTGTTTTGTCCCGGTCATGATGCCCGGGGACACGTGTCGCGTACCACCATATGAGTTGTGTTGTAATAGGATCATAATTTAAATATCAAATTAGTTTTTAATATTTTACAAATATTAAAAATACCGAGAAAAAATCTATATGAATATGCTTTAAGCTCTTTCCAAAGAATTGTATTTTCCACAAATATCATATGTTAAAATGAATAATTAAAATAAATACAACAAACAAAAAAGCTTTTCAATACGTAATTAGCTAATCAAAATTATTTTGATTAATTTTCATTTCTTAATATACATAGGAAGTGCACATTCATATTTTATCATTCAAAAGAATTAAAAACAATGACTCGTTACCAAAAAATTAAATAATTTTCTGATCTCTGTTTTAGTAGGCCAGAAAAGGCCCTTTATATTTTGTTATTTTTATGACCATAATATTGGGCATGTGTTTTCCCAAGCCCAATCCCGTTTAATTTTATTTTTATGCTTATTATTTTTATATCCAATTTGTTTGGTGTTTTTCTTTTGAGTTTAAACAAAGTTTGTTGTTAAGTATGCATACAGCAAAGACCCCCAGTCACATAGAAAAAGCATATTTGTAACATGTTGACGTCAAAATTTAGTCGACAAAGGGAATCAAATATAAAAATAGTGAATATAATAAATGGTGTAAGATAAAATTTGTTTATTAAATGGCAAGTAAAGTACGTAGAAGTGTTTTTAATAAATACTCATCCCTTTTCTTTCTTCAATCTATTTATACTTATTACGTTTGATAGCTGCGATCGTTACATCTGAAATTTATTAATTGGAATGACTTGTCTCACTCCTTGTGTCATTAGGTTGATTAATGGACAACATGCTGGAGTGGGACAACATCTCACTCCTTGTTGTCGTGAGTTTATTAATGAATGACATGCTTATTAGTGGGAGCCAAATGTCTCTTGTTGTCTGCACGTGGAGTTGATGAGGAAATTTGGCAGATGCTGGTGGCGCACTACGGTCTCCGGAGACAAGACCTCTCAGTCTCCCCGTCAGTATGCAGTCTCCCGGGTTCTCCCCGAAGTGCAGGCTCTCTAGAGGCTGGGAGACCCTGAGAGAAACCAGCCGACAGGAGGCGTCCAGGGTCTCTGAGGCAGGAGACCGAACCGGAGGCCAGGAAAAGTAGGCCCAGGAGACTGAGGCCGGGTCTCGGGAGATGAAAGGCTGCAAAGACCAGCTCGTCAAACAAATGCATATTTCAACAGGAAGAAGGCGATATTCCGCTCCGACTCAGACAATGTCCAGTGCTCGCTTCATCTTGTAACGAGAGAAGGAGCAATGTGCACTGAAGACGAATATCGTAATCAACACCGTGCGATAAGGAGACAAATGTCATTAATAAACTTAGCTAATGATTCTTTAAATTTTATCAATGTAATAAATATAAATAAGTTGAAGAAAGAAAAAAATGGAGAGATGACAAAAGCGACTATCTTTGTAGCCATTTAATAAACAAAGGGCACTTATCCATTTATTGTATCCCGTATTTTATATTTGATGTATTAACAGTTGGCGTCAACCTAAATGAGCGCAGAAGGAGAGATACCTCACCTGTTAAAAAAAAAAAGGAAGGAAAAATATCTTTTCTATATGGCACAAGCGGAGGGCAGTTGGTTAACATGATTTTGATATGTTATAGTTTCTCACGCTTGATTGAAAGCGACATGGCTTGAGCCGATGATTTACAAGAAAATGCTGCCAATGCTTCCCAAAAGGTACCGTCGAAGCAGTCTATCAGGCGTTTTGCGGGTCGATTACTCGTAAATGTACAATTTTACGTGATCCATGGCGGGGGCCATGCATAATAAGGGAAAGGCGGTGTGCTCATTTCATCTCGATGTCGCCTCGACTGGCATGTTGTAGTAAAAATAAGCCTCGACCCTTGTACGGCGTCGCGCAAAAAATAAGCACCGGCCATCGCGCGTGCGCAAAAAATCGCCCATTACCCAGCATGGTATAGCGAGCCTAAAACAAAGACTTGGTTACATACAGGAGCGAAACAAAAGAGACTTGGTTCTGCGAGCCTGAAACAAAGGAAACAGTTCGCACCGAGCACAAAAACAAAAGACTTGATCCCTTTGACACAAAACAAAGACTTAGTTCGCTGCAAGACACAAGCAAAAAACAGTTCACGCACAGCTAGCGTATATGGCTTTGCTTGAGAAAGAGCTGGCAGGAAGCTCCTTTCAATATTGCTCCTTGAGCTACAACATCCAGGGCGCATCTGCATTCTCCAGGATTCATCTCATTTACATCTCTTAATCTCATTTCATCATCTCATCTCATTCATCTCATCTCTTTAGATCAGCGCGCTCTCGCTTCTTGGGTTAAATCTCATTGCATCTCGGCCGCGTCTCGTCATCTCATTACATATCATCTCATTTCATCTCATCTTGGCTATTTCGATCTCACCTCGGCTGGCCGACACACATCTCGGCATCTCGGCACTTTGCTTGCTTTAACCTGTGAAAAAAAAGCGTTTATCACGCTCTGACTGTAAAGTTCATTGACTACGACATATCTGCCCGCCGACACAGAACTTGGGGGCCTGGTGATGCAGATAAAGCAGGATAATTTTTATGTGGTCTCGAACAGAACCAGCGAAACCGGTAAAGGAACTGAAGAGTCAAGGTCTCCCCGGAGAAAACGAGACCAGGCCGAGAACTGGCGTAGGAGACCCGTCAGGTCTCCTGGGGTCAAGGCGATCAGTGCGGTTTGGCTGATTTTTTTAATATTTTCAAATAGAATTGCTAAGTGCGGTTAAGCCCAATTTGATTTCAAGTCGGTTTTTAGAATAAAGCAAACATGCGATTTTCAGCAGTTTTAGGCGGTTCCGAAGGTCGATTTTGCGGTTTTTAACGTCTGATAAGTGAATATTATATAGAGCAATCAAAATGAAGCGAAACATCTTATCAATTAGATAATTAAAAGATGGAAATATGTTGTAATTGCACAAAGCTGAATAATATATACTTCAATGTATATAATAGTTAGATCTAATAAAAATATGGAGTTTCTATGATATTTTAAAAAAATATTCTTATATTTTAGCCAAAAACCATTTTAGTATTTTCAAGTATCAGAAACATACACGGTTCTGCTTCATTTATTCGTAATCTAAAGGCTTAATCTAAAAGTATGAAGGGGATGCTTTAAATTTCGTTTATGCTCTAGTTTAGTTTTTGCAAATAAATAAGCAGCATATGAAGTTTTAAGTAGACGATAATTGGTAATATATACTCACATGGCTTGAATATTTCAATCTCCAATCTACAATCCAACAAATGAAGGTTTTGATGTTTAAACTATTGAAGTGATTGACTAATATACCTATAATACACAAGTGAAAATAATTAAATATGACAATACGTAATTATACCTGAAATATATTATAGATTTAGAGAAATGTAATGACATATATAGAAGAAAATATAATATATATATATGTGATACACTTTTGGTCACAGTGGTCTTGCGGTTTGAGACTGGTGTAATTGCACCGTCTTATGCGATGCGGTTTAGTAGAAATATTAATGGCGGTTTTCCAATAATTAAACAATTTGCGGTGTAGATGCAGTTTGGTTGGTCCGGTTTGCGGTTTTTCGGTTTTGTTGATGACCTACGGAGAGCGGAGACCGGAGAACAGGAACGGGACGGCGGTTTGGTCAGAGTCTCTAGAAGAGCCGAAACCGGAGAACACCGGAGGCCAGAGCCAATGGAGACCAGGAGTCAAGGTCTCGAGGCGAGGAGACCCGGGCGAAGATTCGACGAGCCGAGAGTGCGGTCTCCGGAGACCCAGGAAATCCGAGTCTCCCAGGAAGAAATGAACCTCGGGGAGGTTTGCCGACAAGGAGACAAGAACTCGGTCTCCGGAGAGAAAACTGAACCTCGGAGGCAGAAGAGGCAGCCGGAGACCAAGGCCGGTCTCGGAAGCAAAGACACGGAGACGAGGAGCGATAAGACTGAGCCGGGTCTCCGGAGAGCCCAGAAAAGACTTTGCAAAGACCCGACTCATCATTTCATGCACGTGAGGAGGGAGACACGTGTCACATTTCGACAAGACAAATGTCCGTTAATAAACTAAATAACAGCAGCGAGGAGGAACCGTGTCGGCTCCAAAGACAAGTGTGTTAATCAACTAAATACATGATAAGGAGAATAGTGTCCACTAATAGTTTAGATGTAATGATTGCTAGACTATCAAATGTAATAAGTATAAATAGGATTGAAGAGAAAGAAAAAAGGGGGAGGAGATCGCTAAGCGAACTTTTTATGCTACGCTTGACGTTAATAAATAAAAGTAAGCTTTATGTTAATTTTATTATATTAATATTTTTAGTGATTGTGTGTGCGTTAATATTCTTGCTTTGTAACTCAATTAATTAATCATTTAGAACGATTGTTCTTGCTGCTCTGTTGATAAACATGGTCCTGTATCCATGAGCAAAAGCTGCAACTAATAACCTGCAAATAAACAAGATTCCCAGATTTTCCAGCAATTGGTTGATAACAGAACCATGATTAGTTGTATCAGCATTTGCTGCACTATTGACTAATACTGCGGCGCGCGTTATTCCTTGGTTGTCAACATTCCAGATGACACCACAGCTCAGGTAGATTAGGGCGCCCCAATAACCAAATGTATTACTCGTCACCGTATCAATGAAACTCATAGTTTCGATTTGCCAAAAAATACTCTTGAGTTGATCTAATTAAAAAAAAAAAAACTATCTTTCAAAACTACAAATACCCTTTGATATTTGTTTTGATGTTACATAAATACGCACCCCTCAAAATTCGTTAAGTAAATACAAATCTCAAGGGGGTGTTTGTAATTTTGAAAAAGATACCTGAATATTTTGGGGAAAATAAGATTTTTTAGTCCACAGCAAGTTGGAGCGTGTTTTGGGTGATCGCTCTAAGTTGTAAATTCGTTTTTAGTCAGCACAACAAATTTCTAGATATTGATCCTTTAAACTTGCTGTTTTATTTTAGTCCTATAATAACATAGCTAGAAATTTGGTCCTATAACTAACATATTTTAGAAATTTGGTCATGTAACCTTTTTTAGGGGAATTTAGTAATATAACTTAACAATAGTTAAATTTAATTAATTTATTAAAGGATTATTTCTAAATTAATTTAATTTTTCAAATGAATGATTTTAATTAATAATTAATTTTTCTTCAAAAATAAAAGGGTATTTTTAATTTAATTAATTTTTAAAAAATATTTAAAGCATTAATTTTTTTAAACATACGAATTAAATGCATCTTGTACACTAGTCTACGATTCACATTCGTTGGAGATAATTACTCATACATTGAGTTAATTGCATAAATACCAATAAATTATTCTTAAGTTACTAATTTGATGTAATTATTTTAATTTTCATAAATTACATTAATTATTTTAGAAATTTCTATTATTTAAACTTTTTATTAATCAAATTAATTTAATTTTGTGTGTTTTATAATTTGATTAGTTTCCAAACATTGAAATTTAATTATTTTATGTTTGGTCCTATAAAATGATTAAATTTAACTATTAACTAAGTTATAGGACTAAATTTCTAAATGTATTAAGTTGTAGGACCAAATTTAAAATATGTTAAGTTTAGGACCAAAATAAATTGTTAAGTTAAGGGACTGAATAATAGAAATGTGAAAGTTAAAGGACTAAAATAGATGTGACAATTTAGAGAGGCCAGAATTATTAAGAAAATTCACATTTCAAATTTAAAAATTTTATTTCAACATTTTTGTAATTAGGCTATATTGTTGAGGTATTTTCAAAGTACCTAAATTTTAAGAAAGAAAAATAAAATTCTTGTAGTTTACCTGTTAGATTGCTGCGACTATCATCAGCGCAGTCTCAGTATGATTCATTTCCAAACTTGAAACTTGATAAAAAGAAGGGAACAATTAGAGGAGGCAAAGTAACACAAAAATAAACACAAATTATAATTACTTAAAGTAGGAACAGATTGAGGTAACGGATAATGGTCCGCTAATTGGTACAGGAAAGTTGGTTATGTGATTATTTAAAAAACGCTCTGCCAGATGCTATTCAAAACATGCACATGAAGCAGTACTAAAACAATTAACACAATCCTGTACTTCTCAATGAGCGATTAAACCAGCCAAGAGAATTAAATGAAACTAAATACAGGGTAATTATGATTGTGACAAATCAGAATATATTAACTGGGGATAGTCTGGAAATGTTCATAAAACAAAGGAAAATAAATTGATAATATACATATAAGAGTCTAATTCTAATTCAGTGCAGCTGATTGATAAGCCTGAATAAATACTAGAAAAGCTAATAATTCAATCAAAAAAATTAGAAATTAAAAATGAAATTCCCTTTAGTGTATGTATGATGATGATGAAGTATCAAGGCTTTTGAAGTGGGTAACAGGACACTTCATAGTGGTGGAAACTCTTATTAGTATATGAAACTGACCCAAGTTCTAATTTCTAATGCATAAGCAAAGCCAATACTCACAGAACTCTTAAATGAGTAGATTTCAAGCTCTGGTGCAATACTCGTCCAAGTGTTGCCCATTGAATTTCTATAATGTAATATGTATGCATTAAAGTAATGTTCAAATCTTCAATCAACATTAAAATTTCATTGAGATTCAACATATCAAGTTGTGGGGAGTATTTTTGCTTGTACGAGATAATGAAATTGCTTATTTTCTTGTTGGGTTTTGAATCCACACACACAAAAAAAAAAATAAGCTCGACATTACACATAGAGTTCCTATTGTTTGAGGAAATAAATCATAGTCGAAATAAAGTTGTATATTTTTTCAAGATTTTTAGGATTGAAAAAATATATTTATTAGAGAGTAATATATTTAAGATAGCAAGTAATTCACAAATTACATTCCAAATGTAAAGAGAAATTCAATAATTTTGATTCATTCATTTGATTTAATTAGATTATAAGATTTCAATTGAAATTTATTGATTAACTCTATCTGACAAGAAAATGTCAAACATTATTGTATCTATAATTCTACCCAAATCAGCAACAAAAAGTCAAACATTCCAAGTTTATGGAGCATTCCATGAATATCAATAATCACAAATTATGGCAACAAAAATCGATAACAAAGAGGTCAAACATTCTCATTTTATGAACTATAAATGATATAGCAACAAAAATCAGCAACAAGAGGTCAAACATCCCATTTTATGAATTATCTTCCATATAAATCAAATCAGCAAACAAGTCGCAAATTTTTTTTAGAAACCATTTTCTTGTTGTAACAACAACATAGATTAAACAATTGGCGTGAAATACTATTTAAAGTTTTTTTTTATTGATAAGGTAAAAAACAAAAATATTATATCTCAAATCATAAAAAATACCCTGCATTCAAATGCATCTAATTGTGATCTTTGTGATTTTCATAAAGCGCAGTGCGCCTTAAGCCTTTATTTCATTTACTCATGTTTAGATTCCCTGTACATTGTGAAAATATATATCATACTTTTTTCAAAGAGTTGTAATAGTAAATTGGATACAAATTATTTTCAAAGTTGTCCATATGTGCCATGAGAACTAAGTATGCTAATTAAGAAAAATAGGAGATAACAAAAAACATAATTTGGGCAATAATATTTATTATATTTATTTTTTAAGAAGATATTTTTATTTACTGCGGATTTTGTCATGTATTTTATTTATTCACATTGTTAGATAATTTTAAATTTTGAAATTTGTTGTAGGAATTTATATTAATACTATTTGGATTTTTAAATTATTATATTCTATTGATTTCTCAATATTTGGTATTTTAGTTGTGAGATGCACAAATTTGTATTTTTATAAAAATATCATCTTTTAGTGAGAAAGTTTAGAATTTCAATAAATAATTATATTATAAAGATAATTAATTTTGATTATAAATGTCTGACTAAACAAATAAAAAATAAGTTATTATAAACCATGAAAAATACATTTTTTAATACAATATATTTAGTTGATAATAAATTTGTGAATGTAGTTGTACTGTATTAGACATGTTTATACATAAAGAAAGCAAAAGTTTGAAAAAATTAATTAGATGTTGAATTTAATGTTTTGTTTCATTGATAATAAAGATTATTTCAGATTCTAATATCTTTTTAGGTTTTGAAAGTTGGTGATTGATAGAATTATTAAAGATTAAACAAAAATCTGTTTATATTTAACAACATAATTTTATAGGAAGTAGTATTTCAATAAAAAAAATAAAATTATTATTTTATCAAATACATATATCAAAACAATATCAAATTGACAAATTTATATCTAATTGTCGAATGTACAACTTTAAGAAGTTGAATATCAAATAAAAATTGATAATATAAAAGTAATTTCTATTAATATAAGAAAATGGTGTTATTATAAACAAATAATGTTCCATATATAAAATATTATGAATATAATATCATATTCAATAAAAATTGTATGAATATATATTATATTATGTAGATATATTTATATATATGTATACTATTTGGATACATAGCTTGGGATTTAATCAACTTAAACAGTTTTTTTATTGAATTTAGTCAGCAATACAATTCCATATAATTATGAAGAAATAGAATAAATTAATTAACAAAGCTATACATATATCATAAATAGTAAATAAACTGATATACAATTGATGTATACAAACAACCAAGATACATAATTTTTAAAAGCACATTATAAAATAATAAGTAAATATATCTTATATGTTTTTATATTATTTTTATTTTTATATTATATATGCAATATAAGGTATCAAACGAAGATAAGTAAAAGATAATTAATTAGACATAATTATACGTCAAACGGATCTAAACGAAGAAGTCATTAACTTAGAAAAAGAAAAATATAATAATTAATCTGATACACACATATTTGAAACCTACAATTTAAAATAACTCCTATTTTATGTAACTTTAAATGATTTTTTTTATTTTTACGCTTTCTATTTCTCTCTTTCTGTCTCCTACTATTCACAGAACAATTAAATGATTATAAATTATTTAAGCGAGTTGTGAAACAATATATATATATATACATTATTTTACAATTTATTGTATTTGTAGTTTCTTTTTATAATATTTTTAGTCAGTCTGTTTACCACGATCTACATATCTTAGTGAGTTTTGGCTTATTGCTGATCTCTTTTTTTCTTTTAAGTTTGTTGTTTTCATTCTTGTGTGACATTATTATTGTTTTTTCTTTCTGATAGGATGTTTTGCCTTATTATTTGAGAAAAGAAGTTCAAGTATGAACATAGAATATTGTGAATTTAAGAATTTGATGTATTGAGTTCATTTTCATTCTTTGTATATTATTCTTCTTGTTTTTTTCTTCCTTTGCGAGTAATATTGATACTAAGGTTTAAAAGCCATGTATAATAGTCTTGAAATTAATAAGAAACATTTGCCGGAAATAATCTTGATGATTAAACAATTATAAGAAACAAACTTGAAACATATTTGAATCATGTTACGAAATATGATTGACCTTTACTCATTAATAAAAGTAACAAAATTGTATTAGCAAACATATTGAAACAATCACAAACTTGTCCAGTTGAAAAACTATACGTATTGATTTTAGTTGTAACCATCAATTTCGTCGTCCGATCAAAGTTGTTGCTACTTTTGAATATTTTGTTTGCATTTCTTGCGCTGATTTCTACAACTGGTTGTTTCTTATTCTTATTCTGTTAGGAAAATTTATGTTTAGATTTTGAGTAATTTATATAAGCAGTTATGAAGTTGGCACTTACATTTCTATGTAATTCAAACTTGTAATAGATAGGGTTTGTATAGGCGAGTTGGGTATTTAAGTTCAAGATTCTGAAAGACTTCGTGAAGATCGAGGAGCCATTGTCACGACAAACCGGTGAAGTAAAAGAGGCTTCGGTCAGTGACAAAAAAACTATCAGTGTTGTTGTGACTAAGTCATTACAAATGATTAGGTGAATATCGGTATCTGGCAGATAAACGAGATTGAAAGTGCATTGTGAATAATCCAATTTGCGGAAATAGGCATGTGTGGTGCGATAATAAAAAGTTGTTTCTTTGAAAGAGTGCAAAAACAGCTGAACCAATGAATGTACGAATACTGCCAGAGATTAAGGAGCGATTACTGACATTTATTTCATAGTATGATCCATCCAATCTTTGCAAGATAAGGTAGTGACAACCTACAAGTGTGATTTGAAAATGTGTTTATCTATTTAACAAACATAATTTCAAATAGCCGCCTTTATAAAAATTTGAGAAACAGAAAGTAAGAAGGTTACGATTTTAACGGACTATCTGACATCTGAAAATCAAAAATTTATAACACCATATTAATATCTCTCAAGCTTTCTAATTTTGAAGGAATTCAATCGACACATTCGATGAAGGAAGAATTACTTCATGGAGTTGAAGAGAAAAGCTGTTTTCAATAACAAAGAAATTCTGCTCTACAACATTGGAAAGGAGAAGTAGTGAGTTCCAAATCAAGCAGGTCTTTGAACATGTTGGAAATTTAAGTGATCAAGTCGAGGTTTGAAGGAGGTACGAAAATGTGAACAAGCGTAACGTGAAGTGAGTCTGAGCGGTTATGTATTCAAGTTATGCCAGTTGTTAACTGCTACGTAACCAGGCCAAGTTACTTAGTGGATTACTCGAAAGTTGGAGAAAAGAGTGGGTAGAGGAATTACCCGTCCCTCGAAACCAGCTATAAAAGCGCTTGTATCTGTGGTACTTCTCCAACGCCGTTTATTGCTTTATACATAACTGTTGTTAAGTTAAAATTGCTAAACTTCTGTGATAATAACTATTGCTAAAGCAGAGTGTTTGTAAAAGCGTGTTTAAAACTAAAGTGAAGAGATGCTTTGACAAAATCAAATGTTGTATGCTCCCAAGTGTTAGGCGAAAATGGTGATTATACTATCAACCTTCGATTAGTCGTTGGTGGTGGCTTTCTTTGTCGTAAGCTTAACTAAATTTGTCGTCCGAAGACTTGGCTGATTTGAGTTAACTACTGAAAAAATATCTTAAAAATTTAAATCAAAAAATTGATAAAGTTTATTCCTTCCTTCTAAACGCCCACATAATCACCCACGTTTAGACTCACGTATTCTTATTTTACGCGTTAACTGCCCATAAATATTGTAGCCCGTTTTATTGCGATTTTGCTTCATTGTAGCCTAACTGTATTTTTCTTATGATTGTTCTTGGATTTTTTCTTAACTTTTTTGTTCTGCGTTTTTGTTTTGTTTGTTGATGTTTTAAAGATGTATATTAAAAATTTGATAAGATGTGGGTATCATTGTGAAAAACATAGGAAGCGAATATGTTGTGGAGAAAGCCAGAGAAGCGCATTTCTTGTGAAGAAGAAGCATTATCTTACGCGTAAAGAAAAGGGAGATAGGCGTATTTCTTGTAAATAAAGGAGAAAAGAAGCATATTTTCAAAAAATTGTTCACGAAAAGTAGGATAGTTGTGTCACTTATCCCCAAAAATCGATCTGCGGTAAATCTGAAGTTCTTTGTTTGGCAAAGTGCTATTTTTTGACCCATGTCAATCATCCATTTGAGGAAACGCGTGAAGAAGAACTATTCAATTTTTCTCAAGCTGCATGATACCCTGGCCATATTTTAGCTATGTATTTATGGGTTGGTTCGTATTTTAAGCGGGATGGGCGAGGAGGGGATGCGGAGGGCATAAATCCCGTAAATTTATGTTATGCAAGTATATATATTAAGGTATTGGATCAAATATGGCGAAGTCATTCGTAAGTCGATCATTTATTTATCAAATCTAGCTTTGACATTTTCAATTTTTGGCCTTTTTTTCACGATGAGTAATTGGAGTCATTTTAAAGGAGGTTTTTAGTTTTTGATAGCGTTCTGGGAGCGGCACAGGGGATTGATTCTTGATCTCATTCACTCTTTCATTTCTTATTTCGTTTTGAAAGTTTTTCTTGATTTTTCTCTGAATGTGCGCTACAATGGGTTGAAGAGTTCTTACTTTTTCTACGCATTGATTTTTTGTTCGAATAAATTAGTACCCAACATCTCAATTGTGTTAAATGCGGTAGGATTTATATCTGAATTTATATAATTTGTATTTAATATAATGGGCACAAGTTTACAAATGAAGCTTCATTATCGTGTTATTGACCCAGTTATTGCATCAAATATACACTAACATATAAATTACAAATATCACTATTCTGATGAGCACAAGTTACAAATTAAACTAAAATATGCATTATTATTATTCAATTATGCATCAAATATACTATAACTATGCGTAAATTACAAATGTCATCGCATTCTAATGGTCACAAATTATAAATTAAAGTTAAATATGCATTGTTATTATTGATTATGCATCAAATATACTAACATACGTAAATTACAAATAATTTGACTACAATGGTATGATTTAAATTAAACTGTGTGCATCGTTATTATTCATTATGCATCAAATGTCTGTACTTCCTTCGAGTTACAAATGAAAATGCAGCCGATTTGTCACTATTCACAATGGGCACAAGTTGCAAATTATTAATTACTTCATCGTTATTGATAATCCATCAAATATACACTAGCCCATACATTGCTCATTTTATAATCGAGAAACTGTGGTATATTCACGATTTGAAGAAAACTTCCGAGCATCGCGTAATCTAGCTATTATGGATCGAAATTCAGCAAAGAATTAATATTGCTTTTTTCGATCTGATTTATGTTCCCAGTTAGATTCAATCTGAATGTTGGTGTGTATTTGATCTCACCTTGGTGTTCATGCTTGAATTGTCGATCGGTTTCTTGGTGACTCTTTCTTGGTTTTGCGGGAATGATAGAAAGTGCAATGGAATTTTCTTGTAGAGATTTTCGATTATGGAGAGCGTGATCTAATCATATCCCGCGTATATGGCGTGAACATCGCGTGTATGGAAATCTATTATACCAATTGTAAATTACCTGTTACCACTTTTTATGTGTAAATAATTGGTAAATACTGTTTTTTATTGTAATATGGCTTTATTGATTAATAAGTGTGATCAATCCACCTGCAGTCTTCACGGTAGAAGTTGTCTTCAAGGCCATATCCACATATATCAATATACTATATATATATATCGTTATTGTCTCATAAATATTTTCAATCTCATGACCATTTCTCAAATATTTATAATTTAGCCGCTCCCCGTGCTACATTTACGCATCAGTCTGTATTTTAGATTAACGACAGATATTCTCCCTCGATATTTGAGTTGAATTAACTACTCCATGATGTGGTTTGCATTCGGTGTTTATATGTCTTAATATTAGTTCATCGAGAAAATCTTATTCTTTACTTAATGATCTTATTTAGAAGTAGAAAGCGTAAATTGGGAATATTGAAAGTGTATTAAGTAAATATGTTATTTTAAAAAAAAAGGTTGGAGTATATTAAGAAAGTTAGTGTATTTAGAAAAATTGAATGTGAATAAGGCGTCTTTTGAAAGTGATTGATGTTGGTATGACATGATAAACTAGACCAAATCTGATAACATATCGATCGAGATACAAAATATTGCTGATATAAACTGAATACGAAAGATTACAAAATACAAAACGAATATAGAACAAATATTAGAAAATATGGAAACCATGTTTCGATATCGATGCGGTTTGGTCGGTTTTTTGAATAATGGTGTACATTTTTATTTTATAACGAAAGAAACAGCCATCACTAGTCTTCCTTGTCTGTGATAAACCTTGTATGTCTACGGTAATAATCTATGAATCGGCGTCGGTAGGTCGAAATATATTAGAAGCGAGTGGCGATCGATAAATTCAATCAAATGAATGTGGGGATTTGAATGAATAAGCGAGAATAAATAGGTCACCCCATTGGTCTTTTTTCTTACCGTACCTTAATGAGGATAAATTCACGAAGTACATAAGATTAATTAACCAAAAAAGTACCATTAGAGTTAATTTTGGTCATGAATTTCTTCGC
Source organism: Rehmannia glutinosa (assembly GCA_016081115.2). Classification (NCBI taxonomy): domain Eukaryota; kingdom Viridiplantae; phylum Streptophyta; class Magnoliopsida; order Lamiales; family Orobanchaceae; genus Rehmannia; species Rehmannia glutinosa. The sequence continues at coordinate 22,051,602 of CM071926.1, read as the reverse complement.
TATGATAATTAATAGGTATAGTACAACCCAAATGCGGGCAGAGGAGGAACCGGCGAATAGCAATATTCCGACAACAGAGTACCTAAACCTGTTTTTATTTATTTACTAATTTATGTTGAATACTATTTTAAATCTTCATTTATTACGACATGAAATAAATCCCGAATTTGAAAATAATGTGTTAGTTTTAATTATTTTTGAGTACAATGGGAATTTGGGGAAAAGAATCGCTTATTGTTTTCATTATAGGATCGAGCGGAGTCGTTCGGCACTATTGCGTATTTATTGTAGAAGGGCGAGTTGATCAGTGTTAGTTTAAAAAATTTATAGTAATGAAAGAAATAGAAATAAAGTAATTTATTATAATTTGTAGGGAAACAGAAGAATATTTGGCAATAAATCATTTTAATCAACGAAAAAATTGAGAGATCTGTCACATTATTATATATAAACTATATATAAGGAGTTTCACTTCAATATGAAATAATTATTTTTAAATAAAGGTGGAAATTTTAACAATCTTTTAGCCTTATTTACATGCTTTTTATTTAGGATGAAGAATGTTTTAGTAGATATTTTCCTAAATAATAAATTAAAATAAGTTAGTCCTCTGTCAGACGGTCTACTTAATCCTAATCTGTTGATAGACTGACAACACGACGGCGGCCCAACAAAAAATAACAAACTCACTAAGGTATTCTTTGTTTATATTTGGTCTCTGCGTTTATCTCCTAAACTCGCCTTTGTATTCTTGACCTTTTTTCTTCTTTAATAATGTGAGAGCCGCATAGTTCTTGGTTGGAATCTTTCTCGCGATGATTCACGAGATTTTATTTGTCGCGACGAAATCTGTAAAATTTTCACATCACTGCCTTGAGCTTATCCGCGTCGAGATTCATCCGTGGGTTGTTGATGTTATTAATTGACATTTCCCCTCTTATTTCATTCATCGATCGGATTTTTTTTTGGTTATCATGAATATTTTGTATCTCCCCTAAAAAATTGTACCTACGATGCCGCCATTGGCTTGATCATAATAATGTTCTTTCCTGGTGCCTTCAATTGTGATGTCATGAATTAAAGTAATCCATTATGATGGGAATGGATTTTATTGGCTCACATATAACGTGCCTCGCCATTAAGGAACAAATTTGGGGTTGATATGATGTCTCAAATCATTTGTAGTTAATGCATTTGATCTTTGGACTTATCTGGAAATCATGTTGTCGAGCATAAATACAAAACTGCCGAATTTCTGTCATTTGAATAGCTAATACTTTTTTGAAAGGGCGACTAATACTTTTGAAGGATTGTTAATATATTTGGGAAAAATTTAGTATATTGGAGAAACTATTATTACATTTATAACATCCTTTTTAGAAGGATAGTATCTTCGGAAAAATTTCTTAATATATTTCGGAGAAAAATTTAATTTATTTTAAATTACTAATACTTTTAGGAACTACTAATACTTTTGTGGGTTTGCTATTACATTCGGGAGTATATTTACGAATCTTAAAAACTCTTTTAAACTACTAATACATTTCGGAAAAGCGCTAATACTTTTGCAGAAGAGCAGTAATACTTTGAGAAGGATTATTAGCCACATTTCGGAGAAAAATTTATTATATTGAGAGGAACTATTAATACATTGCAAATGCTAATACTTTTTTAGAAGGACGACTAGTGCTCTGAGGATTACTAATACATTTAGAAAAGAAAAATTTAATTTATTTCGGAGCTCTGTCTTCGAAGGCCTCTTAGTGATGCTTTTTGAGGATTGCTAGCCATTTTGAAATTATATTTAGGAGAAATCTTAAAAAACTCTTATTCTGTCGATTCGAAAGGCTGTATCTTTAGAAGGACTAGTATCATTCGGAAAGAGCTACTTATCTACGGTGCTCCTGGCTACTACAACACCCTTTGCTAATATTCACGGGAAATGCGCCGTCTAACGGTCCCGGACTCGTTATGCGGTGCAGCAAGTTTTGTGATTAAAGTATATATACACATGTATTTGTGAAAATTTAGATATTCTTACTATCATACTATTTTTAATTGTTTATCTTTTCCCCTCAAAAAAATTGTTTATCTTTGGGGTTAATTAAAATGCTGCCCATGAGGTTGACTAATTAAAAAAAAATCGATTTAACAAAGCTACGAAAAGTACGCGGTTTTGAAATGCAGCCAATATTTAACAAGCCCGTAAGCGAGCAATTTCCAAAATAAACTTCACATTTATAAAAAATATTCTTGATTGGCCCTTAATTTCCCAACAACGAATCAAACCTCAAATTGGTATTTTTATAATTTAAAAGTTAGCTGGAGTTTTTTGTAATTAGATCATTCTAGTCTTATGAGTATTCCTTATCTTTATAAATAGTCGTTATACGGAGCTCACATTTTTACTAAATTTCAAGGTTATATATAAAAAATTAATGCCATTAGATTTTAATTTTTTAATGTTTGCTAACAAATAAAAACAGTATAATATAATATAATTAATAAACACAGAAAAACTTAAGAAAGACAGACATACTAGTGGATACAAAATCAGAAGTGGATAAATAGTTGGTAAAATCAATTGGTCGAGAAAATACATGACCAGAAGGACGAGATGATAAGCGTTTTGTATTTGTCAGGAGATATCGAGTCACACAGCAAGCAATACGTAACT